>NQII01000949.1:563518-577174 GCA_002778355.1 Clitarchus hookeri
CCCGGGAAATTTCCACCGAATTCATTTGAGGACAAGGTAGACATCAAAAACACGTACGTTTGACTATCTTTTCAATTGGACCGCAGTTTGATAGCCACGCCCTGGACGAACTTGAGCCAATAATAACTAATCAGCGTGAAAAACCTGGCCCGGGGTAAAACTGGACAGACAGCCAATGAACAACTAACGGAGACTCCAGTACACAAACGATTGCGGAGTCTAGCTTGTCGCCAAATGAATCCGCGAAATTTCCGGGTCCTTAACAATTATTTACGTAGTATATACAAACCTATGTTACATACACACGAAATTTATAGTGATCTGAGACATACAGCTGTTGGAAATGCGGAGGCAAAGGGGATCTTGGTGTCCATGTTTATTCGATGTCCTTCACAAATTTCGAATCAAACCTTTGAAAAATCACCCTATCCCCTATATATGACGTGTTTGGTTGTTTTCTGAATAGGTCACATATTACAAGCGTTTTTTTTATTTGTGTTATCGTACACTGTTAGTTAAATTGGTCGTTTGNTTTCTGAATAGGTCACATATTACAAGCGTTTTTTTTATTTGTGTTATCGTACACTGTTAGTTAAATTGGTCGTTTGCCTACATTCTGTCTATCATTTGTAATGTTTCGTTAAAAAAATCATTATTAATAAGAACAGGGAGGACATAGGTATGTTGATAACGCCTAGTGAGAAATAGTCCGTATGCGAAATAACGTNATTATTAATAAGAACAGGGAGGACATAGGTATGTTGATAACGCCTAGTGAGAAATAGTCCGTATGCGAAATAACGTTACATTCAGTGCGCTCGAATCAATTGCGTTGTCCCAACGGTGTAATATTCTCCAGACTTAGAAAAGCTTTGTTTGCGAGAGGCGGAGTAATTAATATCCTGGAAGAAGAACTCTAGCAGGCTTTTAGAAAAGTTGGAAGTAACCGTGAATGGATTGTAGAGTGGTTGTGGCTTGATTAAGGCCCCCCCCCCTTCCTCCTCCTGCCATGTGCCATGCTCTTAAACTGCGTTGCAAAATGTTTGAAATACTGTTTTTTTTTGCGTCTATTAAAGGTGCGTCCAATGTGCTGAGCCACGATAAAAACACACATTTGCTTGTCGACATATATAAAAACTGCTTCTTCAGTACATATAGAAGCACTCGACACGAATGCACTGAATCTTGCTACAGGCTTTCCGTAAATGAAACAATAGCGTCGCCGGTTAAAGTCAGAGCCTTGCGCGTAGCGGCGACGGTGCACTTGATGCGCGTGGCAGTGTAGCCCTTATCGCTCCCTCGTTTCTCTCGCGTCAAACGCGCTAACCGCCTCGTCTCGTCGACAGCTGTGACAGAGACGGAACCAGTGCTGGGGGGAACCGGCCGGAACAGGTTGGCGACCTTTTTGAATACACGACTACATTTTTCCCACCGCTCCCCTACGGATAGTGGCAGTGATATTTCGCGAAAAGATGTCGAGACAAGATACAGTCCAAAGCACTGTAGGGTCGTCCAGCTTCTTTGATTGGCTAAAAAAATTTTCAGGCCCGTGTTAACCGTTTGCGCACGAATCACGAAGGTTCAGTGTTGGAGTTACGTAGTCCTGAGTGGCTTGGTCAAAGACGGACACGGCACCAGCAGCAAATGGAGATATAACAACAGCTGAGGTGTGTATATAGTATTGAAGTCTACTGTGTGCTCCGATTTTTACGCAAAGTCACTGGCCCCTACATGTACGTCATACAAAACACGGGGCCTCGTGCGGTAATATATGGCGCACTGGTTGAGAAACACTGGGATAGGCGGAAGTAATCAGCCACTACCGGTTGTGGGGAACTGTCCCGGCATTCGCGATTCCGGGAAGTCATTGGGGAACTGAAACCGCGATGTCCGGACCGGTGATCAGAACCGGGTCCTTCCGGATGTGAGCCAACGTGCATTGTGCCAGGTGAAACGGTCGCCTATTCTGCCTGCTCCAGCCCGTACGCGTCAGCGGAATGGCGTCACTGGCCGGCAACATGCCGGGACGCCGTTCGCGGACGAGCTCCGGCCCACATAGCGCAGGATATCCACCATATATCCTGATTGTATCCACGATATTTGAAAGTCATCTAAGTCCTGAAGTGTATCTCGAATGTACACCGAAGAGCCAAAAAAACTGGCACACCTGCCTAATATCGTGTAGGGCCCCCGCGAGCACGCATAAGTGCCGCAAGACGACGTGGCATGGACTCGACTAATGTCTGAAGGTATGCAGGAGGCACTGAAATCTGCGCCAATTTGAGAAAGGGTTGCACGTCTGTCACGTTTAATGATTCTCGTCAGTCGTCGATTGTCCCGTTCTTTCACGATCTTTTTCCGGCCGCAGCGATGTCGAAGGTTTGAGGTTTTACCGGATTCCCGATATTCACTGAACACTCGTGAAATGGTCGTAAGCGAACGTCCAAGTGTTACCGCTACCTCGGAGATGCTATGTCCCATCTCTCGTGCGCCGACTATAACACCACGTTCAAACTCACTTAAATCTTGATAACCTGCCATTGTAGCAGCAGTAACCGATCTAGCAACTTTGCCAGACGCTTGTTGTCTTATGTAGGCGCTGCCAACCGAATCGCGTTACTCCGATTGGTTCCATACCTCTGTTATTTGTATACGCACGCCTATACCAGTTTTTTTTTGCTCTCCAGTGTATATCCTCTGGATATCCAATAGTAGATAACAGTTTGTACCACTTCCCGGATATCCATTAGTAGAGGCCTGAAAAATTCGCGCGTTCAATTACCTGCGTGTTAGACTCTACAGTGTTATGTACAAACACGCCGATATCAACTGCGCATTGGTTGTCTGCTGTCACAGTGGAAATCGACGATTGGGCCAGCGTTCTCCAGGAGGTGTCAAACACCGTAGCGACCAATGGCTTAAGTTATATAAACACACGTGTTTTGAATTCCAGCTTGTCACAAAATGAATCCGCGAATCCATCATGTATCTATCAATTACATATTACAAAACAACCAATTACCATTACTTAAGATAAGTGACTGCGTTTAAAGATGTATATAGGACATCCAAAATATCTATATCACTTTTTGGATATTGGCCGGAAATATGGATATATTTTGGTAGTTTTTTGAATGTAACTTTACTTAATCTTGAATGACCTTGAATATCCTAAATGTCGAAGATTGACATTCGTGAGATATTCTTTGGATGTGTCTGCGCTCTATAAGGGTTGTGACCTACTTGCCAGCTAGCAGCCTGGCCAATAAGGAATCTCTCGCAGCACGCAGTAGCCAATCAGACACAAGGCCCGTTTTGAGAGCCTCGCGTGGACAGTCAGCGAACTGGCACGCGCGAGTAATGACGTGTAACCGCCACGTCATTTCGCCTCTGTGTGTTTAACTACTCTGCGACACAGAATCGCTAATAAGTGGTCCTGTGCCCACTACACTCTAAATCTGAATCAGTGGGAATTCCACTGTTTCAATCAGTGATAAATGCCAGTTTTCCTTCACTTATTGATTCAGTGACATTTTCCACTGATTCGTCAATCATTTTTTTGTTTCGCTGTTTTCCACTGGTTTGTTTTTTGACTGGTGGATCAGTTAAACAGCGTGTAAAAATGGCCTTCAGACAACGTTTAAAAATGGCCGTTAAACAAAGTGTTTCAAGTGATATAACAACGAATAAACTAATAAAACCATTACAAAACACTTTCTAAAATGTGTTTCATCTTTCAAGAAACCATTTTATGAGGTAATATGAATATTCCACCTTTCATTTCGTTTTCACGTAATCCTCACAGCGTTCTATTTGAAGGTTTAACTGCATATAATGTGGTGAAGATAGTGCACTCTTGTGTGCTATTCGTCTTAACAATCCTAACGGTACAAATTAAACCAAAAACGAAAAGTAAGGACATACAATTTAAAACTAAATGCTTTCGATAAAGCACTATAAATAGGGGCAGTGATATTTCGCGAAAAGATTTCGAGACAAGATACAGCCCGTAGCACTGTAGGGTCGTCCAGCTTCTTTGATTGGCTAAAAAATGTTCTGGCCCGTGTTAACCGTTTGCGCACGAATCACGAAGGTTCAGTGTCGGAGTTACTTAGTCCTGAGTGGCTTGGTCGAAGACGGACACGGCACTAGCAGCCAATGGAGGTATAACAAAATCTGAGGTGTGTATATAGTATTGAAGTCTACTATGTGCTCCGATTTTTACGCGAAAAGTCACCGGCCCGACCCTACTTATACTGCCTAGTTAATTGGCTGCGCAGTCTCGTAAACACTCTTGAAGTCACTAGATCTGTTCCAGCTGTCATCACTTGTGATAGGGCGCTGAGTTGTGAAAATGGTTTTCATCTCCCGATTTCCAGTTATTTATGCTGTCATTTTGCAATCGCGCATGTGTTGAGTGTGAGTCTTTTTTTATAATAGAGTGTGTAAATATATGCTTACGTTTTTGAGTACCAACCCCAGCAGCCTGAAGCTAAAAAAACACCAAAACTTACACAGACGCGTATTACAAAGTACAACAAACTGTACGTACCGACAGGCCAATAATAAANACGAAGGTTCAGTGTCGGAGTTACTTAGTCCTGAGTGGCTTGGTCGAAGACGGACACGGCACTAGCAGCCAATGGAGGTATAACAAAATCTGAGGTGTGTATATAGTATTGAAGTCTACTATGTGCTCCGATTTTTACGCGAAAAGTCACCGGCCCGACCCTACTTATACTGCCTAGTTAATTGGCTGCGCAGTCTCGTTAACACTCTTGAAGTCACTAGATCTGTTCCAGCTGTCATCACTTGTGATAGGGCGCTGAGTCGTGAAAATGGTTTTCATCTCCCGATTTCCAGTTATTTCTGCTGTCATTTTGCAATCGCGTATGTGTTGAGTGAGAGTATTTTTTTATAATAGAGTGTGTAAATATATGCTTACGTTTTTGAGTACCAACCCCAGCAGCCTGAAGCTAAAAAAACACCAAAACTTACACAGACGCGTATTACAAAGTACAACAAACTGTACGTACCGACAGGCCAATAATATACATATCAACGAAAAATCAAACGTAAAGCAGCAGGGCGACAACATGCAAAATGTTAACATGCATGAAACTTAAGAATTTTTACCTAAATTTAAAAACTTTTTTTTACCATTCAGCAGACTTTTTTTCGCTAGAACTTTACATGATTATAATATGCATTATTTTTTTATTTTTAACATATTAAATTAGCGTTAGTTAAAGGAATGACCTGAATTTGTTTTGTTAGCATTTTCAGTACAGCCGTAGTAATAATTGCACACGGAAATCCTTTTTTAAATTATTATTAAGACGTTAATTAGTGAGCTACGCGCATAGCTAGAGGCCTGAAAAATTCGCAAATTCAATGACCTTGCAGGCTACATTCTATAGTCTTATTACAGATATGCCGATATCAACTGCACATTGGTTGTCTTCTGTCATAGCGGAAGGCGAAGATTGGGCCAGCCTTCTCCAGGAGGTGTCAAACACCGCGTGGACCAATGGTTGACATTTTATTAACACACGTGTTTTGAATTCTAGCTTGCCCCGAAATGAGTCCGCGAATTTTTCAGGTCTCTACGCCTAGCTTATTTGTCATTTATTTATTATTCACAGTAAATATGTCTTTTGTTCTCTATTCAATTGTAGTAATTTGAGGACGTACTTTATTATAAATTCTTTAACAATAATAATTCGGAGCGAGACTCTATTAGGGCGCCGGTACAGAGTAGATAAGCACACCGAGGTGAAATGGCGTGGCTGTTCCTTAGATGTGGGCGTACCCATTCTCTGATTGGCTTTGCGAGGCTCTGGGAATGGGCCTCGTCTGTGATTGGCTACCGTGTATTCTGCGGAAGGTTCAACGTGGATGGGCTGCCAGCTGGCGAGTAGGTTACGAGACGCTGATTGGCGAACGGCAGCCGGGGAATGTTGCTAGCCGTTGACGCCATTTTGCCGGCGCGTGCGGCTGGAGTTGACAGAACAAGCGGCGGTTTTCACCACAGTATTATTATTTAATCTGTGGTGGTAGCACATGGTTCCCCGGAATCGCTCCGGGTGAATGCCAGAACAGTTTACTACTACCGGTAGTGATTGATTATCCCCCCCCCTCTATTACAGTAGTTGTCAACCAGTGCGCCAAACATCATCACCTGCGTTACCGTGAATGCGCATATTTCGTACGAAGTATATGCATGTTACAAATGCCCCCATGTGCGGGTTTTTTACCCCCTTGAGCGTTTGTCTTATTTTGTACGATCAGTCCTACTGCATTACTTTCATCTATGCAATTTTTTGTTTGCTGTGTTGTGCGGAGGGCGCCGAGCGCGAAGTGCATCGATACGCTGAGCGCGTGAAATGGAACACCCGCTCGGTGCGCGGGCGGACACGCTGGAAGAACCACGCCCTCCACGGCAGGCGAGCCAAGGAAAGCGGGGTCCTCTCTCCTCGTATTGATTGATGACTCACCGCGCCGCCTCCAGACACCCTCCCCGGGGGCGGCAGCGCCACCCCCTGCCACCCCCCTCCCCAAACCACCGCGCGTGACGTCACGGCCACGAGGTCGACCGACACGTGGCCTGCCCAGGGGGCGGCGCGTATACTATGCGGTCCATTCTCGGTTATTTAAAAATTTTCTGAAGTCCTGCTGAAGATCTACTTTCAGGATATTCCCCCACGTAATGCAAACAAAGATTAATCGTGTTTATAGTCTGTTCCCAGTTTCTTCACAATCAAACCTTTTAAAAATCACCCTATGTGCAACGTGTTTGCTTATTTCCTAAATATGCAATGTATCACAAGCTTTTTATACTTGCGTTAACATAAAAGTACCTTATTTCTGGTTAAATTAAACTTTTACCTATATTTTAATTATAAAAAATAATATTTATATTATAGTTAACACGAACAAAGACAAGAGAGAAAAGAGACGTGTTGGTAATGACTAGTAAGAAATAGTTCTTATGAAAAGTATGATTACACCGTAGGCGCACGAATGCGGTGCGTTGACCCTTTGGTGTAATTTTCTAGATTCAGTTAAGCTTTATTTTCATGAGGCGGAGGAATATCCTGGAATCAGAACTTTAGCAGGGCTTCATAAAAGTTGGAAGTGTTATTTTTTTTTACCTTTCCTGGGGGAAAAAAATCGTATTTCCAGACCATTTATTTATTATGCTAACGTATACATGCGAACACTGATGTTTACGGACAATATTTTACAAGTGACCTTAACTAGCCACTTGCCGACAACTCTATGTTAGGCAGACATCGTAGCACTACAACGAACCAGTCCCCACGACTGGTGGGGGCAGGGGATTGTATAGGGCTTTTCTTTGGGGAGGGCCAAGACGATTGAAGCTTCGCAGTCGATGACACGAAGCCACAAGCTAGATTCCTTATACAAGCTTAATCGCAGTACGTCGGTAAAAATTATAAAGAAAAAAAAAAACCTTGCCCAAACATACTTCTTCAAATAACTTATATCTAGGGGCACTGATATTTCGCGAAAAGATTTCGAGACAAGATACAGTCCAAAGCACTGTAGNTGATATTTCGCGAAAAGATTTCGAGACAAGATACAGTCCAAAGCACTGTAGGGTCGTCCAGCTTCTTTGATTGGCTATAGAATGTTCTGGCCCGTGTTAACCGTTTGCGCACGAAAACACGAAGGTTCAATGTCGGAGTTACTTAGTCCTGAGTGGCTTGGTCAAAGACGGACACGGCACCAGCAGCCGACGGAGGTGTAACAACAGCTGAGGTGTGTATATAGTATTGAAGTCTACTGAGTGCTCAGATTTTTACGCGATAAGTCACTGGCCCTAATCGTAACACTAAAATAAAATCTTTCCAGTAATCCAATTGGAACAATTGTTAAAGTCGGGACAATNCACTGGCCCTAATCGTAACACTAAAATAAAATCTTTCCAGTAATCCAATTGAAACAATTGTTAAAGTCGGGACAATCACGGGAACAAAACTTTGTTTCAAACTCACGGCTGAGTAGGAAGTTACGGTCATTAATTTGCTGAAAACATTTTAATATAATAATTGTATGTCGTTTCAAATAATTCTCACGTAGCTGACAGGGTTTCAGTTCAAAGGACAGAAGTACCATCCTCATGTCTCTTCTATTTCTAAAGGCTCCCAGCGTGCGTTAGGTCTGTCACAGGATAATTTTCGTTAAGTGGAGCTCATTTTAGTCCTGTACAGATATAAATCTTTTCATGTATGCAACGCGACATCCTGCACTACAGAGATTTACAATCCGTGTTGATATTATAAACCGTCCACTTTTTTTTTTTTTTTTTTTTTTTNCATTTTTTTTTTTTTTTTTTTTTGTCGTGTGTCTAAATTAGTTTCTTTCCCCATTTTCGGGGGTTCGCCAAAGCCCTATTGGCCCTCCCCTTAAATACGCCGCTGAGCACGGAGCTTCACTCCCACAAATCCACCGAAATTATCCTTCAGATATACGTAGGGCCAGTGACTGTTCGCGTAAAAATCGGAGCACACAGCAGACTTCAATACTATATACACACCTCAGCTGTTGTTATACCTCCATTGGCTGCTGGCGCCGTGTCCGTCATTGACCAAGCCACCCAGGACTAAGTAACTCCGACACTGAACCTTCGTGATTCGTGCGCAAACGGTTAACANGACAGAACCTTTTTTAGCCAATCAAAAAAGCAGGACGACCATACAGTGCTTTGGACTATATCTTGGCTCGAAATCTTTTCGCGAAATGTCACTGCCCCTAACTGCATCAGTTATACTCTGCGCATGCGCGCTGGTTTGTTGGAAGGTAGCCACCTTCCGGTCTGGCCACGACGTCATACTTGCCCNGTTATACTCTGCGCATGCGCGCTGGTTTGTTGGAAGGTAGCCACCTTCCGGTCTGGCCACGACGTCATACTTGCCCACGTTCGCTTACTTGCATCGAGTTACGAACGAATTCATGAGGGATGATCTTGAGAAATCAGGGATAGATTACACGATCCCATTGTTCCAAGTACGTAAATGTTGCGTGCAAATTATTCCAGAAAGTAAACTTCCCCCGTGAGGTAAAGTGTTGAGGCCTTGGGCGGGCGTGCCGCTTGTTAAATCTACGACAGTTGCGTGCTCGTGTCAAAACCCGCAACCACCGGGGCGATGCGTGGCGCACGCGGTAGCACTCCAAGCTCGAATTCGAGAGGACTCGGGTTTGAATCCTGGTCCGACCATCCCGGCTTCGGTTTTCACCTGTTGTCCGATATCACTCTGGGCGGTTACTGGGTCCTTAGAAAAGGCGTTGTTTTGATTTCTTGTCATATTCTGCTGTCGTCTAGACGTTTAACCGTACCTAACTAACAGAACTCGCCACCCGCTCAACACTTTTGTGATCCTCACTATAACAAACATTTACCGCTAGATTCTTGACATTTTTGTTGCGACAAAACGAGCACAGTATTGCCTCCCAACACACTGGATTTATTGATGACCACAAAAAGTCCTTCTGTGATCGCACCAAATAATAAAATAAAAATATTCAGTATGTGGCATAACATTTTTTGTGACGTCTATATTGACAAAAGCATTTGTTTCCATCTATAAAATTATTTTGGTCCGAAAAACGGTACCCCCCTCCCCCAAGTGTTTCCTCCCAAATAGNCATTTGTTTCCATCTATAAAATTATTTTGGTCCGAAAAACGGTACCCCCCTCCCCCAAGTGTTTCCTCCCAAATAGGAATCCAGGGTGTTGTTAAACACATCCCTACCTCTTCATTGATCGATGACGTTGCAGGCCGCCTCAGTGGAAGCTTTGGAATTCTTCGAGCATTTGGTGGGTGGTTCGCTTCCGTACTGCGGAAGGCCATGGCAAACCGTCGCTGTATCATCCAACCTAATAGGCGCTATGCTATTTTCATTACTGCGCCGATGACATATGGAATTCCTACCAGCCAGCTTTCATAGGGCAGTCTGACATTTGTTAACGGTGCAAATGTCGCCCTTGGAGCACCGTCTTGTAAAGGTCCCCGAACAGCGCAGAGGTTCAGTCGTATAGTTGTAATTTAAAAACAGTTCAATATATTTGACCAACGCCTGATTATCAGTAGCATCTAAGGGGAATGGTGCACGAAGAAGTATATTTACCCGATTTTATTCATAAATTATGTTTTCAGAGGGTTTATAAAAATTTGTTATACAAGACATAAATANAGTATATTTACCCGATTTTATTCATAAATTATGTTTTCAGAGGGTTTATAAAAATTTGTTATACAAGACATAAATTATACTTTTGAATATCTTCTTACACTGTTAGATACTCACTGTCTTTATTATTCTCGGGGCACTGATTGAATATAAGAACGAGTATTTTATTTCTTCCATTAGTGGCCTCCCACTCAGGCGAACCGGTTTCGATTCCCGGCGAGCTCGNTGTCGTGTGTCTAAATTACTTTCTTTCCCCATTTTCGGGGGTTCGCCAAAGCCCTATTGGCCCTCCCCTTAAATACGCCGCTGGGCACGGAGCTTCACTCCCACAAATCCACCGAAATTATCCTTCAGATATAACTAGGGCCAGTGACTTTTCGCGTAAAAATCGGAGCACTCAGTAGACTTCAATACTATATACACACCTCACCTGTTGTTATACCTCCATTGGCTGCTGGTGCCGTGTCCGTGTTTGACCAAGCCACTCAGGACTAAGTAACTCCGACACTGAACCTTCGTGATTCGTGCGNACAGAACCTTTTTTAGCCAATCAAAAAAGCAGGACGACCATACAGTGCTTTGGACTATATCTTGGCTCGAAATCTTTTCGCGAAATGTCACTGCCCCTAACTGCATCCGTTATACTCTGCGCATGCGCGCTGGTTTGTTGGAAGGTAGCCACCTTCCGGTCTGGCCACGACGTCATACTTGTCCACGTTCGCTTACTTGCATCGAGTTACGAACGAATTCATGAGGGATGATCTTGAGAAATCAGGGATAGATTACACGATCCCATTGTTCCAAGTACGTAAATGTTGCGTGCAAATTATTCCAGAAAGTAAATTTCCCCCGTGAGGTAAAGTGTTGAGGCCTTGGGCGGGCCTGCCGCTTGTTAAATCTACGACAGTTGCGTGCTCGTGTCAAAACCCGCAACCACCGGGGCGATGCGTGGCGCACGCGGTAGCACTCCAAGCTCGAATTCGAGAGGACTCGGGTTTGAATCCTGGTCCGACCATCCCGGCTTCGGTTTTCACCTGTTGTCCGATATCACTCTGGGCGGTTACTGGGTCCTTAGAAAAGGCGTTGTTTTGATTTCTTGTCATATTCTGCTGTCGTCTAGACGTTTAACCGTACCTAACTAACAGAACTCGCCACCCGCTCAACACTTTTGTGATCCTCACTATAACAAACATTTACCGCTAGAGTCTTGACATTTTTGTTGCGACAAAACGAGCACAGTATTGCCTCCCAACACACTGGATTTATTGATGACCACAAAAAGTCCTTCTGTGATCGCACCAAATAATAAAATAAAAATATTCAGTATGTGGCATAACATTTTTTGTGACGTCTATATTGACAAAAACATTTGTTTCCATCTATAAAATTATTTTGGTCCGAAAAACGGTACCCCCCTCCCCCAAGTGTTTCCTCCCAAATAGGAATCCAGGGTGTTGTTAAACACATCCCTACCTCTTCATTGATCGATGACGTTGCAGGCCGCCTCAGTGGAAGCTTTGGAATTCTTCGAGCATTTGGTGGGTGGTTCGCTTCCGTACTGCGGAAGGCCATGGCAAACCGTCGCTGTATCATCCAACCTAATGGGCGCTATGCTATTTTCATTACTGCGCCGATGACATATGGAATTCCTACCAGCCAGCTTTCATAGGGCAGTCTGACATTTGTTAACGGTGCAAATGTCGCCCTTGGAGCACCGTCTTGTAAAGGTCCCCGAACAGCGCAGAGGTTCAGTCGTATAGTTGTAATTTAAAAACAGTTCAATATATTTGACCAACGCCTGATTATCAGTAGCATCTAAGGGGAATGGTGCACGAAGAAGTATATTTACCCGATTTTATTCATAAATTATGTTTTCAGAGGGTTTATAAAAATTTGTTATACAAGACATAAATAATACTTTTGAATATCTTCTTACACTGTTAGATACTCACTGTCTTTATTATTCTCGGGGCACTGATTGAAGATAAGAACGAGTATTTTATTTCTTCCATTAGTGGCCTCCCACTCAGGCGAACCGGTTTCGATTCCCGGCGAGCTCGCTCCAGGATTTTCGCACTTGGGAACCGTGCCGGACGATGCCGCATGTCGACGGGTTTTTGTCGGGGATCTCTCGTTTCCCCCGCCCTTGTATTCCTGCGCTGCTCCATACTCACCTGGCTTCACCCTCATCGGCTCCCAAGACCTCGATGTTAAGAGGCGCCCAAATCTCTCCAATCCACTCTTCTATAATTGACCCGAGAATAACAAACAGCGAATATCTCAGTGTAAGAAAATGTTAAATATTATTATATGTCTTGCCGTGCCAAAAATTTCGAAAAATGCTCTGAACAATAACTCAGGACAAAAAATTAGGTAAATATATGGCTTTCGTGCACCGTTTCTCTTCAGAAAATTTTCACCTTCAAAAGGTAGTTTCCGTTTTTTATTTTCTTCCCTAATGCGTGTTACTTTAAAGTGAAAAAAGAGCCAAACTCATATTTCACAATAATTTTCAGGTATGAAATTTCAGGAACAGACTACTTATACCATAGGGACATGCAACACGAAACAATTATAGGGTCACTACTGAGAATCTGAAGAGGCGAGTCGACAAGAGAAAAACTGCACGCTAGCTCAGTGCCTTGCGCATAGAGGTTATGAGGCATGCGATGCGCGTACCTAGGTCACCTTTAAGGCTTACAGCGTTAAGGCTGTTGCCTTGTTGAAAATCTGGTAAAATTTGGTAAACATTTTAATGAAATTCAGTTTTTTGAAGCCAATTTTGAAAATATAAACTTGAAACCAAAACCTACGTGCGAGAAATAATACTCTCGAGCTCTGTATCGAGTAAAACATAACAATTAGTTTTTCAGTAATTTTTTATTTAATTATTAAATTTTCTTATCTTTCTAGCAGACAGGCCATATATACATTAATGTTACAAAACGCTTTGATAGCAAAGAAGCGCGTATTATTCTGCTCAAAAAAGTCCCAGGTGGTATATATCAAGATGCAAAAAAAAAAACGGATTTCATTAGCACGTATTTCCCTATAACAAATTTTAAACCAGGCAACAGCCGTAACAGCGAGGTCTTGAGAGCCGATGAGGGTGAAGCGAGGCGAGTATGGAGCAGCGCCAGATTGCAAGAGCGGGGTAAACGGGAGATCCCCGAGAAAACCCGCCGACCAGCGGTATCGTCCGACACGATTCCCACATGCGGAAATACAGGGCGACCCCGCCGGGAATCGAACCCAGTTCGCCTAGGTGGGAGGCGAGTAGTTATTGATAGGAAACAAATTCTTTACAATCTCGTTTTCAGCAAAAAATTCCACTTTTTAATACAAAACCCTTCTATTAAGTTCGAAATTACAGTGGCGTGGCATGATCACATTTTTCACGTAACTTTTTAACGCAGAATTGTGCATTTAAATTATTGT
>NQII01000949.1:583179-596074 GCA_002778355.1 Clitarchus hookeri
TTTCGTGCGGACACACACACACATTTCCCCGCACAGCGCACACCTGCGTGCGGCCAGGCCCTCCTAAACTGGTTCCACAATCAGTCAAGAACTCCACAACAGAATTCAGTAGCGACCTCAGCTCTACAGAAGATGAACCAACAATGCAATAAATGCCACTACGGAATGTTTTTTACTGCGAGGTACTCCCCTTGTTCCTTCTGACAAATTAAGGTCACAAATAAAGAGCCATTACCACCCCAATAAAACCTGTAGAATAACAAGCCATTCCATAAAATTTGTATTAATTACATAACTGGCAATAGTTACCATGACCATTACACGTTTGATCAAATTTAGAACCAGTTTAAATACGTTGGAATGGAAACAAAAAAAAAACTGGTTCCGGAATACTGCGTTGCGAGTCGGGGCATCTAACAAAACTGATTGCGCCTGGCTTTTCGCCTCAGTCCAAGGCGTCCAAGCCTAGCTCCCGTAGCGTGCACGTCGCTCCCGGCGCCTCCTAATCCCTTCGTGCTATCAGCCCTTCCCTCTAGCAGCACCATAACACTTTCACACATTACTAGAGTCATACAAAAGTATTCATAAAGATTAATTGACCTTACTTTTCGCTGTTGGTTCCGACTTATTAAATATATAATTAAAACACAACATATAATATACGTGCAAAACTCAACTGTGACTTCAGTTATTGCTAATTTGAATACCTTATTATACCCTATAAATTCAATATTATTGGCTGCCAACCTAAAAATGATTAACAACTGTATGCACATACACATTCTAGTTCATTTTTATTTTCTTAATCGCAACTTATTGCAGGCCTTGCCTCCTCAACCCACTTATAGACAACTGCAATATTCTTCTGCTTAGACTCCGCTTGAACAAAAGTAAAAACCTCAACGAAGTGCTCCTGGTTTCGCGGCGGTTCTCAACATGTCCTGCATTTCCTCTCCCCTCCCCCCGCAGGCAGGGAAGGAGAGGAAACGGTTATGTGCACCGGGTCCCCTGGCGCTACCCAGGGAGGCCTAATAACAAAACAGACTGCTGGCATTGCCTCAGTATATCAATTTGATATTCAGCCAGGCGGGATGGGATAGCTGTCCCCAACCTGTGTTCGAGATTGGACATACAGGTGGCAGGACAAGAGCCCTCACAAGGGCTTGTACTTCCCCCGGCGTTGAAAGAGTAGAGTCCCAGTGGTGAGAAACGGCGATGAGCGGTAGCCAATCATGACGAAGCTGCAGCGCGTCGGCGTCCAGTGCGTTGCGCGGAATTTTCGCGTTGCGATTGTCGGCGACAACTTGCGACGGAGAAGAAGAATAAGTAGGGCCAGTGACTTTTCGCGTAAAAATCGGAGCACACGGTAGACTTCAATACTATATACACACCTCAGCTGTTGTTATACCTCCATTGGCTGCTGGTGCCGTGTCCGTCTTTGACCAAGCCACTCAGGACTAAGTAACTCCGACACTGAACCTTCGTGATTCGTGCGCAAACGGTTAACACGGGCCAGAACATTTTTTAGCCAATCAAAGATGCTGGATGACCCTACAGTGCTTTGGACTGTATCTTGTCTCGAAATCTTTTCGCGAAATATCACTGCCCCTAAGAATAAGTGTTTGTTTACAACGAGAATAAAAACATTTATTTGTTTACGTTTTGAAAACGACGATCACGTTTACGCCGACGTTTATATATCTGTTTTTTTGTTGTTGCTGCACGGACGTACAAAATAGAGGACAAGGCTTCTTATTCATACGGACGATGCCATAAAAAATCTGTTATTAACAACAAAATAATTCTCCTTCGTCTTATTATGTGTCTCGTTCTCGCAAGTTTTCGTCGCGCATCGCGTTCATTCTGCCTTGTTTATCTTCCACCCAGTTAAACCAAAACGGTGTCAATGTTTTTCGCTTGTCTTTTGTTACCTTCGTAAGGTCTGAAAATGTAGTTTTCACGCTTGAGATAGATAGCAGCACCATCTCAGACGGCGTCCGTCACCGCTCATTCTCGAACAGGGAAAAGAAAACCTTACCGAAGATACCCGAAGTTTGCCAGAAGTCGACGTTCTGCGGTCTTACAACTTCGGCACTAAAAAAAAAAAATTACAAATGTAAACAAAGTATATTGTGCGGGAACCAGAATTTTGAGGTCCACCGGAACACTTTAGATAAGAGATTGATCCATTATATGTCAAATAAAATATCCAAATGATGTTACGTTATTTAACACACATTTTTCAAGTATGTTTAGTAACAGACTAGAAGTACTTAGTTCACCTCGTGTATTTAGTTGCGCAGGTAAGTTCGTCAATAATTCATTAAGGCTCCGGCTATATATATATATATATATATATATATATATATATATATATGTGTGTNAATTCATTAAGGCTCCGGCTATATATATATATATATATATATATATATATATGTGTGTGTGTGTGTGTGTGTGTGTGAGGAGCGAGATCAAATGCGATCTCCATCCACCGAGGTGAAAATGGATTTATTGCACGAAAGAATTCCTAGCTTTAGCACAACGTAATATATCAACTTACTAACTGAGTGGCATAGACGATAGTTTAATGAAAACCACATAGAAACGTAATATTATTTACCAGACTGAAATAACACAGGCATAGATAAAGGAATATTAATTTCCATTAAGTGAAAAAAAACGGCTGGCTATCAACAACTTCCCTGGGAACCTGTACAACGATGTATGCCTGTTGTGTATTCTGCCACCAAATGTAAAATTACCCCGTGCCATATGAAACTGATCACGGTATTTATGCGTCGGTTAAGTAAAACTGTGAAATTATTGGAAAAATAAATACTATACAAATGTGCTCATTCATATACTTTTATGTACTAAAAAAAAACAGAAAGAAAAAGTAATCATTTCGGTACTCAGAAATCTTTACCTAACACTTTCGATTCAAAGTTAAGACACAGGATTACTTTCCTTCTGTCGTTACCAACTTAACTGGGCGCATGCCAGTGCATGCCAGTCAGAGTACCTGTTGAAATGTATGCTGGTAGGGGCAGTGACATTTTTTAAAGGTTGATTTTAAAAAGTGCTCAGACTACCGTGAACAGCCTATACTCTCGTATGCTCCCTATGCGCGGCAGGTTTTCACCTACAGAGGATGTAGGTTTGCCAGACGTATAGTTTTTCAAGAAAGAGTACGGCAATTTTTCTTTTTTGTTCCGCGTACGGTGTTATAAAATACGCACCGTCCGGCAAATGTTCCTCGTTTGTGCGGTCTCAGTTAATATCAGAATGGTTTTAAATAATTAAATCTAAACTCTGAAAACGTAAAAGGTTTTTCCATCAGTCCAGTGCGCTTCGTAAATCGTAACGGTTGGCGCTTGGCAGTCCTGTCTCCCGAGTTGGCAACACTGCCTACAAAATAAACATTACAGTCCATTCACTGTTACTTCCGACTTTTCTGAAAAGCCCTGCTAAAGTTGTACTTCCAAAGGTATTCCTCCGCCTCATGCAAACAAAGCTTAAACGAGAGTAGAAAGTGACACCAAAGTGACGACATGCCGCATTCTTGCGCACTCACTGTTAAGAATATTTTGCATAAGAACTATTTCTTTCTAGGAATTGCCAACACACCTTTTTTTTTTCTCTGCTTGTTAGTGTATTAATAAAAACGGAATATTATATTGTTTAAATTAAATATAAGTAAAAGTTTAAGTTAACAACAAGTGAGGTACTTATATGTTAGCACAAGTATAAAACGCTCGTGTCACATGACATATTTAGGAAATACCAAACACGTAGTGCATGGGGTGATTTTTCAGAGGTTTCATTCAAAAAGTGCGAAGAAACCGCGAATAAACTATAAGTGCGAGGTTCGTCGCTGCTTGTCTGTTTGCTGTTTGTCATCAAGAATCCTCCACCAAAAGCGAATCGACGCTAACTCCGCTCTCTGGTTCGGTCTCTGGTCTTCTGGTCGGTAGAATTCGGCGCGAGTCGGCGACTCGAAGACTTGCGCAAGTAACGACGTCTGACGAGAATCAGACGAGAACGCGGGTTAACAAACTGGAAATGTTGAATACCGTCGGAGAAGAAAAGACGAACTCCAAGAATATCGGGTGATTTGTGGGGAAAAAAGACTTTCTTGAGCTACGTCAAATTCGAAGGAATGTTTTCAATGCGAAGTGCGCACTTTGTAAAGGCAAAGAGGGGTTGAAGATCTTCGACAACATTTTAATAGCTTCAACATAAATAGCGACAAAGTTCCACCTTGCAGAGTACATTGCTCACTAACTTCTTTACTCCGAAAGACTCTACTGAAGCAAATAAAGTACCATTAATAAGTATCCCTATTTATTACTATTATCCGGCAATAAATAAGCGGTGACATTATTATTAATTGCCCTTTGTTTCAGTAAATATTTGAAGTGTCTCTAGAAGAGTTTTTTTTTTTCNAAGCGGTGACATTATTATTAATTGCCCTTTGTTTCAGTAAATATTTGAAGTGTCTCTAGAAGAGTTTTTTTTTTTTTTCGCATAACTTGCAGAAGCTTACTGCTGTGTAAATCATCCCTTAAGCTATGCAAGCACCAACTACTTTGTTAAGCTGTTCTCACGTTTTTTTTTCCGGATTAGAGTTTAGCGAGAGAAGCAACTTGTTGCAAAACCAAACGCGAAGCCTTAGTGAAAGGTGTTCGTGGTCCACAAAGTGTTAAAAAAATTTGGTTGAAAAGTTAACAGGTGATTGCGGCGAAAGTGAGGCTCTTCATTTTGGNGGTCCACAAAGTGTTAAAAAAATTTGGTTGAAAAGTTAACAGGTGATTGCGGCGAAAGTGAGGCTCTTCATTTTGGCATTGGCGTCGATGTATCAGATAAAAGTAACCAAAAATGTTTTCCAGTTACAGTCCGTTATTTTGAAGAAACCCTTGGCGTGTTTAGTAAAAATCTAGATTTTTATGAAGATCCAAATGAATTACACCAGTGAAACGGCATACCAAAAAGAAAACAGAGTTCATTTAAAGGGGAAAAAAATGTTATTTTGAAAGCAAATTGTTGTGCACACAATGACTGTAAAACTGGCATCAACGAACTGTCCCTTGATGTAGAGGTGTTGGTAATTAAAGCGTTTAACTATTTCTCAAGCACTGCTAAACGTGTAGCTCAGTTGAAAGAATTCTTTACATTTTTATATAAAGAGTACCATTCATTGTTTGGCTTGTGCCCACCTGATGGTTATCTTTAAAACCTAAAATTGAAAGGTTACTTAAAAATTTGCCTAATGTAATTTACTACTTTAGTATCATTGATGATTGCCCAGTTTTTATCAGAAAGAGCCTCATTGGCGAGACACAGTCAGACTCGGGGGAACAGAAAATTGTTATAGGAATGTTTCTATACTTTTGTCAATATTTAACAGACATTTTTCAAAAACCATTCAGTTCCTTAGAACAAGATTCACGAACAATCCGTGAAGTTTATCAAGGAATAAAGAATTTAAAAGGTCATCTTGGACAAATAATAGCTGATTTTTTTTGGATGCCAGGTGAACCGGTGTTTGAATAAGCTGTTTAATCGTAATGGAAAAAATTAAGTATATAAAAAGGATTTCATGGTGTGTACAAAGCTTGTGTAAGTTATATAATAAGTTTTCTGATTGTAGCAATGCAAATGTCCTCTTTAGAATTGAATGTATTACCCTTAGAAATTCACCTGATTTAATAGTTTCTTAAGTTTAGCTGAATCACTTTATCTTGTTGATGAAATATTTGCTGATCATATGTACTCATAAATAGTTTTTATTGAATAAATTTACTGCCACGATAAAAATACACATATTCAGGAAAAAGTTTCGAGCATGTCCAATGCTGAAAAATAAGTTTTTGTGTTGACTTTTTTGGCAAAGGAAAACAAATTTTTTTTTTATACTGGTAAAATTTGTGCTGAGTGTATTTCCATCCAATGCTTTCACTGAAAGAATATTTAATGCAATGAATTAAAAATGGCGGGGTGACAAAAACAGGGTTCAGTATCAGTAAACTTATGAAAGAAAACGGGGTGTTGACTTGTTTCAAATACAATAAATCATGCTGAGAAATTTTTGACATACCCGACTTCTATACAACTGTCAAAGTCATATGGTCAACGCTGATGAACGTGTTTGTTTTCAAAAGACAAGCCCTTTTATATTAATAAAATAATTTTAGTAAGGTTTTGTGAAATTTACTGTAGTATTTTTAGTGTTAAAAAAATTATTTTTCCAACTAGTTTCGAAGGAGTTACTTGTAAAGATACAAAAACAATTACAGTGTTAAAAGTTGGCAGAGGGNTATTTTTCCAACTAGTTTCGAAGGAGTTACTTGTAAAGATACAAAAACAATTACAGTGTTAAAAGTTGGCAGAGGATTAGGAAAAGGGCGATGTTTAAATGTGTGGCTGCTGCCTGCACTTATTTAATTTAGTTTCTCTTTGTTATATGCACAGAAGAATNAGGGCGATGTTTAAATGTGTGGCTGCTGCCTGCACTTATTTAATTTAGTTTCTCTTTGTTATATGCACAGAAGAATACAAAAAAAATTATACAATCATATCACATCAAAGAAATACAGCAATAGTTTCCAAATAACACCGCGGACAAAATAACAGCATTGCCAAAAACCTGATCTACAATGAATTTGTAAGTCGNCAATAGTTTCCAAATAACACCGCGGACAAAATAACAGCATTGCCAAAAACCTGATCTACAATGAATTTGTAAGTCGTAACAGTCGTGTACGTCAGTAGAATATAAATACGGAGTCTGGGGGAAGAGGATCTGGGATAGGAGACAGGAGGATTGCTAAAGATTGATGTAAATATTGCGAAATATTGATGGAAGTATTGCGAAAGATTGATGGAAAGATTGGAACATTGAGGAAATGATGGGATGATTAAAGGAAAGATTGTGAAAGATTTGTGGAAAGATTGATAAGGATTGATAGAAAGATTGCTGAGGAGGAGGATTGCGAAAGATTGATGGANGGAAAGATTGCTGAGGAGGAGGATTGCGAAATATTGATGGAAATATTGCAAAATATTAATGAAATTATTGGACGAAAAATTGATGGGAAGATTGGAACATTGAGGGAAGTATGGAAAGATTTATGGAAATATTGAGAAATATTGTGAAAGATTAATGGGCAGATTGGAAGATTTATGGAAAGTCTGCGAAAAAAATTGATGGAAAGATTGAAAGATTGATCGAAATATTGCGAAAGATTAATGTAAGGATTCCTGAAGAGGAGGAGGATTGTGAAAGATTGCGAAACACATAGCATTATTAGACGATTGAGGGATTGATGTTCAATAAGACCGTGGGAGATAAGACTATTTATCACCCTCGTTNACATAGCATTATTAGACGATTGAGGGATTGATGTTCAATAAGACCGTGGGAGATAAGACTATTTATCACCCTCGTTCATTCCAAGTCTCAAGGGACTAGCGATATTTGTATTTAAATTAAATTAATGCCAAATATGCCTATAAAAGTGTTTTTAGATTGTGATACATACCATGATTATAACATGACTTGGGCAGGTGGTTGCTACTCGTATGAAGGGCATGGATTGGTCACATATACATATATAAAAAAAATTCTGAGTGGCATGCTTATACCTACATAAAAAACTAGTGGTGTGAATGGTTAAACCATGTAAGCAGTAAATTTGGAGAGCAANGTGGCATGCTTATACCTACATAAAAAACTAGTGGTGTGAATGGTTAAACCATGTAAGCAGTAAATTTGGAGAGCAAGCAGAACGATATGAGCAGTGACGTGTGGTTACTTCCTTTTTTCATAAATAAATGTCGATATAATTAATTAGTTGAATATTTTTTTAGAATTTTTTCGGATTTTTTTTAGAATCTTTGGAATTAAAGGTCAAAGGTCAAGGGACAAGGGTTAAGTGTCTTGGGGCCAATGTTCGAGTGTCTTGGATCTTTGGTCAAGCACCTTGGGTCAAGTATCAATGGTCTTGGGTCTTAGGTCAAGGGTCTTGGGTCTTGGGTCAAAGGTCTTGGGTTCTGAGTCAATGGTTTTGAGTTTTGCGTNCAATAGTTTCCAAATAACACCGCGGACAAAATAACAGCATTGCCAAAAACCTGATCTACAATGAATTTGTAAGTCTTAACAGTCGTGTACGTCAGTAGAATATAAATGCNGCAATAGTTTCCAAATAACACCGCGGACAAAATAACAGCATTGCCAAAAACCTGATCTACAATGAATTTGTAAGTCGTAACAGTCGTGTACGTCAGTAGAATATAAATGCGGAGTCTGGGGGAAGAGGATCTGGGATAGGAGACAGGAGGATTGCTAAAGATTGATGTAAATATTGCGAAATATTGATGGAAGTATTGCGAAAGATTGATGGAAAGATTGGAACATTGAGGAAATGATGGGATGATTAAAGGAAAGATTGTGAAAGATTTGTGGAAAGATTGATAAGGATTGATAGAAAGATTGCTGAGGAGGAGGATTGCGAAAGATTGATGGAAATATTGCAAAATATTGATGAAATTATTCGACGAAAAATTGATGGGAAGATTGGAACATTGAGGGAAGTATGGAAAGATTTATGGAAATATTGAGAAATATTGTGAAAGATTAATGGGCAGATTGGAATATTTATGGAAAGTCTGCGAAAAAAATTGATGGAAAGATTGAAAGATTGATCGAAATATTGCGAAAGATTAATGGAAGGATTCCTGAAGAGGAGGAGGATTGTGAAAGATTGCGAAACACATAGCATTATTAGACGATTGAGGGATTGATGTTCAATAAGACCGTGGGAGATAAGACTATTTATCACCCTCGTTCATTCCAAGTCTCAAGGGACTAGCGATATTTGTATTTAAATTAAATTAATGCCAAAGATGCCTATAAAAGTGTTTTTAGATTGTGATACATACCATGATTATAACATGACTTGGGCAGGTGGTTGCTACTCGTATGAAGGGCTTGGATTGGTCACATATACATATATAAAAAAAATTCTGAGTGGCATGCTTATACCTACATAAAAAACTAGTGGTGTGAATGGTTAAACCATGTAAGCAGTAAATTTGGAGAGCAACCAGAACGATATGAGCAGTGACGTATGGTTACTTCCTTTTTTCATAAATAAATGTCGATATAATTAATTTGTTGAATATTTTTTTAGAATTTTTTCGGATTTTTTTTAGAATCTTTGGAATTAAAGGTCAAAGGTCAAGGGACAAGGGTCAAGTGTCTTGGGGCCAATGTTTGAGTGTCTTGGATCTTTGGTCAAGCACCTTGGGTCAAGTATCAATGGTCTTGGGTCTTAGGTCAAGGGTCTTGGGTCTTGGGTCAAAGGTCTTGGGTTCTGAGTCAATGGTTTTGAGTTTTGCGTCTTGAGTCTTGGGTTTTGGGTTTTGGGCCTTGGGTCTGGGGTTTTGAGTTTAGAGTCTTCATAAGTCATGAGTCAAGTGTCAAAGGTTTTTTGGTAATTTGTTGAAATTTTGTGGTAATTTTTTTGGAATTTCTGTATTTTAAGGAATTTTTTGTGTTCAAGGTAATTCAAGGTCACGGTAGTTAGGTCAAGGTCATATGTCAAGGTCATCGACATCTAAGATGGCTGTCGAGGTGGACACCAGCCTATCTGGCGACGGTAGGTCGTGTCGGGAGCTTAGTCGATCCACCTGTCATCGAACCCCGGTCCTCCTACATGTATATCTTCAAATAATTTTTTAAATAATTTGGATTTTTTTTTTTCAAATTTCTTTTAATATTTTTTATAAATTTTGGGGATTTTTTAAATTTTTTGGGATTTTTTCGATTTTTTTTGGTTTAAGGTCATTCAAGTTCACGGGTATGTGGTTAAGGTCAAGGTCATCCAGATGCAATATGGTGGTTGGGTGACGTCACAACATGTCCCTTGCCCCAGACTCCCCATTTATATTCTACTGACGTCACAGTGTTATTCGCATTGCATAACGAAAAGTGAAATTTGTAATAAAGGTTCTGTTCGTGTGGTTACGTCATTTTCCACAGAATAGTAATTCTTCGTCACTGAAAAATTTCACGTTAATCCTCAAATTGTCAAATGTTCAGTTATTAATAGGGAGAGGGTCAGAAAACGAACCTAATAACGATCACAACTCAGGCACAAAATTTTTTTTTGCCGAAAATAACATAAAAGTATACATAGCAATATATTGTATTGTATTTATTAGCACCCAATGTTTTGTAGACTAACTATAAAAATACAGTAGGTCGGAACAAACAAAATAAAAATAAAAATAAAGGAATTCATGTGAAGATATTTACTGCTGTTTTAGTCAGAAGCTATGGTTGATCATTGGATAGTTTGTTTAAAAGAACTCAGGCGCCATGTCTTGGTGAACATGCAAGGCTANTTCGTCACTGAAAAATTTCACGTTAATCCTCAAATTGTCAAATGTTCAGTTATTAATAGGGAGAGGGTCAGAAAATGAACCTAATAACGATCACAACTCAGGCACAAAATTTTTTTTGCCGAAAATAACATAAAAGTATACATAGCAATATATTGTATTGTATTTATTAGCACCCAATGTTTTGTAGACTAACTATAAAAATACAGTAGGTCGGAACAAACAAAATAAAAATAAAGGAATTCATGTGAAGATATTTACTGCTGTTTTAGGCAGAAGCTATGGTTGATCATTGGATAGTTTGTTTAAAAGAACTCAGGCGCCATGTCTTGGTGAACATGCAAGGCTAGCTGTGACGCTGCGACTTGTCACAGATAGCTGAAATAAACTGTGACAAAAGAAGCAGCTTCGCTTGTCACAGTTAATTTCAAAAGCTATGAACCTGTCACTATGCGATATCTTAGTCACAGATATTTCAATGTCTTTGTGAGAGATATATCTGTGACAACGAAATATCTGTGACAAATTAGCAGACTGCGATTTATCGGCCATCTCTACTTGTGGTGCTTACAGTACAGTTTAAAAGGGAGTTTAGTCCTGAAAATGAGGAGGGGGATGATATATATTTAGTGGTGGTTAAGTTAAAGACTTTACCATCCTTCAAATGCGAAGACTATAGATGCCGTTTACGGTTAATTGAACAATTTTAATGAATAACTTGAAATCTACTTTTCTCCTCAATATTTTTATCCATCCGCCATTTGTAAAATTTACATTGCTATGGGCCTAATGACATTACTCATGCGCCAGTCAAGTGGGAAAGTGAAATTTTTGGGAACTTAAATGTGTACAGTAATCTAGCTCAAATATTCGTGGTGGGAGGCGGGTGGTCTGACCACCGCACCACCGTGATTCTTATGCAGAGAGCCATTTATTCTGATATAATCTGTTCTGAGTTAACTGGGAAAATTTGCAAGCCCTGCTGAGGAACTACTTCTCTGCCGATTTCGTATCCTTCCGCCTTATTTAAAATTAACATTGCCGTGGAGGTTCCACTCAATTTATTCATGCGTCGATGAAGTGCAAAGGCGAAACTATCAGAAACGTATAGGCCTAATGTGCAGAAGACGATGATTGGTCTACCTCGTCATTAGTCTATGAATATTACAGGTTAGTTCCGGTTAAGCCAGCCTAACTGTGAAAATACGCATTCGCCAACTATCATAGGCTAGTTTAGAAAGGTCTGTTGGTTTGAGAAACTGTTTGTACGTTTATACGTCACTCGGGATTTGAGTTTTGGTAACCGGAATTCGGAAAGTTAAGTTTGTGTGCTCTGTACACGATGCGAAAGTGGAGTTTCGTTGTTCTTCGAAACCAATGCTTGCAAGTTAAGTTTCTTGTCGAGTGTTTGGTTGTATGTGGGTTGTAAACGATGTTCAAGTTGGAATTCAGCCTGTAAATTACTACTGTAATCATTTTTAGCAAATGGTAATACAGATTCAAATTAAGACGAATTATTTCATTCATACGGTTTGTTTGAATTATATATTAAACAAATTACGATCGTTACTTGGCATTTAAAAAAGTTTAGGAATACATGCTACTTAAAATAACTATTTAATGGTCATTAATGAATTTCGTGCAGATTCTATTAATTTTCACGTGGTAATTTTCACTTATTATGCTTTTGTAAAACAGTGCTGTAAACTGTATCGACAATGTATTATCGCTAGGGCCAGTGACTTTTCGCGTAAAAATCGGAGCACACAGTAGACTTCAATACTATATACACACCTCAGCTGTTGTTTTACCTCCATTGGCCGCTGGTGCCGTGTCCGTCTGCGACCAAGCCACTCAGGACTAAGTAACTCCGACACTGAACCTTCGTGATTCGTGCGCAAACGGTTAACACGGGCGTGAACATTTTTTTTAGCCAATCAAAGAATCTGGACGACCCTAGAGTACTTTGGACTGTATCTTGTCTCGAAATCTTTTCGCGAAATATCACTGCCCCTAATTATTGCTGTATCATTATTTAAAATATTGCTGTATTAAAGCCCTATGGCGACCGCTTAAAATTCTGAGAAAACAGATCACACGCGAAGCATGTCTGTGCAATTTTCATCGCCGTCGCGGAGGCCTCCTACGGACAGACGTGAGTAACCCTGAGGCTTTTAAATGTTGTT
Source organism: Clitarchus hookeri (assembly GCA_002778355.1). NCBI lineage: Eukaryota > Metazoa > Arthropoda > Insecta > Phasmatodea > Phasmatidae > Clitarchus > Clitarchus hookeri. The sequence continues at coordinate 595,770 of NQII01000949.1, forward strand.
AGCGCATGCGCAGTAAGCGCGGTCTTGTCGATGCACAGACTATCATGATCGACGCGCGAGGGCGGTATAGTTGCAGTCGGTCGCAGGTCGTCGATAAACATCGCCATCAGGAGCGAGCACGCGGTGCGTGGCATGTCGTAAAATGCGTGGAGTAGGGGGGCTATTTACAGTGCGCCAGAGCAAGAAAAACGCAGTTCGTGACGAGGCGAAGAACAGGTCATGTCGATGTTACGGGTGAATGCCCTGGACAGTGGGATAGGTAGGTCGCGAAGCTTCCCTGGTAGAGCCCGGAAATACCCCCCCCC
>NQII01000949.1:596210-623287 GCA_002778355.1 Clitarchus hookeri
AAGCAACTCCGACACTGAACCTTCGTGATTCGTGCGCAAACGGTTAACACGGGCCTGAACTTTTTTTAGCCAATGAAAGAAGCTGGACGACCCTACAATGTTTTGGACTGTATCTTGTCTCGAAATCTTTTCGCGAAATATCACTGCCCCTATTTATGGATTCCATTTCGCAGCAAGCTTGGCTGCAAAGACCTCTGTACAATGGAGTCGCTGTTTTTATTGTGTATCGGTCGCTGCTCCCACGCAGGAGAAACAGCGTGGCGGTTCCTTTGATGTGGGCGTAACCATTCCCTGGAATGGCTCCGCGAGGCTCTGCCAACGGGCCTTGCGTCTGACTGGCTACTGCGTGCCGAGAGGAGGGTTCCTTATTGGACGGGATGCCGCCTGACGAGTAGGTCACCAGGCGCTGATTGGCGAACTGCTTTCCGGCATGTTGCCGGCCAGTGACGTCATTTTGCTGGCGCGCGAGGCTGGAGCTGGCGGAATGAGCATCTGTTTCACCTCTGGATATTTATTTACTCTGTGGCACCGCTTTGCTATTGCCTTCGTTACAACCGTTCAATCCTCTTCATTGCTGGTTCGTAAGGACGGGTGTTTTTCCGCGAAAAGGTTTCAAGACCAGTTGTACTACAAAACGCTTTAGTTCATATGCACTTTCGTGGTTGGATGGTTTTAAATATCACGTGCGTCGAGTGTCTGTCCGCGAATCATGGACGTTCAGTATCGGAGTACTTTATTACGATTGGTCCAGTCAAATAGGAACATGTTTTCTCACGTAGACACGCGGCCAATAACCAAAGGAAGTTGTTGTCGTGGATATAGGATATTGAAGTACAGCATGGTCATAAATATTTTCGCGATAAACACCTGTCCCTACTGATTCGCAGTCAACACAGGATGTGCCCAAAGAACAACGGTACAATAAAGACGGTATAGAAAAAGAATAAGCACTTGGAGTCTATCTTGCCACCAAGTTAATTTGCGAAATTCTATGGACCCTGTTACTCGGTAGTTCACGAGTCTGCCCTTATATTTTCCCCCTAGACTTATCGATAGGGGCAGTGATATTTCGCGAAAAGATTTCGAGACAAGATACACTCCAAAGCACTGCAGGGTCGTCCAGCTTCTTTGATTGGCTAAAAAAATGTCCTGGCCCGTGTTTAACCGTTTGCGCACGAATCGCGAAGGTTCAGTGTCGGAGTTACTTAGTCCTGAGTGGCTTGGTCGAAGACGGACACGGCGCCAGCAGCCAATGGAGGTATAACAACAGCTGAGGTGCGTATATAGTATTGAAGGCTACTGTTTGCTCCGATTTTCACGGGAGAAGTCACTGGCCCTACTTGTCGACTTAGAATTACCCAGGATTAAAAAGTAAACATATTCTTGGTATTAGGCACGTGTAAAAGTATAGTACATTCACGGTTATTTAAAATTTTTCTAAAGCCATGCTAAAGCTCTACTTTCAGGCTATTCCTCCGCCTCAAGCAAACAAAGGTTAACAAAGTCTAGAAAATTACACCAATGGGACAACGCACCGAATTCGTGCGCGCTCAGTGTAATAATATTTTGCATAAGAACTATTTCTTACTAGGCATTGCTAACATGCCTCTTTTCTCTCTGCTTTTATTAGTATTAATTATAAAATAAATATTTTAATTTATAGGTGAAATACAAGTGAAAGGTCAGTTTAACCAAAAATAATGTAATTTTATGTTAACACAAATATAAAACGTTTGTGATACATGACATAATTAGGTAACAATCAAACACGTCATAAATAGAGTGTGTGAAGAAACTGCGAATAAATAATAATTCCAATTTATTACGTCAAAAAATTTTCCGATTTTCTTTCTTCTTGNGGTTAACAAAGTCTAGAAAATTACACCAATGGGACAACGCACCGAATTCGTGCGCGCTCAGTGTAATAATATTTTACATAAGAACTATTTCTTACTAGGCATTGCTAACATGCCTCTTTTCTCTCTGCTTTTATTAGCATTAATTATAAAATAAATATTTTAATTTATAGGTGAAATACAAGTGAAAGGTCAGTTTAACCAAAAATAATGTAATTTTATGTTAACACAAATATAAAACGTTTGTGATACATGACATAATTAGGTAACAACCAAACACGTCATAAATGGGGTGTGTGAAGAAACTGCGAATAAATAATATTTCCAATTTATTACGTCAAAAAATTTTCCGATTTTCTTTCTTCTTGATCACGTGCTCTGGCAAGTAGACTCAAAGTAGACTTCCAACTCCCAATTATATATCCTAAGCTCAGTTGCCTCGCTTCTACTCTCTACACACCAAATATTGTTTGTAAAATCGACGAACGTCGTCTCTTGACTCAAACGCCGCGTATAAACAAACGGTTTATTTGAACACGACGCATCAACAAACCATTATTGCTCGTTTGAGTGCATTTTAATTTCAATATATATATTTTTTTTTTAACTATGAGCGTAGACTGCGTAATTACTGGGTGAAAAATATTTTTATTTTTTTACAAAAAAAAAACCTTAATTTAATTTTATTATTATTGAACTGAAAACCTTTTGCTATTGGCCTTGCATTCGACCCACCATGCTTGATTTCTGTTTCCAGTGGTCCCTTTTGCACAGGCCATGACCGATTCTTTTTCCCCGTTCCTGATTCTTAGAGCAACTGTTCACATTTCGAATGATCTTTCTGCCGACGAGACGTTCGATATTTAAGGTTGCCAGGTTGCCAGGTTGCCAGGTCGCCAACCTGGCAACCTGGCGCTGGAACCGCGCTGCAGAATGTTTGAAATACGGTTTCTTTTAACGAAACTATTAAACGCATCCCCAGTCGGCTATATTCACCTACAAGAAGAAGACATGCCCCAGAAGGACGCAAATGGTACTTTCAAGATACCACGAAAGCTGTAAATAATATTTGGGTTGGGAGCTCCCCAACGACTTTTTTTTTTTTTTTTTTTTTTCAGACATTGTATTTTGAAGCGTACTCCCCGTACACGAGCGTAACTGTGATACGAGCCTGTATCGAACCTTTGCTATCGGCTTTCCGCCGATAAAATTATAGGGTCATTGCTTCAGGCCCCATGAGTACATGCTGCACGACGATAACACAGCACGTCAGTTCAGAGCCTTGCGCGTAGCGGCGATGAAGCACCTGTAGCGCGTGGCAGTGTCGCCCTTATCGCTCTTGTGCGTCTCGGCCTCAGAAACTGAAATATGTGGCTCCAGGTATGGTCCGTCTCGTATAAGTTGGCGAGATTCTGACAGTCAGTGAGTGGCAAATTGACGTATACGAAACAAAGTGCCATTTACAAAATCCTGCATCAGCTGATGCACGAACCAACAAAAGTTAATATTACGTTGGCTATTCTGAGTGCACTGCCGACGCACATTAGACAAGCAGAAAATACGCGATAAGAGAGAGTTCCTAGATAAATTAATACATTTTATTTTACGAGGTCATAAAACAGTGGTTGTTAGTGTTAGAAACTGAAATTCATAATAGGTGTTCAAGATGAAATGCACAATAAAACGATCCGTATCCAAATGAAACGCAACTTCAAAACCTTTTACAACGTCGTACCCCACCCCGCCCCCCTTTTACAATCATGCTTTCCATACGTGCTTTATATTAATTCAAAAAGCATACAGAAATATTGCATAATATTGTTGAATTATTTTTTCTAATAATTAGACTAAATATGTTTTAAATTCGTGTCGTTCTGAGCCAGTAATATAAGAACAGTCAACTTTAAAAATACGCGATCTATTGAGCAGAGTTAGCGGCTCACACCTCGCTCTTGACATGTTGTGCGCGCCATCTATCCGGTCTTTTCAGAAACATTGCCAGCCAGAAAAGAATAGCGTTTGTGTGCAATATATAACAAATTTACGAACAGATATCAATAGTTTTATTTTTCGCGAGTTCTGTATAATTTTTAAGGTAACATATATTTCGTGTACAGCAATTTTGAGTACTAGTAATTTCTATTCGGCCGGTAATCGTTCGTCTACGTAAATTATACGCCATATTGTTCTCCCGAAAAACCCATTTCCTTGTTTCCGAAGAATGTGGGACACGCATGAATAGTTTTTAAGCAATTCTAACGTTATTCCACGTCACATATTTCCAACTCGAATATATTAGNTTAATATTACGTTGGCTATTCTGAGTGCACTGCCGACGCACATTAGACAAGCAGAAAATACGCGATAAGAGAGAGCTCCTAGAAAAATTAATACATTTTATTTTACAAGGTCATAAAACAGTGGTTGTTAGAGTTAGAAACTGAAATTCATAATAGGGGNAAAATACGCGATAAGAGAGAGCTCCTAGAAAAATTAATACATTTTATTTTACAAGGTCATAAAACAGTGGTTGTTAGAGTTAGAAACTGAAATTCATAATAGGGGTTCAAGATGAAATGCACAATAAAACGATCCGTATCCAAATGAAACGCAACTTCAAAACCTTTTACAACGTCGTACCCCACCCCGCCCCCCTTTTACAATCATGCTTTCCATACGTGCTTTATATTAATTCAAAAAGCATACAGAAATATTGCATAATATTGTTGAATTATTTTTTCTAATAATTAGACTAAATATGTTTTAAATTCGTGTCGTTCTGAGCCAGTAATATAAGAACAGTCAACTTTAAAAAGACGCGATCTATTGAGCAGAGTTAGCGGCTGACACCTCGCTCTTGACATGTTGTGCGCGCCATCTATCCGGTCTTTTCAGAAACATTGCCAGCCAGAAAAGAATAGCGTTTGTGTGCAATATATAACAAATTTACGAACAGATATCAATAGTTTTATTTTTCGCGAGTTCTGTATAATTTTTAAGGTAACATATATTTCGTGTACAGCAATTTTGAGTACTAGTAATTTCTATTCGGCCGGTAATCGTTCGTCTACGTAAATTATACGCCATATTGTTCTCCCGAAAAAACCATTTCCTTGTTTCCGAAGAATGTGGGACACGCGTGAATAGTTTTTAAGCAATTCTAACGTTATTCCACGTCACATATTTCCAACTCGAATATATTAGCTATAACGTCCAAAGTGTGATAATAGCTACTACTACCGTCTCGCAAATGTTAACCCAAATCCATTGTCTCGGGCAAATTAAAAAAGAGTTAGAAAATATTAAATTTTTTGCAAGGTTTTATATTTTTACTTTTATAACCTACGAATTTTTTTTAGACAGATGTCAGTCTAAAATATCTTAAAATTTGTTGAGCATTGCTGTTCAACGGCAAGTGGATTAGCTGGCATCGTGTTGATAAAAAAATACAGCCTACACTTGACGCACCAGCTGATGGCGAAAGGATACATAAACGAAAAGTAAACATGGGCGCTACTTTCGTCGAACTGTCAGAATCTCGCCAACTTAACGTGAGACAGAGGATAGACACGAACGCTAAGTGAAATCCGTGACAGAATGGAACAGAGAAGCGTTTCTGCTTGGTCATAAACTGTCGCATGCGGTGCAGATACACTTAGGTTTTTTCCTCGAACCGGTAGGTTCACGAACTATTTGCCGATCTGCTGTATGCAGCCGAAGTTAAGGAGCCTTCATAGTGGAACATGTTAAACGCCGCAAGGTCTCGTCTGGCCGTAAGAGAGCATTGCGATGGTGACGGTAAATAGCATAATCAAGCTTTGCGCGTATTCTCTTTCCTAGGAATTTTAATTTGTGACTATTATTGGGTTTTAATACAGCGGTCTGCCCAGAAAAGATACACAATTGTTAGTATAATTTATAACAATGTTTTATTAAAGAGTAAGTATCGTAAATATAAAACTACTTATATTACAGCGATTTTCGCTGAATGACTAGGGGCAGTGATATTTCGCGAAAAGATTTCGAGACAAGATACAGCTCAAAGCACTGTAGGGTCGTCCAGCTTCTTTGATTGGCTAAAAAAATGTTCTGGCCCGTGTTAACCGTTTGCGCACGAATCGCGAAGGTTCAGTGACGGAGTTACTTAGTCCTGAGTGGCTCGGTCGAAGACGAACACGGCACCAGCAGCCAATGAAGGTATAGCAACAGCTGAGGTTGTATATAGTATTGAAGTCTACTGTGTGCTCCGATTTTTACGTGAAAAGTCACTCGCCTTATGAATGACACGTTTCAATACCACATTTATGTTTCAATAATGCAATTTATAGATTGGCAACAACATATCGTCTTTCATTTCTGTTCTGAAAGATTTACGTTAAAATATTCTATAGTTTATTTCTCAAGTTAAATGGACACAGCTGCTTACTATGATTACTATGAGATCAATGGTGACAACTACGGAGGCCTTATTTATAATTGGCAAATACACTGCGAGTATTTCAACTGCCTACGTTAGAAGTGAACATTTCTCTGCACTGTTTGCTTGGTATTTTGTTTTATTTTAATGACATGGCTACGAATCTCGTTGAAATCTTTTCCACATTAATCCGCGCAAATCCGTTAATCTTTGCGTTGTTGCGCAATGAGTCGGAACGCCCGACGGTCGAATGTAAAATGAAATATGCAGTGCGCATAAATTTGTGTACACGAAACAGCTTCGGTAATCTTCGTTCACGCAGCACTGAATCAACATAATTAGGTTAATCAGAAGTGCTTCCCAGACGTGCGAATAATAGCCCGAAGCGAAAGGAAGGCAGACACTCGGCCATCAGTCAGTGTCTTCTCGTCCTTCTTGTATTTTCAGACCGTATTAATTAATCACTGTCACATCACCCAATTTAACTAACCTCGCCGGGCTGAACGCAAACTTTTAATAAAGCCGTGAGTAATGGGAAGTTTATGCCTCCCTTCTGTTCGTGGGCTGGAGTCAGGTTTAGACTCGACATCGCAAGTTTTGTAAGCATTAAACTGGGCTTAAGTGCCGGGCAGTATCCTTTCTTTTGACTGCGTGATGACAATGGAAGCCGATTTAATTCCTACGTCGCAAGACTTGTTTAGTTAATTTCTTTTTGCGTTAAGCTCTTAGAGTATACCTGCGCATTGAGTGCGAGAGTTCGTTGTTAGCTCAGATGAAGTAATTAGCAAAATTTTCACCATACGCGTCAACGCGGACTTGCAGACGCATTTCAATGGACTATCTACCTTCACAGGTACGTCGTGGCTGGCGCGGATGCGTTTCGAACGAATCCACAACGTTCTGCGGAAGGATATCAGCATCGGTTAACAGGACTGCTGTAAACCAACGCTTTTGCATGACCCCCTAAGCACGAGTCGAGGTCAGACGATCGGACGTACGACGTAATTGCTCCTCAGCGAAGTAGGTACTGTGCGGCGGATATTGCCTTAGTGCACCATCATTAGGGGCAGTGACTTTTCGCGTAAAAATCGCAGCACACAGTAGACCTCAATACTATACACACACCTCAGCTGTTGTTACACCTCCATTGGCTGCTGGTGCCGTGTTCGTCTTTGACCAAGCCACTCAGGACTAAGTAACTCCGACACCGAACCTTCGTGATTCGTGCGCAAACGGTTAACACGGACTACAACATGTTTTTAGCCAACTAAAGTAGCTAGACGACCCTACAGTGCTTTGGACTGTATCTTGTCTCAAAATCTTTTCGCGAAATATCACTGCCCCTACCTATAACCTAAGCCGCTACATTTTGGTTATTACCGTAGAACGCGTATTATAAGAAAAAAAAGAGTGCGTGTAACCCAGTACATGTTACATTAGTAAAACTTATTTGGCGGTTATTAGGTATACAACATAGCTCTCTCTTTTTCTCTCTAGCCGAGTGCAGATCTCCCGTCTTTTTTTGCGTCACAATTGTTGCAGAATGTTTCATATTATATGACCTTGTAATTTTACTTTCATCGCGCCCAAAGAAGGTTTTACTTTAAAAAAATCGCGAAATTGCAAGAACTATCATTTATAGAACTCGCGTGCGCAGTTTCCTTAAGACGTAGAATAAAAGTAAAAGGACACGGTCGTAGTTTAATATGTGGGCTTTCATCGCATGTATTAAGATCCCATTGTCAGATGACTAATCTGCACAGCAAAGCGTGACGACGGGAGCAGTGCACGTATGGGTGATGGGGNTAAGATCCCATTGTCAGATGACTAATCTGCACAGCAAAGCGTGACGACGGGAGCAGTGCACGTATGGGTGATGGGGCGCCGGGCGCGCGTGTTATTGTCGCCCTTATCGCCGTGTCTGGAACGCGAACAAAAAAATTTCGGGCCCATGTACTCTTAAGGGGAATCCGAATGAAGCACGAAAGCCGCGTATTCACCTAANGCGAACAAAAAAATTTCGGGCCCATGTACTCTTAAGGGGAATCCGAATGAAGCACGAAAGCCGCGTATTCACCTAATTTTTAACACAAAATAGTTTTGCAGGGAATTTTTCAAAATCTGTGTCACGACAAAAAAAAACGTAGTACCATTGAGTCTAGCCTACGAGTCGTTTAAACCGCGAAATTTTCTTGACCCTATCTATACCTACGGGGAATGCTTCCCTTGGTGTCTTATGGTGCGGGACAAGTTCATGGTGGGTACGTCCTAGTTGCGTCATAACCGGNGCCTACGAGTCGTTTAAACCGCGAAATTTTCTTGACCCTATCTATACCTACGGGGAATGCTTCCCTTGGTGTCTTATGGTGCGGGACAAGTTCATGGTGGGTACGTCCTAGTTGCGTCATAACCGGCGTGCTGCGGTTACGGCGTAGCACACGGGGACCCCAGGGGGGCGAGCCCCCTGGGAAGTGGACGTTGACGCCGCGCCGACCGCTAACTACACGCTTCCTGCCTCCGCCCGACCCTATAACCCCCCTGCCCCGCTTCACCTCTGGGTCTTGCTGGCTAGTGCCCTCTCTCCCATTGCCAATTCCTCACCCGCATTATTATATCGTGCTAGTTCCCGGTTTCAGGCTCATTCTATTTCTTTTTTTGTGAAATCCTTCAGCGTGGCAAAAGTTACACTTTAGGATTACTGTGTATTAAAAGTATAAGTTCGAATACACTCATTTACAAAAAAAATTGATCTCCCCGAAGGTGCTATCGCAGCGGCACGTAAGTTAGTACAGGCACAGGACATGATATTATGCATACGGAAAACATGTATTGCAGGGGACCAACGCTTGTATAATGCTTCTAGCATGGAGTTGGACCACACGGGGCACGGAGACAGGTGACGGCACGGTCGGGCATGGAGGCATACAGACGTCGGATGTTGCCCTGAGGAAGATCCTGCCACGGCTGGCGCAACTGACCCTCCAAATGCACCGTAGTTGCCGCTGGCCGAAGTCACCGTCCGATCTGGTCCCGAATGTTCTCGATGGGCGAGAGGTCTGGGGACCTCGCTGGCCAAGGAAGCGCGTGTTGTCATTACGAAGGCAGGCCAGAGATACCCGTGATGTGTGAGGCCGGGCATCATCCTGCTGGGAAATGGCGTTGTCAAGCAGCATTAGGAAGGGGAGCGCACATGGTCGCAGAATTTCGTGGGCATATCACCGCGCGCTGTCAGTGTTCCTTCAATCATCACCAGTGGGGTGATGATTGACACCTCTTTTTGGGGCTGTGTGTCGCTCTGCAATGAAGCGTGGATCCCTACGCTGGCCAGGACGTCTCCAGAGTATAATTCGGCGGTCGTCTGTACCCATGCTGCGTGTTAACTGAACTTGGCTCTGTGGCTCATACTGCTACTAAGGCCTTATTCGATGTATTGCAGCTATGGATGATGGAGGGACATATATGCCCCCTAGTGGCACATCCGCGCAAGCAAACCGAATGGGACGCATGGGGCTATGACGACACTGTGTGAAAACCTTCGTTGAACTCGCGCGGTTCGTTTATGGTGATCTCTTTTTTTTTGCGAATGAGTGTAATTGCGAAAATAGGGTGCTGCGTTAAACCACAGAGTACTTACATGTCAGAACGCCGTTCGCAAATCAGCGCCTGTTAACTCACTTGCCCAACCGGCAACTCAGCCGGTAGGGAACATTTCGCAATAGGTGGTAGCCAGTAAGACATAAGGCCCGTTCCCAGAACTTCGTGCAGCCAATCAGAAAATGGGATCAAAATAACCGCAATGCCATTTCGTCTCGGTGTACGTATTAATTATGTGAATAAACTACTACGCTACTAACAAGAGCCTTGTAATAGTAGGCTGTGCGAAGGAAACATTGCACGCAAGTTCAGTGGCGATGCCGCATTGTAAGCGCTAGGCGAGGTCGCCCGTAGTGGTGCATGCATTTTGCGTCTCACACATACGAACAAACGAACAAGCCTCTCGCTTGGCTAGCCCTTAATAACGATTGGTCCAATTGCCAGCTCACTAGATCACCAGCCTTCCATCTCCTTGTATTTATTACATTCGTGGTTCCTTCACACTTTATGAATCAAGCGTTTGAAAAATCACTCCAGTATGACATGTGCAGTTATTTCCTAAATATGCCATGCATCACAAGCGTTTTATATATCTGCTATCATGAAAGTATCTTATTTTTCGTTAAATTGAAGTTTTACCTGTATTTTATTTATGAATTATAATAATTCATTAATAATAAATACGAAAAAAAAAACAGTGAAAAAACACGTGTGTTGGTAGAGCCTAGTAAGAAATAGTTCTCATGCCAAATATCATTACAGGCGAGTGCGCACGAATTCGGTGCGTTGTCTTTTTGGGTGTAATTTTCCAGACTTAAATAAGCTTTAGTTTGCACGTGGTGGAGGAATATCCTGGAAGTAGAACTTAAGCAGGGCTTCAGAAAAGTGTGAAGTAACCGTGAATGGATGATATTATTCTCGTCTCTTGCAATTGCCGACGAGTTTTCGAAGCACGCATTTCCTGAGGCAAGGACGACATACGAGTGGCAACGCAGGGGGGGGNGGGGGGGGGGCTATTGCAGATAGTGCTGAGTGTCTTTATTTCGGTCACGTACATACCGCGTTTTCAGGACTACACTGAAAAAAGAAATGACAGTGTGGGAGCAACAGAATGTTTTGTGAGTATTCACCTTGCCAGATATTTTTCTTTTTGTGGCGAACACCAAAATTATTTGGTTGTTCTGTTGTGGCGAGAAAAAAAGAATGGGTGATAACAAAAACTTTGGCTGGGTAACTCCCGTAAAAAAAAAAAGTATTTTTCTCTGCGAAGTTGGCAGCGGCAGCCGGATATTCCCTAGGCTCTCGCCAGGTGGAAATTACTTTAAAACTTTGAAATAAGATACTAACTTATCCCTGCCTTGGGCGACCGCGTCGTCTTCCGTGCGTACCAACCTTCTCAGCTGCTGTCGTAAAATACCTGTGCTGTCCTCAGCCGCAGAACTTTTTCCCACGTCCTTTAAGACCGTCTACAAGGCTTCTTTTGTACACTACATTCGAATTAGTGGAAAACCATTGATCCGCAGTGAAATTCAGCTACTCGAATCAGTGAAAACGGCTCTACTTAGAATCGGTGGAAAACGACNTACTCGAATCAGTGAAAACGGCTCTACTTAGAATCGGTGGAAAACGACTGGGTGTTTCAGTGAAACAATAATAATTGTATAAGCGACAGCGAACTGCGCGCTGTGAATTAAATATTTTTTTTTCTGAATTTATTCAAACCATTACGAGAAATAAACCACATTTCCGTTAGTCACTGTTCTGTATTGTGTAATTTGATTTAATTTTAGAAAAGTAAAAAAAAAAGTTTTCCGTGCCCAGGATTTGATCCAACGGTTTGCCACTTCCAGACCGTTACTATATCAATCGATCTACCAAACCAACGTTGACTTCAACGGGGAAAATATATGTACCGTGTATATTTATCGAAAATATGTAGGTTTGTGTTGTATGTCCTTTCTATTAGTTTTTAGTTTATTTGGTAGCATTGCGGTGGTTAAAACAAACAGTACTCATGAATGCACCCACTTCACTACATTTAATACAGTTTAAACCTTCAAACCTAGTGCCAGGATGGTTACGTGAGAACGAAGTGAAAGACGTAAAAACGAAATGAAAGACTGAATATTCGTGTTTCTTCNAGTGCCAGGATGGTTACGTGAGAACGAAGTGAAAGACGTAAAAACGAAATGAAAGACTGAATATTCGTGTTTCTTCGTAAAATGGCATTATAAGACGATACTCACAGTTACAAAAATATATTTTATAGATTTTATTGGTTTATGCGTTGCTACTTCATTTGATACACGTTGTTTAACTAATCCATCAGTCAAAAAATAAATCGCTTAAAAAAAAGTGAATGAAATGATTGACGAATCAGTGGAAAATGATACTGAATCAATAAGTGAAGGAAAACTGGCATTTCTGCACTAATTCATCTGTTAAATTGATTGAAGAGACCGTCGAATAAGCCAGGCGCTCTCAATTGATCTAAACAGTGAAATTCTCACCGATTCATATTTAGAGTGTAAGGGATTGAATTAACTCAGTTTTCGCTCCGCTCCTCCTGTAGAAAGCATTTTGGATTAAAGATCTAAAATCATCCTACAAAATCGCACAGTGACACCCGAAAAGGAGGGGGGGATGCTATGACGGAGTAGAGTGGCACGGAATTAAGTACATGAAGCCACGGCCTGATATTCCCTGGGTACTCGCTAGGAAGAACCGGGGAACACCCCCTTTCATAATAGCTACATGCACCACCCAAAACTCCAACGCAAACGTTATATCAAACGTCGTGAAGTGTCAACACACTGAACTGGCAAATCCTGTTGAAAGATAATCAGATAATGGGTATAGTCTATTCGCGGCTCTTTTCACCTCTGGAAAAGTTACCCCATGTATGAGGCATGTAGCACAAGCGTTTTATGCTTGTGTTAACGTAAAAGTGCCTTATTTTTGGTTAAACTGAGCTTTTACTTATATTCAATCCACAAATTACAATATTCAATATATATAGGGGCAGTGATATTTCGCGAAAAGATTTCGAGACAATATACAGTCCAAAGCCCTGTAGGGTTGTCCAGCTTCTTTGATTGGCTAAAAAAATGTTCTGGCCCTCTTAACCGTTTGCGCACGAATCACAAAGGTTCAGTGTCGGAGTTACTTAGTTCTGAGCAGCCAATGGAGGTACAACAACAGCTGAGGCGTGTATATAGTATCGAAGTCTACTGTGTGCTCAGATTTTTACGCGAAAAGTCACTGGCCCTATCAACATATAATTAATATGAATAAAAAGAGAGAGAAAATACGTGTGTTGGTAACGCCTAGTAATAAATATTTCTTTTGCAAAATATTATTAAAGTCAGCGCGAACGAATGGGGTGCGTTGCTCCTTTGGTGTAAATTTATAGGCTCGGTTAAGCTTTGTTTGCATGAGGCGGAGGAATATCCTGGAAGCAGAACTTTGAGCAAGGCTTCAGAAAATTTGGAAGTAACGGTGAATGGACTATGTACCCACATCAAAGGAACCGCAACGCCATTTCTTCTCTATGTACTTATCTCCTTTGTGCCACTTCTGCAACTTCACCTCGCTTCCCCCTCGTCGAACGCGGAGACCTCGCCAAATCTCTCACACTCACTCTGCCGAGTCGATTTTGCTCCCTAAATCGAGTTATCGAAGTGGAGAGGTTTGCTGAAGCAGAATGTTACCGCCTCGAGCGGCGATCTTTTACCGATCTGCGGCAGTTAGCTGTGGACACGGGACACACGAGTGCGCAGAGACGAAAAGCGTGTTGTCAGCGTCTTTGACGCAAAAGTACTCAGTTTGTGATCGGCTAAATGTAAGTTTTTTTTTATTTAACATTTGCAGTATCGTTGTAGGTATACGATTTTCACGGTAAACATAACACTTTTGAAAACAAAACCATACTTACGATCTTCTTCCATGTACACTGTGTATTCTTCCGCCATATGTAGGCTACAATTGACATTGAACGGCATACAAAAAAAGTGNAGACGAAAAGCGTGTTGTCAGCGTCTTTGACGCAAAAGTACTCAGTTTGTGATCGGCTAAATGTAAGTTTTTTTTATTTAACATTTGCAGTATCGTTGTAGGTATACGATTTTCACGGTAAACATAACACTTTTGAAAACAAAACCATACTTACGACCTTCTTCCATGTACACTGTGTATTCTTCCGCCATATGTAGGCTACAATTGACATTGAACGGCATACAAAAAAAGTGNCTTCTTCCATGTACACTGTGTATTCTTCCGCCATATGTAGGCTACAATTGACATTGAACGGCATACAAAAAAAGTGCTTCCGGTAAAACAAACGCGAACTAGGAGAAAAACAGCAGAAATTGTGCTAAATTATCACAATGGCATACTGTGCGATCACACCTCTCGTCTCTACACCTTTTCTACCGGCCCAATCCTCCTTTAAGTGCCATTGTAACTGCGTTTCCTGTAGTGACAGGAGCCTGAATTACTTGTGTTGTTGTCGACTTGAGAAAATAATGAAAAATTGTTTCGCAAAACAGTTAAACGAAACAAATAGGAGAAAATTAATTTATTATATATAAGTTCAGAATAGTTACGTATTTTTATCTTCATCCCATGAAATAAAGTACTTAATTCGTAGACACGTGATGGACTACGCGTTAGAGCATCCACCTACTTTGGCGAAAGTATACTTGCGCAAAATATATACTTCCACATTTTCCAAGTAGCGCTAGACTATATTAATACGAGAGTGAACGCGCCCTTAATCAAGTATTCCAGAATACTCTTTTCTTTTCCCCGCCAATTTCCAGCAGCAGCCTTCAGAAATTGTTATCTGTAGATTGAATAGGATGTCAACATGAACCCCCCGTCCCCCACTTCCCCCGCCATCGCCCACAGTATTCAGTGTTGCCAACAGTAGCCGAATTTGGCTACATGTAGCCTAGTTTTCGGACACATCGTTTGTTTGTAGTAACAGAATGGGTGCAGCCGAACGTCAATATGTTGCAAAACCGAGGTTCGATCTAGTGACCATTTTTATTTTCGTAAAGCATGTACTCGTATATTACGTTTGTTCTCTTTTACCCCCAATAAAATACACCTCTTGAAGCACCTCTTAGAATGTTATCATCACGTTTAATTTCCCAGCAATNCTCTTTTACCCCCAATAAAATACACCTCTTGAAGCACCTCTTAGAATGTTATCATCACGTTTAATTTCCCAGCAATAAATTTCTCACAGTATCGTGAGACAACATATTCACGATGTTAAGAACTATGCGTGACTTACTTCTTTGAAATGCCTAATTTACGATACTGGACTAGGTCATTTATAGAGGCCTGAAAAATTCGCGGATTCATTTTGGTACAAGCTAGAATTCAAAACACGTGTGTTTATATAACTTCAGGCATTGGACCACACGGTGTTTGACACCTTCCGGAGAACGCTGGCCCAACCGTCGCCTTCCACTGTGACATCAGACATCCAATGTGTAGTTGACGTCGGTATATTTGTACATAAGACTGTAGAGTTCAGCCTGCAGGTCGTTGAACTCACGAATTTATCAGGTCTCTAGTCATTTATAAATTTGCATTAACGCAATAGGAACTATTATTGTTGTATTGTGAACTGTTGTGTGCAAATTCTCTTCAGGTTTGGAGCGTATGGTCAATTCGCGGTTTCTTCACAATTCTTGAATCAAGCGTTTGAAAAATCACCCCATGTACGACGTGTTTGGTTGATTACTAAATATTTTATGTATCACAAGCGTTTTACGCGTGTAAAAATAAACGTACTTTTTTTTTAAAAGTTAAATTTAACTTTTAGTCAATTGTTATTTATAAATTACATTCTTTAATTTATAATTAAAATTAATAAAGACGGAGAGAAAATAGATATGTTGGTAATGCCTAGAAAGAAATAGATCATATGTAAAATATAATTTAAGTAAGTGCGCACGAATGCGGTACTTTTTCCCTTTGGTGTAATTTTTCTAAACGCGGTTAAGCTTTGTTTGCATGGGGAGGGGGGGGGGATATTTCATAAAAGTATAACTTCAGCATCTCTTCGGAAAAGTTGGAAGTAGCCATGAATGGACTATAGCTAGAGATCTGAAGAATTCGTGGATTCATTTTAGGACAAGCTAGAATTATAAACACATGCGTTTATATAACTTAATCCATTGGCCCACGCCGTATTTGACACTTCCTGGAGAATGCTGGTCCCGATNTCTGAAGAATTCGTGGATTCATTTTAGGACAAGCTAGAATTCTAAACACATGCGTTTATATAACTTAATCCATTGGCCCACGCCGTATTTGACACTTCCTGGAGAATGCTGGTCCCGATCGTCGCCTTCCACTGTGACAGCAAGCAACCAATGCGCAGTTTATGTCGGCATATTTGTACACAAGACTTTTTTCCGGTCTCTAACTATAGCTGAATTTCCGAACGCACGTAACCCACTTGCTGGTCTTCAGGTGTGGCAACACTGGCACACCCCCTTCCCGCGAATTCGGAACTGTTCCAGCTCCACCGTAGGTGCTGATAAAGGCGACTGAGCACTTAACCAGGAGTGACGTTCTCCTCGCTGCCTCGCCCTTAACGACGTGGATCGCTGAGCACACTCGTCTTCTTCCGAAACGTCCCCCCGGGGAAATCACGCCCGTTGGTTTCGTCCGAGCGTCTGCTGAGAATCATTTTTTAAAAAAAAGGCATAGAAAAAACATTACGTAATTAATGGAAAGGTGGCTTGCTTTTGGCGAAAGTACGTGCCGGTTTTATTGAAAACTCGGGATTTACGTGAAATTCATTTGATACTCAGTGCAGGTCTCTGAGCAAGTACAGTGTAAACCTGAATCAGTGAGATTTCCACTGTTTTAATCAGTTAACAGCACCTGGTTTATTCAACGGTAACTTCAGTAAATTTAAACAATTAATTAGTGAAAAAAATGCCAGTTTTCCTTCGCTCTCTGAGAGTTGAGAGCTTTTGACAGCTCTTAACAACGAGGTCTTGAGAGCCGAAACATTTTCCACTGATTCATCAACCATTTCATTCGCTGTGTTTCAGTGATTTTTTTTTACTGATGGATTAGTTAAACAACGTGTATAAAATGAAATAACAACGCACAAACTAATAAAACCAATAAATTAATTTTATTTTTTTTCAGATGTGAGTTTTGTCTTTTATAATACCATTTTACGAGGCAACACCAACGTTCAGTCTTTCATTCCGTTTCTAAGTTTTTCATTTTCGTTTTCACGTAATCTTTATAGCACTTGGTTTGAAGGTTTGAAATNTCTTTCATTCCGTTTCTAAGTTTTTCATTTTCGTTTTCACGTAATCTTTATAGCACTTGGTTTGAAGGTTTGAAATGCATTAAATGTAACGTGAGTGCAGGCATTCGTACTATTTGTTTTAACAATCCTAACGTTACCAATTGAATTAAAACGAAAAGAAAGGGCATACAACTTAAAGCTACATATTTTCGATAAATAAATATAATACATATATTTCTCCCGTTGGAATCAACGTTGCCTTAGTAGCTCGATTGGTAAAGTACTGGACTAGTAGCGGGATAAATTGAGTTTAAATCTTATGCACTCTTTTTTTTTTTTTTTACTTTTTAAAATTACATTAAACGCATAACATAAACAGTGACTATCGGAAATATGTTTATTTATCGTAATGATTTGGCTGAATTGAATAAAAACTATAATTAATTCGCTGTACGCAGTTGACTGTCACGTATTCAATCAGCGGAATTGTTTCACTGAAATAACCAGTTGTTTTCCACATATTCTAAGTGAAGCCATTTTCACTGATTCGAGTAGTTGAATTTCACTGCCAATCAGTAGGGGCTNTAAACACATGCGTTTATATAACTTAATCCATTGGCCCACGCCGTATTTGACACTTCCTGGAGAATGCTGGTCCCGATCGTCGCCTTCCACTGTGACAGCAAGCAACCAATGCGCAGTTTATGTCGGCATATTTGTACACAAGACTTTTTTCCGGTCTCTAACTATAGCTGAATTTCCGAACGCACGTAACCCACTTGCTGGTCTTCAGGTGTGGCAACACTGGCACACCCCCTTCCCGCGAATTCGGAACTGTTCCAGCTCCACCGGAGGTGCTGATAAAGGCGACTGAGCACTTAACCAGGAGTGACGTTCTCCTCGCTGCCTCGCCCTTAACGACGTGGATCGCTGAGCACACTCGTCTTCTTCCGAAACGTCCCCCCGGGGAAATCACGCCCGTTGGTTTCGTCCGAGCGTCTGCTGAGAATCATTTTTTAAAAAAAAGGCATAGAAAAAACATTACGTAATTAATGGAAAGGTGGCTTGCTTTTGGCGAAAGTACGTGCCGGTTTTATTGAAAACTCGGGATTTACGTGAAATTCATTTGATACTCAGTGCAGGTCTCTGAGCAAGTACAGTGTAAACCTGAATCAGTGAGATTTCCACTGTTTTAATCAGTTAACAGCACCTGGTTTATTCAACGGTCNAAGTACAGTGTAAACCTGAATCAGTGAGATTTCCACTGTTTTAATCAGTTAACAGCACCTGGTTTATTCAACGGTCACTTCAGTAAATTTAAACAATTAATTAGTGAAAAAAATGCCAGTTTTCCTTCGCTCTCTGAGAGTTGAGGGCTTTTGACAGCTCTTAACAACGAGGTCTTGAGAGCCGAAACATTTTCCACTGATTCATCAACCATTTCATTCGCTGTGTTTCAGTGATTTTTTTTACTGATGGATTAGTTAAACAACGTGTATCAAATGAAATAACAACGCACAAACTAATAAAACCAATAAATTAATTTTATTTTTTTTCAGATGTGAGTTTTGTCTTTTATAATACCATTTTACGAGGCAACACCAACATTCAATCTTTCATTCCGTTTCTAAGTTTTTCATTTTCGTTTTCACGTAATCTTTATAGCACTTGGTTTGAAGGTTTGAAATGCATTAAATGTAACGTGAGTGCAGGCATTCGTACTATTTGTTTTAACAATCCTAACGTTACCAATTGAATTAAAACGAAAAGAAAGGGCATACAACTTAAAGCTACATATTTTCGATAAATAAATATAATACATATATTTCTCCCGTTGGAATCAACGTTGCCTTAGTAGCTCGATTGGTAAAGTACTGGACTAGTAGCGGGATAAATTGAGTTTAAATCTTATGCACTCTTTTTTTTTTTTTTTACTTTTTAAAATTACATTAAACGCATAACATAAACAGTGACTATCGGAAATATGTTTATTTATCGTAATGATTTGGCTGAATTGAATAAAAACTATAATTAATTCGCTGTACGCAGTTGACTGTCACGTATTCAATCAGCGGAATTGTTTCACTGAAATAACCAGTTGTTTTCCACATATTCTAAGTGAAGCCATTTTCACTGATTCGAGTAGTTGAATTTCACTGCCAATCAGTAGGGGCAGTGATATATTGCGAAAAGATTTCGGGACAAGATACAGTCCAAAGCACTGCAGGGTCGTCCAGCTTCTTTGATCGGCTAAAAAATGTTCCGGCACGTGTTAACCGTTTGCGCACGAATCACGAAGGTTCAGTGTCGGAGTTACTTAGTCCCGAGTGGCTTGGTCAAAGACGGACACGGCACCAGCAGCCAATGGAGGTACAACGACAGCTTAAGTGTGTATATAGTATTGAAGTCTACTGTGTGCTCCGATTTTTACGCGAAAAGTCACTGGCCCTACCAATCAGTGACATTCTGCGTATTCGAGAGTGCAGAAGAAAAGCCAGGACTAGAACGACTGAANGTCACTGGCCCTACCAATCAGTGACATTCTGCGTATTCGAGAGTGCAGAAGAAAAGCCAGGACTAGAACGACTGAATCATTCACAGCCATGCTTTGCAAGGGGACAGCATTCAGTGAACTTTCTTAATACGTTGAGGAGTTTAAGACAAGCTAGGAGTGAGTTGCCGCCAATCACCATTTCAGAGACACCAGTTCTTTTGGGGCTCTTTATAGATCCGAAAAATTCGCCGATTCATTCAGGACATGCTAGAATTCAAAAACCCTTACGTTCATGTTACTTATAAAGTTGGACCACGCATCGTTTCACACTTCCTGGGGAACCCTTCGCCAATAATAAACAAGCAAACAAATTGCAGGCCCAATCGTATCCGCCCCACAGTGACAGCAACCAACCAATGAGCAATTGATACCTGCGTGATTCTACCCAAGACTACAAAATAGGTAAGTGGAGTGGGGTGGAGAGATTTGAGGAGCTCTTAACAACGAGGTCTTGAGAGCTGATAAGGGTGAAGTGAGGTGAGAATGGAGCAGCGCTGTACTGCAAGGGTGGGGGAAAGGGAGATCCCCGAGAAAACCCGCCAACCAGCAGCGTCTTCCGGCACGATTCCCATATGCGAAAATCAGGGAGCAACACCGCCAGGAATCGAACCCGGTTCGCCGAGGCGGTAGGCGAGTAGTCTGACCACTACACCATCGCGTCCGCCACAGACTATGGTACGTATACAGAAGCGAAATGACGTGGCGGTACATTTGATGTGAGCGAACTCTGTCGCTCATTGGCCGCGCTAAGCTGGGAAAACGGGCTCTGGGTCTGATTGGCTGTTTCACGTTACGGAATACTCCATATCGGCCAGGCTGTCCTCTGGCAAGTCAGTCTCCAGGAGCTGATTGGTGAACGATGTTCCGCCATCAGCTAATGGGGTGTCGAGTTGACTGAGTCCCAATCATCGTGACCTTAGCTTTCTGTTAAGTTTTGCAATAGCGTTAATTTAAGCAAATTAATAACAATTTCCTTTTTATGTAAGAAATTTGCATTTTAATGGTCTGTACTGTAATAGCAAAACACTGATAAACACTAGTATATCTATGAAACTCAAACCGTGCATGTTTTGTCTTCAAAAACGAAAACATTTTTGACAGTAGAATATCCCGAGCAACACTCGGACTCCTTAAAGTGTCAGCTGGTGACATTTCATAAAGGACTGTAAAGTATAGAAAGATTATTTGATGAATTTTCCTGCTTTATATATTTTGCATAGGAACTTACACACCGCTGTAGGGTGGTATTGCCTCTCTCCATCGCACTCACTCTTCTACAAGCTTCTGCTATCGCCGCCTTGCTATACTTAGGCCTACATATTTCCCTAGTGAGTAATTTATATTAGTTCAGCTATGGCTCCATTTTACTGACGAGCAATGGAAGTCACTGGCAGTCGATTTGACGAGCTAATGAGTAGTGCAAGGCTACAGTGATGTACCACAGAACAGTTGAGTTGAGAGATTTGAGCGGCTCTTAACAACGAGGTCTTGAGAGCCGATGAGGGTTAAGGTTTAAGCCAAGTGGGAGGTAGTGTGAATCTCTGTCGCCCAGAGCGCACTGGCAACTGATTTGTAAATACNGCCCAATCGTATCCGCCCCACAGTGACAGCAACCAACCAATGAGCAATTGATACCTGCGTGATTCTACCCAAGACCACAAAATAGGTAAGTGGAGTGGGGTGGAGAGATTTGAGGAGCTCTTAACAACGAGGTCTTGAGAGCGGATAAGGGTGAAGTGAGGTGAGAATGGAGCAGCGCTGTACTGCAAGGGTGGAGGGAAAGGTAGATCCCCGAGAAAACCCGCCAACCAGCAGCATCTTCCGGCATGATTCCCATATGCGAAAATCAGGGAGCAACTCCGCTGGGAATCGAATCCGGTTCGCCGAGGTGGGAGGAGAGTAGTCTGACCACTACACCACCGCGGCCACCACAGACTATGGTACGTATACAGAAGCGAAATGGCGTGGCGGTACATTTGATGTGAGCGAACTCGGTCGCTCATTGGCCGCGCGAAGCTGGGAAAACGTGCTCTGGGTCTGATTGGCTGTTTCGCGTTACGGACTACTCCATATTGGGCAGGCTGCCGTCTGGCAAGTCAGTCTCCAGGAGCTGATTGGTGAACGATGTTCCGCCATCAGCTAATGGGGTGTCGAGTTGACTGAGTCCCAATCATCGTGACCTTAGGTTTCTGACAAGTTTTGCAATAGTATTAATTTAAGCAAATTAATAACAATTTCCTTTTTATGTAAGAAATTTGCATTTTAATGGTCTGTACTGTAATAGCAAAACACTGATAAACACTAGTATATCTATGAAACTCAAACCGTGCATGTTTTGTCTTCAAAAACGAAAACATTTTTGACAGTAGAATATCCCGAGCAACACTCGGACTCCTTAAAGTGTCAGCTGGTGACATTTCATAAAGGACTGTAAAGTCTAGAAAGATTATTTCGTGAATTTTCCTGCTTTATATCTTTTGCATAGGAACTTACACACCGCTGCAGGGTGGTATTGCCTCTCTCCATCGCACTCACTCTTCTACAAGCTTCTGCTATCGCCGTCTTGCTACACTTAGGCCTACATATTTCCCTAGTGAGTAATTTATATTATTTCAGCAATGGCCTCATTTTACTGACGAGCATTGGAAGTCACAGGCAGTCGATTTGACGAGCTAATGAGTAACGCAAGACTACAGTGATGTACCATAGAACAGTTGAGTTGAGAGATTTGAGCGGCTCTTAACAACGAGGTCTTGAGAGCCGATGAGGATGAAATGAGGTGAGAATGGAGCAGCGCCAGAATGTAAGGATGAGAAACGGAAGATATCCGAGAAAACCCGCTGACCAGCAGCATCGTCCGGCACGATTCCCACTGGCAAAAAACCGGGAGTGACCCAACCGATTGAACCCAGTTAGTCTTGGTGGGATGCGAGCAGTCTAACCACTCAGCCACTGCGGCCCCGCAACAGAACAGTGACATTACTGGCATTCGAAAGGCGTATGCTGCGCCAAAAAAAATGGTGGCTGTAACAAGATGGCGAACATTAAATCTCCTAATCCCCAGCTTGCTGCCTGTTCCAGAATACCCTTTTTCCTACTACTTTGTACAGGCATTGAAAGTATAGTGATATTTAGGGGCACCTGTTTTTCGCGAAAAGATTTCAGGACAAGTTGTGTTCCAACGCACTTAAGTTCATAACCACTTTGGTGATTGGATC
The DNA here is from genome assembly GCA_002778355.1 of Clitarchus hookeri. Taxonomy (NCBI): domain Eukaryota; kingdom Metazoa; phylum Arthropoda; class Insecta; order Phasmatodea; family Phasmatidae; genus Clitarchus; species Clitarchus hookeri. The sequence goes on from NQII01000949.1 coordinate 619,138, forward strand.
ATTTGAATTTTTACTCCTTTTATTTGTCTGCTAGCGTATCACGGACAGTCAGTTTCGGAGAAACATAATTACGATTGGCTCACTCAAGTAACAGACTGTCTTCACACAAAGACAAACAGTCAACAGTCAAATAAAGACTCTTTTCGCGAAAAACAGGTAGCCCTTGTGATATTAAATACGTATGGATGTTCCGCGAAAGGCCAGTGTAATAATAATGTTATAACTGAATTTATGCTAGTATGACAGTTTATATTCTTACACTTTGACAAGATAAAAATTAAATTTAAAAAAACATAAATTGTCTTTTAAGTAATTAGCGAAAATTATTTTTAGTGAATTTCGTAGTTTATTTATATTGATTTTATTTTAATGACTATCACTGCGTTATCATTACTCTTTGAATCCATGTACATTCATTCAATTAAATAAAACATGAACGTAGTGTGATAAAAAACATTTCGTGCACAACTGCAGAGCCATTGAGGCACACAAAGGCAGAAGGCAACATTCACACGCTGTCGCTCAGCGTGCGAGGACGTAGTTGGCGATCAATAAACATTACAGCTGGTTCGCAGGTAACTAAGCAATCATGAAACTCAACATCCAACAAACAAATAAATGCCCTGCCCGTAACTACAATGATGACTGTGAGCGGTTACCAAGGTGGTCGTGAGGTGCGGTGTTTGCTCTTGACTGTACCTAGTTGTTGCGTAGTTCGTACACAAGCCTCCAGCTGCAGTTGACATCTCGCTGTAGGCCTATGGCGTAGGGCCGGTGACTTCTCGTGTCAAAATCCCAGCACACATTAGCCTTAGACACTATATACACACCTCAGCTGTTATACCTCCATTGGCTGCTGGTGCCGTGTCCGTCTTTGACCAAGCCACTCAGGACTAAGTAACGCCGACACTGAACCTTTTTCGTGATTCGTGCGCAAACTGTTAACACGGGCCAAAACATTGTTTAGCCAATCAAAGAAGCTTGACGACTCTACAGTGCTTTGGACTGTATCTTGTCTCGAAATCTTTTCGCGAAATATCACTGCCCCTAGCTATAGGCTGTCTACGATCAATTGAATATTTTTGAAATCAACCTCCATAAAATGCCACTGCCCCGACCTGCATATATATTTTAACAGGTACGCAGAGTATCATGTGCCCGGCAAAATTGGCATTGACGGTACAGGGAATGTAGTTCCATGTCTTAATGGTGAATTAAATGTGTTACTACAACATTTGTGAATACTTAAATTATTAATTTTGCTTTCTGGTGTTTTCATTACATATAATTACAAGCCTCAGCAAATTTGTAAAATATTTACTTTTAAATAATTTCTCAGTTTCACTTGACCGACGCACTAATGAAGTAATCAGGCCTGTTTCAGTGTTGATTTTACATATGGCGGAAGAATACACACTGTGCATACAAGTAGATCTTAAGAAGGGCTTCCGAAAGTGCTGTTTACGGTGGACATCTTATACTACGCTCAAGCCATTGCATATAAAGATAATAATTATTTTTAACGTTAAATAATTATCAATATTTCCTGGCGGATTGGCACGTGTTTCGGCACTTCAACCCGACCCGCCGCGTCCGCCATCCTGCACAACATGGTTACTTGGCGCATGTGTTTCTACCTCGAATCGAAAAAAAAAAAAATTAAAAACATTTCTAAGCTGCATGTGGATATACTCTTGCGTCCGCACATAGTATGTTAATATTATACAACATTGAATACAGCAGTTAAAATTTTTATGTACTAAGTTCGACTTAAGACAATTACAAATCACTGTTGTAACTATTTTCTGTCGCGGTCATACTGTAAATCGACTAGCCAGCCAATGGCTTTGACGTTTTCAATGGAAAGGTTTGTGCCTGCTGCCACCTTGGAATTGATAAAGTGAGTGAGTGAGTGAAGAGATTTGGGCGGATCTTAACATCGGGGTCTTGAGAGCCGATGGGGGTTATGCGAGCTGGCTGTGGGGCAGCGCCAGAATGAAAGGGCGGGGGGAAAAGGGAGATCCCCGAGAAAACCCATCGACCTAGAATTTATAAGGTATATTAAGTGATCGCAGCACGTGCGATATCCCACGAATCCGCGGCCATTGTGATTCCTGCTGTGTGCATCGAGCGTTCACAGTCGTGGGCGAGAACCACGATGCCCTTGCAATAATCCACCAGCCGCCTCCTGGTTTTGACATGAACCCAGCTTTGCGCATTAGGCAGGATTTACACCATCCCATCGCTTCCGTCCGTCCGTCATCCGTCCGTCAATCACGTGACCAACAGACTATCAGTGGTGGCCATTCATTATATTCGTCCACCCGTAAAAACCTGGCAACTTTTTAACTTTTGGTAAAATTACAGTCTTTTAAACTTGCAAGTTTTGTTACCCGTTCATCCCGAGTTATTTATAAGGTTGTGTAGTGTGCGCATTCTTTTGTTTTGGCCGTCTTGTTTTCATGTGTTTGTTTTTGTAGCTGTAAAAGGAAATTATGTTAAATTTTTCCTGACGATTTATTGATAATTACGTTTGCAAACGTGAGTTCCTTCTTTGCAATAGTGAAAGTTATAAAATCCTGCTTTATACGCTATTTAACTTTTTTTTTTTTAACATTAATTAACTTTCGCAATGAACGTGTATTCACATTTTGGGTACTTACAAATACAATACATCCAAAAATATTCGCTTTTTATGGAATTTTTTTTTCTATTTGTAAACAGTTTTGTTTGTATTAGTTGCCAGCAATGAACTGACGACGGACGTACGAAAACTGGTTGTAAATCGTTCAGATGGGAGACGGTCGGACGGATGACTGACAGACGGATGACGGACACGACGGGCTATTGTAAATCCTGCCTTACAGAAATGTGTGTAGCGAACGGTAACCAGCAGTTTTGTATTTAAGCGTGGTAACTAGAATAACATTTGTCTTGGTGTTTTATACTGTGGAGGGAATATGGGATAGAGTGTGCACACTAGCTGCGCAGTAGCCACTCTGTCAGAACACTATTTACCTAATATGTATATAAGCAAGTGCTTTGAAATGTCTACACACTTCTCCTATAAGCTTTTCATGGTTTATCGAAAACAACCATTGAAAAATGTCACTACCTTAAGATGTATACCTTTATTTGAACAGTCACGTTGATTGGCTTGCGCCGAGTAAAGTTGGTAACGACGGAGGTAAAGTAGTTCCATGATTTAACTATATATTTAAAGTGTTCAGTTATTATTTGTGAGCACTGAAACGGTTTAATTTGCTTGAAATATATGCAGGTAGCTGTAAATGCAGTTATCAAAGGTTGATTTCAAAAATGCTAAACTAACCGTGGACGGCCTATACAAAAGGAAATACTAAGCAAGGCTTACAAAAGTGTTCAGTTAACAGCCTTTATAGGTTGTTCGCAGTAAACTGAGTTCTTTTAAAAAGCCCTGCTTCAGATCTACATGTATGCACATTGTGTACCTTTCCGCCGTATGTACAATTAGCATCGGCACGGGCCTCGTCACTTTATTCATACGCCGGTCTATTGAAACTGTGAAATTATTAGAAAAGGAAATAATATACGAATTTTATCATACTGACACTTATATGCGTAAAACAGAAAACAAAGCAAAATACATAATTTCAGGTTTTACATATGTTTACCGTAACACCCTTAATTCGACTTTAAGAGATGGAACTAGTTTCCCTTCCTTCGTTACCAACTTTACTGGGCGCTTAACAATCAGTGTGCCCGTTAAAACACACGCAGTTAGGAGCAGTGACATTTCACATTGGTTGATTAAAAAAAAAATGTTTATATAACCGTGAACGGTCTATGTAAAAGTGTATGCTTAGATGTAAAAAAAAAAGTGCCTCGACGGTGGACGGCTTGTGATCCGTGTGCGTGCGTGTTTGGTTGTGTTCCAGCGGTCCAGGCGCTAGCTTCCTTAAATGAGCAGGTCCAGTCGACCCTCGCCGCTGGCCAAGATGGCGGCGTGCTGGCCCACAACCAGCACCCTGCCGTCCACGCCTCCATGGCCCTGATGAGACGTCTGCTAGTGGACGCTCAGGTGCGTGTTACGCCGCAGAGGAGCGGGATACGCCGCGTGGAGCGCGCGCGTGCCAGCCGCGCGGTGGAGATCCTCCGAGACGAGCGTGAA
>NQII01000950.1:0-22098 GCA_002778355.1 Clitarchus hookeri
TGTGCGAGACTGACGGAAGTGAGTGAAATAAGTGGGGGTCCATGGCTGAAAAAGGTTAGGAAACGCTGGGTTAGAGGATACAAACAGAACAGCGCAGTGTCTGCAAAGTCTGAGAGCGGTTACCGACCGCTGGGACCCTCGGTAACTGAGTATGAATGATGAAAGTGGCGCTGAGCTCGCAACCAGGGTGATTTGGCTGGATAATAAGTTGTAACGTTCTGAATAATTAACAACTGTGTGGCCTGAATATGCCTTGTGGTTCTTGGTAAGTGGCGAATGTCCTGCAGGAAAACTTCCTACCAGGGAATAAAGTTAACTTCATCAGGCTCTACTGGTTCATTGTACGGGTCTTGAAATGGGCAGGCACTGCACACATACCAAGCCACATTGCTCACCGGTCCATCTCGTACTTGCCAACCAATAAGTTTTATAAACAAGGACGACAACATTCAATCTATATCGGTGCTCCAGCATAATTTGCAAAGAAAGANTAAGATGTGATACCTGACGAGACAGGTTGTTTACTGTTTGCTAGGAAATAAGACAATGATCATTCGTAAAATAATATTCTAAAAGGTAGATGTGTTCATTTTAAAATTATTCCTCATAACTGCATATAAAAAAAGAGATTACCGTAAGCACGGGTAATTGTGACACAGGATTTTTTACTGTTATTTACATTTCCTTCCATTTCAAAGAGGCTATTTGTAGGCCACACATTTTACTTCGTCAAATGCTATAGTTAGTTTTACGACGACCAGTCACTTCCCTTCCTCCCTTATTGGAGAAAATTGAGGTTCGTGGCCGCCTAGATTTTGGCCGTTGTGATTGACATCGGCTTTGCCCCGTTCGCGGACACATGTGCAACCAATACACGCATGCATTTGTGACAGTCCAATGATGAGAGATGACTTGAATATAGCCTTTGCTGCTTAATCGACTACACCGCGCCCTGGTGTGTCGTTTTTGTTTTTGTCATATTGTAGATTTGGGGTTTAGGATTGTGTTGCTTGTAATAGGTATACAGGGATTTTAGTTTTAATAATGCTGGTCACTTTAAAGGCACAAGCTGCAAAGATGGCGTTGTTGCGAGAGCGGCGATAGTTTTCGGTTTTAACACGTGTACGTAATTTTGTAGTGTTTAAAGATACGATGCATATTGGGAATTGTAACAAACTCTTGTCTGATGTCGCTTGTTGTTAAAGGGTTTTGCTGCCTTAAGGAAGCAGTCTTAGTAAACGGCGACGGTAATTCCCCTGTGAGGAATTTAATATTGTATTCAAGTAAATGTTGCTAAATGTACCTGTTACCGCATACTGTATTCACTATCACTGATTGTATGCCTTTACTTATTAAAGGATGTTGTTTACAATTTGGGAGCTTTGCAGCCTATGCCTCCATTAAAGTAAGACACACTTTTGTATGTTGGTAAATTTTTGTCTTATTCCTCCTTTTGCTTAGGTTGACATTGTTTGTATATTCTTGTTTGTCACGCATTGCCACCCCGACAGCACGTAACAACGAGTGCCGGAGTGGTAGTATAATTTCTAGAAGTGACAAGTGGCCATGCCTGTGATGGGGCTTTGCACCCGCAACCTCTCCATCACCAGTAACCAGTCCGTAAATACCTTTTATGGTGAGGTACACAATCATCTCATCCTGGCCGAAGTTGTTGGCCGCGGAGCAGTGGTAGGTGCCAGCGTCGCTGCGAGCCAAGCTCTCGAGGTGAAGCTCAGCCGTGACACCGCGGTGCGTGTGGCGTTCCATGATGCGGCTGCGACCGGTGTGGCCGAGTGTGCGGTGGGGAGCCGACCACGACACCCGCAGGGGTAGGTCGCCTTCCGCCTCGCACACCAGCATCATGTTCTCTCCGATCACACCGCTCTGGTTCATTGTACGGGTCTTGAAATGGGCAGGCACTGCACACATACCAAGCCACATTGCTCACCGGTCCATCTCTTACTAGTCAACCAATAAGTTTTATAAACAAGGACGACAACATTCAATCTATATCGGTGCTCCAGCATAATTTGCAAAGAAAGACATTTTGTGTTATTATTCTTCTCAACACAAAATTTTTTTCCAGACACACATTTAACAAATGACAGTCTACAAACTTTCTTTTTCCATTGCCATGCCATTGAAATTAATTCGTTTTAAGATACTTTTTTTTAAAAAGGTTTTATTTGAAATTGTAATTTTCTACAATAAAACTGTTTAACTAGCCATTGCTAGGTCTCTAGTTCATTTCTAAGCACTAATAGATTGGATTTTTCCAGACAGGAACTTTCCGGTGGGGAATATGAGGCGAGTGCTTTCTTAGGGCTCCCCCCCTTTTTCCTTCCACCCCTGTTCAAACCCCATCTCATCATTCGCCTCTTCCATTCTTCGTTTTGGCTGGACAATACGTCAGGCCTTTGGATAGGGTAGCTATTGCCAGATTTACACACTCTGTCACCATAGTAAAATTGCATGCCTACTGTAAAATGGGGTAATTAGAAACAGTGGGGTGAAAAAAGAAAACTTCAAAACAGTTTTAAGTCATCTGGAAAAGGCAAAACAAGATAATCAGGCAGTATCCTAAAAATAATAATATTTGTACTCTCAGATTTTATTGGTTTGTCTTGTACTTAAATGACTTAAAATTTTTGTTTTCAAGTTTTGTTTCTTCTCACCCCCGCTGTTTATAATCACCTCATTTTATGGTACAGCAAACATAACAACACAGCACATATCCTTTATTTTTACATATAATTGCTTGATACACACAAACCCATTACAGTTTAATGTACTTTATATAAGTTGATATAATCATTTTAGTAATCACNTAATTGCTTGATACACACAAACCCATTACAGTTTAATGTACTTTATATAAGTTGATATAATCATTTTAGTAATCACAAGTTCATTTGTACCATATTTAAATGACTGCAGGTTTGACTGATATTGTGCACAACATACCTACATATTTACAAGGAATGGCAGCAATATTCTTTGCAGTATGAATTTATTTAAAAGANATATTGTGCACAACATACCTACATATTTACAAGGAATGGCAGCAATATTCTTTGCAGTATGAATTTATTTAAAAGAAAATAAAATATAATATATACTGTAGGTACATTTGTATTAATGAGTGCATTGTAATCTAGGTCTGGTGTACAACTTCTTGTTTAAAACAGATTGCAAGCTTTTGCGCCCATTGCCAATGTGTTCTTGGCTCGTTCATATTTGAGATGCTTCAAGTATTTTCTTCCCAACGTTTTGGCAGTCATTGCAGCTGCAACGACTGCTGAAACGCCAGGAAGAAAATAGTTTAAGCGGCTCAAATCCGACAGTCAAGAACACAACTTCCTGTTTCTCATACACCAGCCCACAGGCTAGGATGTATCGTATGTATATTTTACTTTTAAATAAATGTCATGATTAAGTTAAGGTTAGGGAATGCCAAAGAAAAGATAATGAGAGCATTTCTCACATTTCAGCACAGCAATAATCTTTTCTATATACTAAGCAAGCCAGTAACTAGTTGAACAAACATATTGACGGAGGGGTTTGCATTATGTGATGAATTAATCAAATCCTTCTGGGTCAAATACAGATTGCTTGCCCCTGAAACAGCTCACTCTGGCTTCCGGAGCTACAACTAACAACTGTTTAGTCTCACTCACCGTTGACCCTGAGGAAGATGACTTTGTTGAGTCCAGAGCCAATCCCGTTGCTAACTTGGCAAGTGTAGTGTCCTTCATGAGAAGGATCTACTGCTCGAATGAGCACAGTGCCGTTGCCGTATATGATGAGCTTCGAGCCAGATTCCAGCCTCACGTATTCACTCACTTCGTCTCCTACAAATGCAAAAATTATATTTAAACGTTTACCATAAAGAAAGTGAGTATAAAAAGTGTTATCACTGCTGCAAACTTTAATGCATCGCCTGTTACTAAAACTGAAATTTAAGCATTTATAAAGATAATGTACCATCTTAGTGAAAGGAAGTATTGTATCTTCAGATTGCACTCAGCTTGATCCTTGTGATTTCAGCATTTTTTTCAAAAACTTCGCATTCCTTTTTATTACATTTTTTTATGCCATATTCTGTTGTATTAATATTTACCATATACTTTTATGGATTTTTTTAATTTTGGTTTTTTTATCCTTATTTAATATACTATTTTATTCGGATTGTATAAAAAGATGTATGCTAGATTTTTAACAACAAACTGAAAATAAATTTTTTTACTTGTAATTGTTGAAGCGTATATTGAAATTTTTTAACATCCATGAAAGAAAGTGCATATTGTAATGCTACTATAACAAAATACTTTAGGTGGCATGGGACATAAATTAACACTGCAACTGTCATTATCACCATATTATAAGTTAATTTCCAGTTGAAACGACATAAATACTGTAGATTTTAAACACCAGCAGTGTTTTGTCAGAGGCCCAGGTTTAGGTGTACGTATCATAACTGCCAGGTTTATCACCTAATTGTACACAGCAGCTTCCTGTTGGCGGATTGCTTGTAATGGGTGAGCACTGTCTGTCTGGAGGGAAGGAGGGTAGCCGTGTATAATAGTAGTGGCACATGGCCAGATCAGGATTCTGCATGCTCAGTGTTGATGTGATGGGGAAGGACATGCGTGCAAGAAGAGGATTCCATGTCACCGCTCCTTCCTCTCCAGCCACAAGGAGCAAGGAGGGTATATGAGGGAGGGAGGGCATTCTGTAAGGGCTCATTCTTTGTCATTTGAACTAATCGCTTGGATGTTTCGTTAACAGCGTTTGGTTATAGCAGTGTTTCTTAACCTGGGGTCCGCGGACCCCTGGGGGTCCGCGAGTATATGTATGGGGGTCCGCAGTCTAATCTCTGGACCATTTAACAATAATAAATAAATGCCACCAAAAGTCTCGTAATTGCTATGCTTACTTAGCACAACAAACGTGCACCAGTGGGCGGTGTGCGAGACTGACGGAAGTGAGTGAAATAAGTGGGGGTCCATGGCTGAAAAAGGTTAGGAAACGCTGGGTTAGAAGATACAAACAGAACAGCGCAGTGCCTGTAAAGTCTGAGAGTGGTTACCGACCGCTGGGACCCTCGGTAACTGAGTATGAATGATGAAAGTGGCGCTGAGCTCGCAACCAGGGTGATTTGGCTGGATAATAAGTTGTAACGTTCTGAATAATTAACTGTGTGGCCTGAATATGCCTCGTGGTTCTTGGTAAGTGGCGAATGTCCTGCAGGAAAACTTCCTACCAGGGAATAAAGTTAACTTCATCAGGCTCTGGGGGAAACAGTCGGTGGGTTGTGACTGACAGCGTATTGACAATCAGCGGGGCACAGCGTGCAACTCCAGACAAGTCAGTTGGGTGCAGCTGAAGTNGGGGGAAACAGTCGGTGGGTTGTGACTGACAGCGTATTGACAATCAGCGGGGCACAGCGTGCAACTCCAGACAAGTCAGTTGGGTGCAGCTGAAGTAGGGTAAGTTCCCTCAAATCCCACCCCTACACTGAGTCCCAACTGTCTACATATCTCTGCCGTCATCCTGTCCTTGCTCCATCCCAACAACGTAGGCGTGCACATCCATCGTCGTCAGGGTGTGCACTAAGTTAAACAATTGCAGATGACCACATAAAAGTCGGGGTCCAAAGGTTTCTTCCTGGGAAATATTTTTATTTTAAGTTTTAAATGGTGATAATTANGACCACATAAAAGTCGGGGTCCAAAGGTTTCTTCCTGGGAAATATTTTTATTTTAAGTTTTAAATGGTGATAATTATGTAAAAAATGTGCCAAAATATGATATTATAAGAAGACCAAATTTTGCATTGTTTCCTTAAAATGCATGGAAAACTGAATTGTGAAAGATTAGTTTGCATTGATTTGAAAAGTAAAATAAATAACTAAATTAATAGCATAACTTAAATTAATTTTGACTTCTATTTCTTAAAAAGTTACGTTAGTCACTTTGTATGTCAAACTTATCCCTAGCCTAAACAGGAGGATTTTTCCTTGAGTTAGATAAATTAATTAAATAGCTATCTTAAATAATTACTTACTTCCATCACATAAAAATATACATTTGCTTCATTAAAAACAGTTCCAAGAAAATAAGATTATTCCAATCGTGGACTAAGTCTATGAAAGCTCAGCTGCAGTTTGTAAATGACACACTTTAAAGTTTAATAGTAGTTACAAATACATAATCACTAAATAGTACAATAGGATGTGTACTACTAGGGTGAAAACAATACAATGCAGCCACAACAAACTGTCCGTGACGTGATTGTATTTCCCTAGAACCAGCTAGCTTAAGGAGTAATGTTTGAGAGGTGGGGGAACTTTGCACATAGTTGGCTTGCTGGTGGCAGCCTGGAATGGAGGGGAATTGGAATTCAGCTACCACATCATCCAGTCTAGATGACAGAGACAAATACATTCGCGTCGCAACACTCGAGCTGAGCGGATTCAGTCACACACACTTATCATGTCCTGTGAACGGCTGGCTGGCTTGCGTGCCCAGGTGTGCGAGATAGGGGGCAGACCCCGGCAGGGTTGTAACCTGATGCGAGCTGACTGGTCTGGTGATAATCCATTCGCAGGACATGACAAGTGTATTATCATGTCCTGCGATTGTCATTGTCAACCCTGCCGGTCTGCCTCCTATCTCTCGCACCCGGGCATGCAAGCTGAGCTACCCCCCCCCCCCNCCTGACGCGATGGACAAATCAGTTTTGGTGTTCCTCAGAATATCTTACAAAGACCAGCTTGCTCGTAGGCGTGGTGATATTCCGGAATAATCAATAAATGTTCAAGAATACAATTTTAAATTAATAAAAATGCTGGTCATTGGGTTGTGCCCTGAGCACACCCCACGCGCATGCCTATGCCCAACAGCCACCAATGAGGGCTTTGTAGGGCAGCAGAGCCACATGAGCTTGGAGCACATACACATTGAAACTTATTTATCACATTTTGCAAGGAACCAGGAAAAATTGTTGCAAAATGAAGTAAGTTTTAAAAAGAGGGAAATTTATGTTCAATGGGATTGAATAAAGTAGGTATAAAATGCAGGTAGTTGTAAAATTGGGGTTCTGCTGTGTACTGTTCCAGTCAGGTTGGAGTATATGAGTGTAACTGGCGAGCCATCTGTCGAGATTATGCATATTTGAGTGAGCAATGGAGAGCATAGGAATGCATTAAAAAACTAACATCATCAATCTGTGAGGGTGAACGCCTTCCCTGCATATGATAACTGGTATATGGCAAGTGTATCGTGTTACCGTAGCTTTGTTGCATATTGGGATACAGTAGCAGCATGTTATATTTTGGTCCTCTCTTAATTAAAATTTTTAATATCATTTGTTAAAAAATATTACGTAATTTTTTGAAGATTTTTTAAAAATAAAGCAAAGGCAGGCTGATGTCTGGGTTAGGAGGGGGCAGTATTTAGGACACAAATAAGCTTTTGGCCAGTGTGGTGAATGCATTTGGGGATNTTTTTGAAGATTTTTTAAAAATAAAGCAAAGGCAGGCTGATGTCTGGGTTAGGAGGGGGCAGTATTTAGGACACAAATAAGCTTTTGGCCAGTGTGGTGAATGCATTTGGGGATAACTAGTAGATATAGGCAGTGGAAACTGGCAATGGATGCGTTTGATGCACCGCTGCACCTAAATTTGATATTTATTATTTATTTACTTTATTTTTTATCACTTTGATCCATTATTTTATACAATTCCTCCCTAAGTTTCATGACAAAAAAAATTGGTTTTTACACCNTTTTTTATCACTTTGATCCATTATTTTATACAATTCCTCCCTAAGTTTCATGACAAAAAAAATTGGTTTTTACACCTGGAAACAATTGATTATTATGCCTTTATTTCACTGAAGCATGGAACACCACTTGAATACATGCCTACAGCACCGTTGACACACTAGCTGTTGTGCCTCAAAAACGCAGGTCAGGAAATTGAGAATGTGGTGATATAGAGTTTTTTTACGGGAATGCAAGGTAATTCTAAAATAATACCAAAACTCCTCCATTGTCTACAAAACTCTGTGCTTTGTTAACAAACCCACTTTATGAATCTTGTTCCATTGAATGTGTCAGGATATAATTTTTGCAGTGCAAGGCCCAGTACCTCTGAAAGGTAAACAGAACTTTTAGGTTAACCAATGTGTANTCAGGATATAATTTTTGCAGTGCAAGGCCCAGTACCTCTGAAAGGTAAACAGAACTTTTAGGTTAACCAATGTGTAAAATTAATGTTATAATTCTGGAACCATTTTAATTTAGTGCCAGAGTAGCAACCTCGCCTCCCCGCAGAGCAGCATTGCCTATGGAGGCTAAATTCCACTTAAACTTATGTCGTCATGTGGCTGCATACCCACGACATTTCGCAGTGTAGCCTACCACGTAGGCTTAGGCCCTGTGACCATTTTACTTTGTTGCTGCAAGTTTTACGTGTGTAATTGTATATGTATTCTTTTGCATACTGCCTTTGGGCGTGTCGGGGCACAGGACCCCAGTAACCCGCAGTAATTTAATTCATTTTCAGACCTGCAGGTCGGCCATCGATAGGCCTGCAACTATTCATGTACGTATGTTTACTGGCATAGGGGAGCCATAACTCCATAAACGTCGGAGCTTGTCAATAACCATGCAGCAAAGGGATAACTGTATGTCCAGGTTGTCGAGTACATAACCCTGCAATTAAAGATTTAATCTCTCATGTTAGCGCCTACTAGTGGTGGCTGGCACCTAATCGGCTAATCTCCATCCCTTTCTCCTCCTTAATTCTCCGTCAGAACTCACCATCCCGGACTACCAACCATGTGTGTCCCACCCACTTGACACTTTGAACCCTGTCAGTATATTTGAGCAGGACCTCTGTGATGCACCCAGTAAGTAATAAGTTAGAACGTGTTAAGATTGGAGTAAACGTTAAAAAAATTATCCAGTTTATATAAAATATGAGCGTATTAGTTTATAATAAGTACCTACTATAGTAATTTGTCAGGTTTTTCATGAAAAATTTGAAGGTGGTATTCTTTGGGGCATTCAAATATTATTTTACATTGACCTAAAAAGTAGTATNTAAGGCTTTTCATGAAAAATTTGAAGGTGGTATTCTTTGGGGCATTCAAATATTATTTTACATTGACCTAAAAAGTAGTTTTCAAGTAAAATAGAACCTGTCTCTGCAATAAGTTGATCAAAATCATTCTGTATTTTGTTCCTTCCTTGCTGCTGTTTGTCTATAGTAAGGTGGTTACCTGCACACGCACTCTTGTATTACTAGCTTTATAATTGCAGTAGTTATGCATGGGGAATTGGAAGGTGGGTAGTGATCCCCCCCTATCTCACCCCTTCCCCCTGGATACACACCTGGGGAAAGATATATTATGATATTGTAGATGTGATGCTTAATTCTGTCCATAGTTAATAATGTAGCAGATTTTTTTTTTTGATAGTCATAAACATATTTTCTAAGAAATTGGTAGAAAAGACTGTGAAAACAGGCGCAATAGTGTTAGGTGTCTTGTTAGTCACCAGAGTTGTTTCTTTCAGTTGAAATTGTTTCCAATCCAGAAATGCTTAAAAACAAATTTTTTGCTTAATTAAAATAGTTTGAAATTTTAATTATTAATAGAATTTACTCAAGAAAATATTGAAATAATTACATCATATATTCCTTTTAATTTCTATATTGCACTGCTACATTATCATAATTTTTTTTTTGTGGTAAATATTTTTGTTTGGCATTATGAAAACTTCAGGAAACGTTTTGGTGAAGTAGTGCTGAAAGTTAATAATATGATAAAAGTAAATGAATACTTTTAATAACCACAGTGTAATGTCATGTAATTATACCCGCACACACACACGACTGTGTCATCGCCATGGCCCTGCCATATTAACTGGCTTGTCGTCCTGTTTGCATACATAAACATAACCTAAATAAGCTACATTACATACAGGATATTTCATACAGGCCTACTTAGCTTTCAAACTCTTAGAATATTAGTTTAGCTACATTACTCATCTTCTCACAAACAGTAAAAATTGAAGCTTAAATTCTATACTGTGTGATGACTGTTCTCCTGTTACAGTATCATAAGGAGGATACAGTCGGGTGTGCTTACGACTGACCTTTCCCCCTGAGCCAGGTGATGGTGGGGGTGGGGAAGCCGCTGGCTTGGCAGTGCAAGCTGGCCGGATGCTGGAACAGGACCGACACGTCCTCTGGTTCCGACACCCACGAGGGCGGAACTGAAACAACACGCAATTCGCACATTGCTCACACCTTCTATGGCTACTCCAGCCTCCTTCACATGTCGTACACAATCTCACACACATGCACGCACACCCACCCACGCACACCCACCCACGCACACATGCACCCACACACACGCACCCACCCACACATGTACACACGCACCCATGCACGCACCCATGNACACACACACGCACCCACGCACACACACACACACACACGTCTGCACAAACTGTCCTCAACAACACTGCTCTCATTATTATTACACTACTTACAGTTGGGTCACGTGCAATCAAACTCTTTTGAAATGAAACATCAGAGAACCACTGACTTGCTTACCTATAGGAATGCGGCCAGCAAATTATACCTAACAATAATTGTGTTGTATTTAAATTTGTGACCAATGAAATTTATTTTAAGAATTGTGCAAATTAGTGTTACAGTAATGTATTAACATACTTAACATTTACACTGTGTCAGATGGTTGATGCATGGGTGCTAATTGTTAGGTTCGTGGCATAGTTAAGTTTTTCACAGTAGGATGATATGCAGTGGTAAGAAGGAAGAAACTAAGAAGAGCATTTAACCGAGAACCAACAATGTGTTTTTCCATTTTACTTAGGCATGTTGGGAACATATTTCAAAAGCTCTGACACAACATAGAGCAAGTAAGATATTAAACGCCTACAGCTCTGTTGTCACCACAGTCATA
Organism: Clitarchus hookeri; assembly: GCA_002778355.1. Classification (NCBI taxonomy): domain Eukaryota; kingdom Metazoa; phylum Arthropoda; class Insecta; order Phasmatodea; family Phasmatidae; genus Clitarchus; species Clitarchus hookeri. The sequence goes on from NQII01000950.1 coordinate 11,001, forward strand.
AGCATAACGTTTGGAATGTCAGGTGTCATTAGTCTAATAGCTTCTAATAACTTTAAAAGGAGATTACTCCGACCCTGGTAGTTTGGTAGTTTGGGGATCTCCAAACCATCCAGAGTCAGTTCAAACCCTAATGGCATGGGTATCTCTGGACCATCTCATCCTTAACCAATTATATCACCTTCACCAGCTCCCACCTTAGTGATTACTGTATGTTGCAAGAAAACACCAAGAGACCTACTTCAACAATAGTTATGTGAAGGTTTGTAAAATTTTTAACGATGCAAGTTGTTACAGAACAAACACAAACTGCCGGGAAACTGTCAGCCCAATACCAGTTGACCTAGCAACTTCTGGCGAGTCCCTGCCAGGCTAACATCTTCTGCCGGCTTCATATTTAAAACAGTACCATGCTGTGATCTTCCTGATGTTCGCTGGATATTCAATTAGGTAAATTCATTGGGTTGGAACCATTCAAGTTTGGAGTTACCAGGCTGACATAATTTTATTGATATAATTTTTGTTGATATAATTCATGAGCTATAACAAAAATAGTGAACTATTAATCAGTTGACACCATCTGGCATCTTGCTGACACTTGAAGACAGTAGCTCTCAAAACCTTGCTGTTAAGAGCCACCCAAATCTCTTCACTCACTTGGGACCGCGGTGGCTGATCAGTTAGCCTGCTCGCCTCCCACCAAGGTGAGCCAGGTACAATCCCCAGCTGGGTCACTCCCGAATTTTCCTAAGTGGGAATCGTGCCGGAAAATGCTGCTGGTCTGCGGGTTTTCTCGTGGATCTCCCGTTTCCACTGTCCTTTCATTCCAGCGCTGCTCCATATTCACCTCACTTCACCCTCATCGGCTCTCAAGACCCCGATGTTAAGAGCCATACTATCTTCACTACCTAACTCTTCACTCACTTGAAGACAGAACCGATAATCAGCCTCCAATTTACAAAAAGTTTTGTATATTGGGGAATAATAAATTTAATAATAATAGTAGTAATAAATATAACAATAATAATAACAATGAGCTCTTTGGTTCCCTGGTTGGCATTAACACCACCCTGTTATCAGTGATGATATTTTTGAGTGTTTCATTGGGTGGAAATGAATCTAATAAATTATCTCAATCACATTGGTACTAACAAATTTTTACGTGATGTCATTTTTGCCCCCCTCTGAGCTGAAATCCTGGCCGTATCAATCCCTTTCTTACACTTGACTCTCTTCATTACACAACCTTGCACAACATCAAAGCCACACTCACTCGTCTGGAAATAGGGCAGCAGACTGTTTATAAACTATTTAAAAAAAACAGAGCTGAAATGTCGAAAGTCTAAACAAGCCAAAGAATGCACAGAGGTAGGCCCAAAATGTGCGTCCAGCAGGCTATTCAAAATGACTAAAGATGATGTATCAACAGTTTGAAACTGAAACTCCGCCAACAAACCACGTCACAACAGATTACAATCAAAAGGTGGAAAGACAGAAGGGGTGGGGCGAGAAATATGGACAGGGCTCTGAACTGGTGGAACAACACACTTGGCAGGTTACTAGCATCTTGGACGTCGCCTCTCTCCCTGGTCAGTGGGCGGTTGTGGGTCAAGTTTGGTCAAGTCCTTTATCCTCATTGTTCTTCTCAGGCTATGCCCCTTGTGACACTTTCCTTTTTCAGAAACACTTTCAACAGAGGATTTTCACTTGACAGAACCCTGAAGGTCTAATAAGTATTTTATTGTTTCAAAACTTTTACAATCTTTTAATTACCGTTAAATTTTTAAGTTGCACCTCTTTCCCGTTTTAATCTTAAAGTTCTCCCCATCTTTGATGTAAGCGTTTGCTATAAACAGGGGAAACAGAATACTGTACTGCGGGGTAAGCGACGGTTTGCACCGCTAAATGGATGACAAGTTGGCAGAATGTAATAAGCTTTGCAAACCTCTAATAGTCAGTTTGGCAGTGTAATTGGTGCTGGCTGCTGCGTTGCCAGCGATGCACGTGTAGTGTCCTGAGTGTTTAGCAGCCATGTTCCTGAAGGCCAGGGTGCTTCCAAACTCTTCGTGCTTCTCTTGGATGTCCAGATCCTACAACAACATAAGGGAGCTTTACTCTTTCCACTCAAAGAAAGTAACTACAGTATGTCTTGCTATAAATTACTGTAAACTGCAACTTAAAGTAACATGAGAGACAATTTTGTAACGCAAGTTGTTGCATATGAGGATTTGTACTTCATACTTACAGCTTGTAGTTTCATTAGTTAAGCAGAAACCCCTACTCTTGCTAGTTCTGCTTCATTTGGGCCAAAACTATGTGTTTCAGAAAAATATTCATCAGAAATAAATTCTTGGAATACCAGAAACATAACTTTATATGTGGTGTATATTGGCAGACATTTGAGCAAATCATGATTATAGATTACTAATGTTGTAAGGGAAAAACTGTGCAGCAGACAATAACATATCAGGTTTTTTTTTTTGTACATAATTTGTTATTTTCTTGCAGTGGTTCGTGTTTACCGACGTTAGTAATGTTCCTACGTTTCGTTCTCAAACTATTTAATAGTGTGGGAGACAACATGTATACTTCTGATACTAAAGAGTTATCAAAGCAGTTTGACAACTGTTTATTATAGTTTACTCTATACCAGTAGTTCTTTCTGTATAACTGCCTTCTGTTCTATTTGCTGAAAACTACTTTGTAACAACTTTAGACAATCGAAAAAAAAAAAAATTATCATGAACAAGTTTTCAAAGCATTGAATTTGTAATCTATAAGAATCTTTGATGGTCATGTTTGTGGGGCGAGGTTGGACCAAAGATTGGTTACACTCAGCCTCCGGCACAACTCAATTTATTATCATTGGGTATCCATGTTGTTCATAGCTCTCTGAAATGGGATACTGTCATCGTAAGCAATATTGTGTACCATTATGTGATGTGACACTCTCACATTGTAACTTAAGAGAAAAGTATTTTGGTATACATTTTTCTCTACCCTAAAATTTTATTAATCATCTAATATTAAAAATAAACTAATTAATATTGGTGTAGGATACAGTGATTTTTTGGACGTTTTATAGAGAATTGAAATTACTATCTCTGAGCACCAAGTAACTGTAATATGCCTGGCACAGAGGCAGCCAGTATTATCTCTGATCATAATTTACTGTTATAGTCATGCAACATGGATAAAAATAACCTTAACAAAAGTGATTCAGATACTTTTCAAGCCATCCTTGTTAGATGATAGACATAACCATCTTTAATGTGATTGTCGCAAGGGCTTTACAGATCATTAAAAAAATTCCAATGTAGAAATAAAAAAAAATGTTTTAAGTGCATACAGATTTTTTTATATTTTTATATAATTTCATTAGTTGGAAAATTTTAACTAAAGTAATTCAATTTTGTGGTAGTGTATAGTTATGGAAAAATAAGGGTAGGTAACTTTATAAAACCAGATCACCTTACATCCTTAGGAGGTGCAGGAGGTTCTGGGTTTGAATCCCAGGTAAGCCATGGATTTAGTTTTAAGTTAGGTGATAAGTTAGTTTGTAAGCCGTCTCCTGATAAACCTTCAGGAATAACAATGAGGGATGTTAATAAGCCTTTTCAAATTCGAAATGTGTNTTTGTAAGCCGTCTCCTGATAAACCTTCAGGAATAACAATGAGGGATGTTAATAAGCCTTTTCAAATTCGAAATGTGTCCTTAAGACGCATCAGTTTGAACAATAACTGATTCTATGGACATCTTCAGCGGGCAAGGCGATGCTGCAGCGCTGTCAGTTACTGCTGCAAGCATTGCTCCAGGTTCTGCTGAAGGAACTTCTGCTAGCAACAATCCTGTTTTTTTTTTTTTTTTAAGGATGATATTTTTTCAGTTTCTGCTGCGTGGTTTTGAAATAATTTGAATAAAAATGTTTGNTTTTTTTTTTTTTTAAGGATGATATTTTTTCAGTTTCTGCTGCGTGGTTTTGAAATAATTTGAATAAAAATGTTTGATTATATCTACAAGTGAATTTCACATCTAAAGCAATAGAAATAATAATGGCACAAGTTGGTAGCAATGCAAAAGTCGTGCCATATATCATGCTCTTTCTTCCTGGTATGTGAATATATAATTTCCAAAAGCAACGTATGTAATACAATCAGCAGCACAATATTTTCACATTTTTGATATTATCTTTGCACTTTATCTAATGTCTGTCGTCGGCTAGGAGTGGAAATGCAGCAAGTATTTTTCCACCACTGCTCAGTGATATCGCCCAGTGAATGTGCCCCACGATGTAAACACAGCTAACCTGTGGCAGAGGTCCGCCATCTTTCCTCCACGATATTGTGATGGGGAAGTCTCCGGATATGATGCTGCAGGACAGCAGAACCCTCATTCCTTCCTTCAAGTTGGATGGAAACTGGAATGGAGCAATTTCAGGTGGATCTGAAAGATAATTGCAAGTGCTCAGTGCTGTTGAAGAAAAAAATNTGGAAACTGGAATGGAGCAATTTCAGGTGGATCTGAAAGATAATTGCAAGTGCTCAGTGCTGTTGAAGAAAAAAAATTATTGCATGTCAAAAGTACTGGTGTATAATCTTAAATACAGTTAGCTTTAGTACAAAAGACCTGTATATTTCCTTCACAGTTTTCACTTCTTTGTGCAACCCAATATTACGAACTGCCTTTTTTTTTTACCTGTTTTATAACACATGGGAAAGATCTTTATTTCTTTCATTCATCAAAGGATAAACCGAAAATCTTTTATTACATCTTCTCTTCCTCTTTGTTATGTTTTCTATTAAGAGTATTAAAGTTAGGTCACATTCGCTGTCAGACACTGCTATTGGAACTGACTTCTGGCAGCAGTTATACATTTGCGCGGCAGTTGTATCATGGCAGTGATTCAGCAAGGTTGTTATTGCTGTTGCACGACTACCGTGCGATTTACATGCCGCTGTCACTGACGCACTGATACAGAGCACAGCCACGGTGATGCCGTTGCATTGCTCAGTAGCTCTGCTGATTCACAGCATGCGAAACCTCTCTTAAGTCCTCTCTGGAGTATACTTAAGGAGATAAGGAGGGCATAATATTATTATTTTTTTAGTGACTGTCGACTTGAGACTAGCAGAACTGACAAATTTTGGTACATACAGCAGAAATACCTTGCATAACGCAGGAGATGTTAAAACAGCAGTTTTATGTCCGGTGTAACAGAAAAAGGTTTGCTGTTACAACTGAATGTAATGTTCTATTGTAGGCTATAATGGGAAATAATTTTAAAAGTGATACTTTAACAGAGCTTGAATATGTTAGATTGACTCTGTTATTAAAATAATGCACTTTCACAAAGTTTTGACTGCTATTTAAGAGAAATTTAGTGCCTGAGTAAATTTTTTAAAGCCTCATTTGGACATATTCTCGTAAGTATGCAACATTTTTGTTAAATGTTATTTTGTGGATAAAGTAAAACTTTACTTAATATTTTTATAAGAAACAAAAATTAAACATTTTTGAGTATATAATTTATATTTGCATTTTATTTGTAATGTTTCCAACACACCAAATATTTTTCTAAAGGTAAAGGACACCTTCATATTTAATATATTTTTTATACCCTTATCTCTAGTAAAAATTTTATTTTCTTGTTTTTATTTATAATTGTTAATGGCTGGAGCATTAATTTATTTTTCATTTCTACAGGCAATGAGAGAGCACTGTTTTTCATAGACTGCTCAAGTATCGTTGGGTCATTTCCAACTTGAAAGTCTTTTTGGAAGAGAATTAATGTCCTCATTAAAGCCAGGTTGTTACTATCAAAGTAACGGAATAATCGGCAGACGGGAAGTATCCTCTTACTCATGATGTTGAGGTGGATGTGCCCTTGAGAGGCTTCGCCCTGGGGGTTGGTGACGGTGCAGCTGTACTCGCCCCTGTCTGTGGCCCCGTCGACCTGCTGTATGTTGAAGGTGCCGTTGGAGAACACCCGCTGGCGGGGGTGGGACGGCAGGATGGCGTGGGCCCTCTTCCAGACGACGCTGCTAATGGGGTAGCCGGCCACGGGGCAGCGCAGGTACATGTCCGCCCCTGCGGCCGCCGTGATGTTCTGTGGGGGTCGTGCAGTCGGTGGACCTGCCACAGGCATCCGGCTACTACAGCTCTTTACACAGCGTCACAGCTCTCTCGTGGGGACACCAAAACACTGTGTTTGTGTGGCAAATACCTGTGCCGTTTAAAAAGCAGGCATTATAATAGAGTACTGTGATAAACTTGTCCTTTCGGTTAATAAGCTANTGGAAACTGGAATGGAGCAATTTCAGGTGGATCTGAAAGATAATTGCAAGTGCTCAGTGCTGTTGAAGAAAAAAATTATTGCATGTCAAAAGTACTGGTGTATAATCTTAAATACAGTTAGCCATAGTACAAAAGACCTGTATATTTTCNACAGTTAGCCATAGTACAAAAGACCTGTATATTTTCTTCACAGTTTTCACTTCTTTGTGCAACCCAATATTACGAACTGCCTTTTTTTTTTACCTGTTTTATAACACATGGGAAAGATCTTTATTTCTTTCATTCATCAAAGGATAAACCGAAAATCTTTTATTACATCTTCTCTTCCTCTTTGTTATGTTTTCTATTAAGAGTATTAAAGTTAGGTCACATTCGCTGTCAGACACTGCTATTGGAACTGATTTCTGGCAGCAGTTATACATTTGCGCAGCAGTTGTATCATGGCAGTGATTCGGCAGGGTTGTTATTGCTGTTGCACGACTACCGTGCGATTTACATGCCGCTGCCACTGACGCACTGATACAGAGCACAGCCACGGTGATGCCGTTGCATTGATCAGTAGCTCTGCTGATTCACAGCATGCGAAACCTCTCTTAAGTCCTCTCTGGAATGTACTTAAGGACATAGGGAGGGCATAATATAATTATTTTTTTAGTGACTGTCGACTTGAGACTAGCAGAACTGACAAATTTCGGTAAATACAGCAGAAATACCTTGCATAATGCAGGAGATGTTAAAAACAGCAATTTTATGTCCGGTGTAACAGAAAAAGGTTTGCTGTTACAACTGAATGTAATGTTCTATTGTAGGCTATAATGGGAAATAATTTTAAAAGTGATGCTTTAACAGAGCTTAAATATGTTAGATTGACTCTGTTATTAAAATAATGCACTTTCACAAAGTTCTGACTGCTATTTAAGAGAAATTTAGTGCCTGAGTAAATTTTTTAAAGCCTCATTTGGGCATATTCTGGTAAGTATGCAACATTTTTGTTAAATGTTATTTTGCGGATAAAGTAAAACTTTACTTAATATTTTTTTATAAGAAACAAAAAAAATTTTTTTGTTTATATAGTTTATATTTGCATTTTATTTGTAATGTTTCCAACACACCAAATATTTTTCTAAAGGTAAAGGATATCTTCATTTTAATATATTTTTAATACCCTTATCTCTAGTAAAATTTTTATTTCCTTGTTTTTATTTATGATTGTTGATGGTTGGAGCATTAATTTATCTTTCATTTCTACACGCAATGAGAGAGCACTGTTTTTCATAGACTGCTCAAGTATCGTTGGGTCATTTCCAACTTGAAAGTCTTTTTGGAAGAGAATTAATGTCCTCATTAAAGCCAGGTTGTCTTACTATCAAGGTAACGGAATAATCGGCAGACAGGAAGTATCCCCTTACTCATGATGTTGAGGTGGATGTGCCCTTGAGAGGCCTCGCCCTGGGGGTTGGTGACGGTGCAGCTGTACTCGCCCCTGTCCGTAGCCCCGTCGACCTGCTGTATGTTGAAGGTGCCGTTGGAGAACACCCGCTGGCGGGGGTGGGACGGCAGGATGGCGTGGGCCCTCTTCCAGACGACGCTGCTAATGGGGTAGCCGGCCACGGGGCAGCGCAGGTACATGTCCGCCCCTGCGGCCGCCGTGATGTTCTGTGGGGGTCGCGCAGTCGGTGGACCTGCCACAGGCATCCGGCTACTACAGCTCTTTACACAGCGTCACAGCTCTCTTGTGGGGACACCAAAACACTGTGTTTGTGTGGGAAATACCTGTGCCGTTTAAAAAGCAGGCATTATAATAGAGTACTGTGATAAACTTGTCCTTTCGGTTAATAAGCTATTGAGCTATCTACTTCACATATTCAGTACATTTATCTAGAGTAATTGTTAAACCAATGTAGGTGAAGGGTAGTTTTCGTCAAAGAGGACGTGTGCAGGAAGACCCATAAAGACCTAGTACCGATCACTACCCAATTGCAGAAAGTCAAGATTACAGGTGCAAACAGTAATTTTGTCTACACCTCACTCACCACCAGGATTGCTTAACTGTGCATGATAAGCATGCTGCCCTGTTCAAGAATTCTGCAGTGGTCCTTCAATATTTTCACTGTTCTTGGTGATTATCGAATTGCTGCTCTCCTTTCACGAACTTAATTTATGGAGATTTTCTTCTGCATCTTTAAATATAATTTAATCACCCTTGACTTGCTGTTACATCAATTGCCATTGCCGTATTAGCTTGTACTNTCTGCATCTTTAAATATAATTTAATCACCCTTGACTTGCTGTTACATCAATTGCCATTGCCGTATTAGCTTGTACTCTGTACCTGTAAGTATGGCTCTGTCATCTCTGACCCATCGCAGATCTTTGAGAAGTGGTCATTATTCTCCTCAAGGNCTGTACCTGTAAGTATGGCTCTGTCATCTCTGACCCATCGCAGATCTTTGAGAAGTGGTCATTATTCTCCTCAAGGAAGCAAAGTTATTTTTATATAAATTAACACTTTCTTTTACATTCCTTTCTTTATAATTGCATAGTGAATTTAAATTTTATGCAGCTCATACTAAAATTACTGTCCATTGAAAAGTAACTTTTAGTAAAAGCTAGACAGTCAGTAGTTAAACAAGAACCCAGAGTAAATTTGAGAACATTTTCTTCAGTTGATGCCACAGTAACCTTGGTAGATGACTGTAATAAAAACTGTTGAAAACCGGCCGATCTCAACAACTTTGGAAATTTACTAGTTTAAGTTGACAAGAAAAGTAACATAATTTGTGTTCATGATAAAACTTTCTAGGTACAGTATAAAAGTTATTATGGAATTAGAGCAGACATTTTTTTATTAATAGGGTGCTCTGCATGCTAAATATTTCTGTTTATGCAACTGGAGTTTAGCATATGACCAGCATTTGCATATAACACACCATCTGTAGAAAATTAAAAATATAATTTTAATATTCAGAATGATTACAGGATAATTGCAACAAATTAAAATGTATTAAACATGCAAGCTGCACTTGTGGCGGATGTTCCGTGGAGGTGCGGGAGTACCGTAAATGTTGAGCGGCGCAGAGTGCTGTGCGGTGCCCAGGATGTTGCGCGCCACGCAGGCGTACAAGCCACCATACTGCACTCTGGTGGAGGAGATGTTGAGGTGACTGACCACGTCCCCGCCCGAGTGCATGAAGCTGCCCATGATGTAGCCCTGCGGGGGCAGCGCGGCGCCGTCCAGCGTCCACGCGAACTGCGGCGGGGGGTTGCCCGACGCAATGCAGCGCAGCGACACGGGCGGTCCCGGCTGCAGCGTCTGCTCGATGAAGGTGGACAGCAGCTCCGGGGCCATGGCTGCACAACAGTCGGCACCGCGTTAGCGCGAGAGAGAGGAACACAGAGAGGTTGAGCAGCAGTCGACGTGCCCTGCCGCTCCTGACCTCCGAGAGCAAGCTGCGCGGTGGCTTGCACGCTCTCCTCCTTGTTGCGCACCACACATTGGTACATGCCGCAGTCCTCCTTGCGCACCAGGTGTATCACCAGCATCTGCGCACCCTGGAGCAGGCTCATGCGTTCTCCCTCCACCACCGGTCGGCCATTCTTCAGCCAGGATACGCGCGCATCACTACCTGCCACCTGACACCTGAAGCACAAAGTAGTTGAGAAGTGGTTTTTTCAAAACTTTAGCTACAATTAATTTTATTACTGTTTCAGAAGGTGGCTTTCATGAGTAATCATAATGTATTATGAAGTCACATGTTTGTATCATTTCTGTTCAGGGAACTACAGACAATTGGTACAATTCTTTGTATAGGTGGGGAGAGTGTTTGAAGACCAATTCATCATGGTAAGATGATTAATATGCTGCGCCTAAATGGTTATGCTTAGATTACAGCTATAACTAAGAAGATAAACTACAGTGGCCATGCTTGAAGACAATCTGATTTGAACAGATAGGTACAGCACGGGTTGGATTCAAGCCCAAAGCCTTTAAATCCAAGGTGAACATTTTATTCCTTATGTTGAAGAATGGGTGGTTGTAAATGAGTCTTAAAATGGATTTTGTAATAGTTTTGAGCAGAACATGGGTGAAAGAGAAATTGTGTGACAGGATGTTTGATGACATCACAAGTGCTCTCACGTGTACCTGAAGTTGGCAGCGGCGCCCACGTCGACCACCTGCTGGTAGGGCCGCACCTGCGCAGACAGCGGCGGAGACACGGCGAGCACCACCTCGCGGCGGTCCTCGCCCAGCACGCTACCCGCCGAGCACACGTAGCGCGCCGCGTCCTCTGGCTGGGCGCGTGGGAACTGCAGCACCGACTGCAGCGGCCACACCAGCACTGNCGAGCACCACCTCGCGGCGGTCCTCGCCCAGCACGCTACCCGCCGAGCACACGTAGCGCGCCGCGTCCTCTGGCTGGGCGCGTGGGAACTGCAGCACCGACTGCAGCGGCCACACCAGCACTGAGGACGGCTGCACCTCCTGCAGCACGCCCGACACCTCGCGGTACCACCTGCAGGCAGCCGAGTGCGTGGCGAGATTACAGGAGGCCGTCTAGCTATGGTCGGTTCAAAGTTTGGTCATGGTAGAGCGGGCACTTTTGAAATCAACCACTGAAATACGGTACTTAATGCGGTATGTAAATTAGTAGCTACTCAACTGTAAGGTTTTTTTTTTGTTTTATGGGGCAGCGGTGGCGTAGTGGCCAGGGTGCTCGCCTCTCACCACGGTGATCCGGGCTCGATCCCCGGCGGGCTCACTCCCGGATTTTCGCATGTGGGAATCGTGCTGGACGATGCCGCTTG
>NQII01000950.1:22286-32646 GCA_002778355.1 Clitarchus hookeri
TTTTTATTTTTTTTTTGTTTTATGCATATAAGAGCATGAATTAATACTGTGCATTTACTTTACTAAAATTTCCTTAGTTTCCACTTGGATGATGCATGAATAAAGTGATCAGGGCCATGTCATTGTTGATCTTACATATGGCGTGGGGATACAAAATATGCAGAGAAGTAGATCATAGGCAGGGCTTTCAAAAATGCTCATTTAACCATGAAGCAGCCTGTAAGCACTTTTGAAATCAGCTGTTTTAAAAAGTCCCTGCACGTAACTGTATTTGCCTGTGACAAGATCCAGCTCCAAGATGGAAATCTTGACTACCTACAGCTGGTGATGACAAGTTCCTGGTTGTAGAAAGAAGCAAAAAATAAATAAAATCTGCTGGCAATAGTGTGTTGTAGTTATAAAAATAAAATAAGTTACTTTTAGAAAGTGGCAGTCATGATAAAAGAAGAACATCCGGTTCTTTGCAATATCACTTCTGTACAGTCTCATGTTAAAATTATACTATGTAATCTGCCCAACTGCAAACAACACTTTCAGTACACCTACTGACAGCACTGGTAAAAACATCCGAATAAAAAATGAAGGTAAATTCTTGGCTTTTGTTATGATTCCATGAATTACAAATTATGCATTGTGTTCNACATCCGAATAAAAAATGAAGGTAAATTCTTGGCTTTTGTTATGATTCCATGAATTACAAATTATGCATTGTGTTCTCAATGGGACAACTAGGCCTATGTTGAATTTTTCTGAAAATTCACAGCACTATATTTTTTTTGTAAACATTTGAGAATGGTAACTGATGACCTGTTTCAGTATACAATAATTTAAAAATTTATTAATTAAGTGTGGCAAAAAAAAAAAAAAANATGGTAACTGATGACCTGTTTCAGTATACAATAATTTAAAAATTTATTAATTAAGTGTGGCAAAAAAAAAAAAAAAGAAGAAGCAAGTTTGTCAGGCCCACAGTGTTATGAACTGTAAAGAGGAATATCTTAAAACTGAAAACAGTGCTTGTCCACAAACCTGTATGCTGGTGGGGGATTTCCTTTTGCAATGCACACGAGGTCAGCAGTATTCCCAGCCTNTGCTTGTCCACAAACCTGTATGCTGGTGGGGGATTTCCTTTTGCAATGCACACGAGGTCAGCAGTATTCCCAGCCTTCACTTGGACATTGGGGACTGAATGTTCAATTCGAGGAGGGATTTCTCCTTCAGGGTCTGGAAAAAAAAAAAAGTAATTCTTATGTTTACTAGACACTTTCACAGATTACTTAGGAACACAGAGCTTATACTGCCAACCCCAGCCCAACATGTCGGAAAAATGATGCCACTGGCAACATGATGTTGGAGTGCAGTAGCCAATCAGTGCGAGTCCATTCCCAGGGCCTCGCACAGCCAATCAGAAAATGAGTAAGTTTACATTAAAAGAACCGACATGCAGTTACGCGTCTGTGTACTTATTTGCTATGTGGCACTCACACATTTTGTATTCCTACGTNTAAAAGAACCGACATGCAGTTACGCGTCTGTGTACTTATTTGCTATGTGGCACTCACACATTTTGTATTCCTACGTGATCGAAATAGTGCAGAGCCTCCACAAACTATTTCTGCTTACATACATTGGTTATGTGACAAATGAGTTTACGACAAGTTTGTGAATAAATTATAATAATGTAGGTACTTAACTCCAGATATTTATTTTTGGTAAGAGTCATAGCCGATGTTTGACGAACGGGTTAATTGGGCGTCTCCTACCTCTCAGGACTACAGTTCAACCCAGGCCAGGCATTTTTCAGGGTATATAAATGTCTGCCACAAACATGGTTTGGGGATTTTGTTAAAGTAATTTAAACCCTTTTCATCCTTAAGCTTTATTTCAGTGCTGGTCTACCCAAACCTCACGTCGCTTCATTTATTCTTCAGACTAGTCAGGAACGTCAGACTTTTCCATGGGATAGGCAGGGAAATAATTAATTCAATGGATGCGCTTAATTCCATGTANTAAAAGAACCGACATGCAGTTACGCGTCTGTGTACTTATTTGCTATGTGGCACTCACACATTTTGTATTCCTACGCCATCGAAATAGTGCAGAGCCTCCACAAACTATTTCTGCTTAGATACATTGGTTATGTGACAAATGAGTTTACGACAACTGTGAATAAATTATAATAATGTAGGTACTTAACTCCAGATATTTATTTTTGGTAGGAGTCATAGCCGATGTTTGACGAACGGGTTAATTGGGCGTCTCCTACCTCTGAGGACTACAGTTCAACCCAGGCCAGGCATTTTTCAGGGTATATAAATGTCTGCCACAAACATGGTTTGGGGATTTTGTTAAAGTAATTTAAACCCTTTTCATCCTTAAGCTTTATTTCAGTGCTGGTCTACCCAAACCTCACGTCGCTTCATTTATTCTTCAGAATAGTCAGGAACGTCAGACTTTTCCATGGGATAGGCAGGGAAATAATTAATTCAATGGATGCGCTTAATTCCATGTAAGCCTACAAAGCTGTCTGTGTGAAATCCCATTAGTTTACTCGCTGTTCCTAACAGAATAATGCCGAACAGAGACTTGGCATATTCCAAAAAAACAGTATGGAAAATTCGTTATTTAAAAAAAAAAATTGCAAAAAAAAACAATTCTTTAAAAGTATTAATTTAAGAAAAATAAAATAACTTAGAAATTTTCCATAATTAGGAAATTCATTCAGTAGTTGTGTGCCCCTCCAGGAATTAGTGCTGAAACTGCACCTGTTCATATTCCTTTATCGTACATTTTTATTTGTTGTAACTTCTTGACTCTTCATTGTCCGCATATCAAATTTTTATACACAAACAGATTAGTAAAAAGCAAATTCATTTTATCTTCTTTCACCTTAAACATTTAAAATTCATTCATTATTTTTTCTTATCTTTTTATAAACAGTAATGCATTAAAATATATCAATTACTTGTAAAATTAAACATTTAATTTAGTTAAAAAAATTAATAATTAGAAACTGGTAAAACATATAAAAGATTACCTTTTTAAAAAATAAAACTAATTTTGGTAATAAATTTGTCATTGTAATTAATAGTGTAATATTTATGCTGTCTGGAATTTTATTTTACATGTAACGAATAAAGAATTGAAAAAATTGTAAAAGGATGCATAATTTACAATTTTTGTAAATAGTTTTGTAACCAAATGTTTCTAAATGTATAATTTTTATAATTTTGTTATATATGTTTTTAAATTAATTAAATTTTTTTCTTCTAATTTTTTGTATTAAAAAAATGAATTCTTTATTTACGTAATTTTTTAATCTGTTTTTGTTGGGAATGTGAATGTATGTCTGTACATCCCCCCCCTGATAACTTTTAACCACTGAGCAGACTGAAATAATATTTTGTATGGACACGATACCACAAACAATAGTTGCGATGCAACCTTTAATAAATGTACACATTCTGTATTTATTAAACTCTGTAAGTGCAAACTTGTTACTACCTTAGTGTAGCTTTACCAGTCTGAAATGTATCAATCTAAATTTCTGCCAATTTACTTAATGTGCAATAATTATCAACACATCAATTATAATCATTTATCCCAATTCTCACCATGTCATAATTATGCATTTGTACACACTCTTAAGTGGCAATGTCTAAAACGGTGAAACAATGTCACAAATTAGGAGGGGGGAGAGGTAAAGTGGAGTGGAGTGATTTGGGTGGCTCTTAACATCAAGGTCTTGAGAGCTAATGACTGTGAAGCGAGGTGAGTATGGAGCAGTACTGTACGGCACAATTCCCACGTGCGAAATCCATGGAGCAACCCCGCCAGGAATTGAACCTGGTTTACCTTAGTGGGAGGCGAGTAGTCTGTCCACTACACCACCATGGCCCCAGGAGGTGGAGAGGGCAAGCCTTCAGGCGCCTCTCAAGACGTTGCTCTTATAAATTTCATTTTGGTACTATCAAAACATAAATTACATGTTGCATAGAAGTTAGAAAAAAGTGTATAACCCGGCAATGAAAATGTGTATTAAGGGAGACTGATCCCTTCCATCTTAGATAGGCCTATAGCAGTTTTCTCGCTATGCCTTCTGTTTCAAAGGTTGTATAAATTTTTTGGCTTGACAGAGAACAGATAATTGTTTTTCAAACATTCCTAATTTACTGCAGCTTAACCGCCTTCATTGCTTTCTAACAGGTAACATCTGAGAATAAAAAATGTATTATTTTATGTAAACGACCACATAGGTGAAAACACAAAGAGATTTCAGGAAGTGCACTAAACTTTACCCTATACCCTATGCACCCTGTTGACCCACAAAATGCAAAGCATATGCTTTACTGGCAGGTTTTAGAGATAAAACCATAAATCCAAAATGGATCCCCCTCAAGTATAATAAATAAGCTACTGGTACATTATAAAAATTCATTCGAGCTGTATACATTATATCAACACATCTTTGTAATCAAAAACAGTTTGATTGATTTGATTGACACTCATTCTGGCACCATTTATTAAATTTAGGGACAATGTAACCCNAACAGAATAATGCCGAACAGAGACTTGGCATATTCCAAAAAAACAGTATGGAAAATTCGTTATTTAAAAAAAAAATTGCAAAAAAAAAACAATTCTTTAAAAGTATTAATTTAAGAAAAATAAAATAACTTAGAAATTTTCCATAACTAGGAAATTCATTCAGTAGTTGTGTGCCGCTCCAGGAATTAGCGCTGAAACTGCACCTGTTCATATTCCTTTATCGTACATTTTTATTTGTTGTAACTTCTTGACTCTTCATTGTCTGCATATCAAAATTTTATACACAAACAGATTAATAAAAAGCAAATTAATTTTATCTTCTTTCACCTTAAACATTTAAAATAGATTCATTATTTTTTCTTATCTTTTTATGAACAGTAATAAATTAAAATATATCAATTACTTTTAAAATTAAACATTTAATTTAGTTAAAAAAATTAATAATTAGAAATTGATAAAACATATAAAAGATTACCTTTTTAAAATATAAAACTAATTTTGGTAATAAATTTGTCATTGTAATTAATAGTGTAATATTTATGCTGTCTGGAATTTTATTTTACATGTAACGAATAAAGAATTGAAAAAATTGTAAAAGGATGCATAATTTACTATTTTTGTAAATAGTTTTGTAACCAAATGTTTTTAAATGTATAATTTTTATAATTTTGTTATATATGTTTTTTAATGAATTAAATTTTTTTCTTCTAATTTTTTGTATTAAAAAAATGAATTCTTTATTTATGTAATTTTTTTTGTCTGTTTTTGTTGGGAATGTGAATGTATGTCTGTACGTTCCCCCCTTGATAACTTTTAACCACTGAGCAGACTGAAATAATATTTTGTATGGACACGATACCACAAACAATAGTTGCGATGCAACCTTTAATAAATGTACACATTCTGTATTTATTAAACTCTGTAAGTGCAAACTTGTTACTACCTTAGTGTAGCTTTACCAGTCTGAAATGTATCAATCTAAATTTCTGCCAATTTACTTGATGTGCAATAATTATCAACACATCAATTATAATCATTTATCCCAATTCTCACCATGTCATAATTATGCATTTGTACACACTCTTAAGTGGCAATGTCTAAAACGGTGAAACAATGTCACAAATTAGGAGGGGGGAGAGGTAAAGTGGAGTGGAGTGATTTTGGTGGCTCTTAACATCGAGGTCTTGAGAGCTAATGACGGTGAAGCGAGGTGAGTATGGAGCAGTACTGTCCGGCACAATTCCCACGTGCGAAATCCGTGGAGCAACTCCGCCAGGAATGCAACCTGGTTTACCTTAGCGGGAGGCGAGTAGTCTGTCCACTACACCACCATGGCCCCATGAGGTGGAGAGGGCAAGCCTTCAGGCACCTCTCAAGAAGACGCTGCTCTTATAAATTTCATTTCGGTACTATCAAAACATAAATTACATGTTGCATAGAAGCTAGAAAAAAGTGTATAACCCGGCAATGAAAATGTGTATTAAGGGAGACTGATCCCTTCCATCTTAGATAGGCCTATAGCAGTTTTCTCGCTATGCCTTCTGTTTCAAAGGTTGTATAAATTTTTTGGCTTGACAGAGAACAGATAATGGTTTTTCAAACATTCCTAATTTAGTGCAGCTTAACCGCCTTCATTGCTTTCTAACAGGTAACATCTGAGAATAAAAAATGTATTATTTTATGTAAACGACCACATAGGTGAAAACACAAAGAGATTTCAGGAAGTGCACTAAACTTTACCCTGTACCCTATGCACCCTGTTGACCCACAAAACGCAAAACAAATGCTTTACTGGCAGGTTTTAGAGATTAAACCATAAATCCAAAATGGATCCCCCTCAAGTATCATAAATAAGCTACTGGTACATTATAACAATTAATTCAAGCTGTATACATTATATCAACACATCTTTGTAATAAAAAACAGTTTGATTGATTTGATTCACACTCATTCTGGCACCATTTATTAAATTTAGGGACAATGTAACCCCCACCCCACCCCCANTAGTTTTTTCTCCACTGGTTTCAAATATATAAAAACAATTTTTCCAGAGGCAGGGATGTTAATTACACAGTGCTGTTGACAAGTACCTGTGACCACTATCTGTCCCGGGAGGCTGAGCCGCCTCTCTCCTGTCAGCTTGTCAGTGACCCAGCAGTAGAACTGGTCGAAGGTGTCAGCAGACACTGTGTCGTGGACGTGCAGGGTTCCCGAGCTCGTCATGGAATACCTGTAGAAACACAACACGGTGTCCCTTTAGTGAAGTTAGACATACTTGTGAGTGGCGTGAATGTTACCGCAATACAAGGAAGGCGCAAGTGGACTTTGATACTTTGATGAAACTGCAATACAGCTGCAGGCATTGCGTATACACAAATATGTCTTGGATTACAAAGCATATGTGTAATATCATGACATTTTCTCACATTAGACAAATGTTAACATATATAACACCGGTTGGAGGACAGTGACAATGGCGTTTACATTTAACCAATTAAAATTTTAAATCATAAATAATGTAAATAAAATGTGTTAGTATTGTAAAATTATAAAATTCTGCATAAAAATTAGAAATTTAATGTGTTAATACAGATACTACAATAATATCTTCATACTAACATAAAATTACAAAATTTCACCTACCCTTAAGTATTCCATAAAAAATATAAATTAAGTAACTTATATATTCAAATATGTTAATTATTATCATTATGATAAAACTTAGTTAAGAAAAAAATTATATTATTAAAATGCAAAACATTATCCTACACTGCTGGCCATTAAAATTGTAGCACCAAGGATATGCTATTATAACCAGATGTACTGGGCAGAGCACCCATCATACACAGGTGATGTGATTACCCTTGCAGCTCGGTATGATGTAGAGAACATGGGAATATTAGTACTGTGTGGCCCCACCACGAGCGGTAGTATCTGCTACTACATGATGGTGCATTGAGACGATGGGCGAAAGATCCTGTGAACGTGCAGGCCAAGGAAACACTGGTCCAGTGCTCACGAGAAGGCGAGGCTCTCGTACGTGTTCGCAATCTGTTCTCGTACGAAAATTAAATCACATTTCACAATAGTTACAATTGTCAAAACATCTTTCACATTACCGACACTAATTTTAAGACTTCCAGCCTGGTCAAAAACAACATTTTCGAACTGTTTTAACTTAAATTGTTTTACTTGAATACCTGCGAAACAACCATAGTGACCTGCAAACAATTTTGACGGCACAAATTTAGGGCGAAAACAGTTAAGATAAGGAATGCATAACTTTAAAATACTCTTAACTCAACCAGTGGATGTTGTTCGGTGATAATTTATTCGTTTTCGGGAAGTGGCAGCNAAAATTTGACGGCACAAATTTAGGGCGAAAACAGTTAAGATAAGGAATTCATAACTTTAAAATACTCTTAACTCAACCAGTGGATGTTGTTCGGTGATAATTTATTCATTTTCGGGAAGTGGCAGCACCAGTTCCGATTCAGAAGAGGAAAATTCGTCGTCAGATGAATCACTCGAGCCACTGGAGTCACGGCCTAGGCATATCACAAAACTGTCTATTGCGTCTTCCACACGACAGTCCTTTTGCCAGTAGTCTGCTTCTATGTTTTGTACATGCGAACAGTATCCTTGCCAGTCTTCTTCGGTGACGGAAGATATTACTTTCGTCGTGATTTCCATTAGCTTTGTTAACGACAAGCTAGCAGTAATAATCTTTTTCCGCACTAGTCTCTTTGTTTTAGACCACGCTAGTTCAATGGGATTAAGTTCGCACATATAAGGAGGAAGTCTAAGAACATCGTGTCTGTGCAGTTTTAAAAGTTGGTCAATACGAAATACTTTTTCAGGCTTCCTGTTCTGCGCAATTAAGTCGAAAAGCTCTGTTTTTCGCATTTCATGAGAAAAGGGAATGTTTTTATTGGTCAACCATGGCTCCAATTCCTTTTTCACTGCATCATTGTCCATAATAAAAACAGACTTCTCCGGTAGGTTTGGCACTAACTTATTATGCATCCACTTTTCGAAGTTCGCAGAATTCATCTGCCCATGGTAGTTCCCAGTAGCTCTGCCTGCTGGAAAAATTAGCAGTGCATTTTCAATGAATCCAGTTTTAGCACCTTCATTAACAACAATTAAACGGTTCGAAGAACTGCCGTTGGTTAACACACCACGTTCAGTATCACTTTGCCAACATGTGTTAAATGTGATGTTGCTATCAACCCAGGTTTCATCAATGTAAATTATGATGCGCCCCTCCATTCTGTAGTGGAGAGTTGGTTTTAAGTATTTACAACGCCAGTGGACAATGTGCGGTCTTTCCACTAATAGTTTCCGAGAACTGTTACACCGTTTCNTTTACAACGCCAGTGGACAATGTGCGGTCTTTCCACTAATAGTTTCCGAGAACTGTTACACCGTTTCCATTTAAAACCCTTTTTTTTTTCTCTAAAAGCAACGAGAAGCTTAGGAAATGTTGGTAATTGTTTCTGTACTAAGTAAAAATCGTCTCTGATTACTCTCCTATCAAATGAGTCACAGCGCACATTCATTTCATGCGGACGCTTTCGGTGTTTGCCTGGTGTTGACAGAGAACTGTTACAAGCATCGGCACCTTTGCGAATTCTGGGAAACGCTTCTCATATAAATTCCAGTGTATTCTGATGTACGTAGATTGGATTGAGATAATAAATGCTTTATTGGACTTTCATGAAAGCTTTCATGAGTAATCATGATTTTAAAGGAATATTTAATGATGCATCTGATATCTGCAAAGAATTCACCAAACTAATGGGCAGCGAAGTACGGAAACGCATAACAAATTACATTAAACTGGTCAAATATTTCTCAGTGATACTCGATTATTCACCTGACGTTTTTCATACACATAAAATTGTCTTTTGTGATTTTACATTGCCTTCTGGGTAATTCTTTTTAAATGTTTCTTTGTTTCAATCCGGTTTACAGCCCCAGTGTAAAAAAAAAGTGTAGTTTTAATTAGTACTCTAAAGGCTGCCACTGATATGTTGGATTACCAAGTACAAAGCTATAACAATTCAGCCAACATTCCGGGCACATACGAGGGCCTACAAGTACACATTAAATCACTAAGCAGCTCTGTGTTCTATGTTCCATGTGCAGCTGTGATGTTTTGCAGCTACAAAAATGCTACACATAAATCTGAACGCTAGAAGAACNGTTCTATGTTCCATGTGCAGCTGTGATGTTTTGCAGCTACAAAAATGCTACACATAAATCTGAACGCTAGAAGAACTGCGCTTGTGGTTTACCTTATTGGGAACTTGGGGCTGCGAATGATAGATACCAAAAAGGAAATTAATTCGAAAGTGTAAATTCAAACTAACTGATAAAAAAAAAAATCTCCAAAGTCATAAAATGAATTGTTTTACAAATCTATAAGAGTACGAACTGATCTTAGTATGCGAANAAAAAAAAATCTCCAAAGTCATAAAATGAATTGTTTTACAAATCTATAAGAGTACGAACTGATCTTAGTATGCGAAGAATTGTGGGTTAAATTCCTGGAATTATTTCAATTTTTATCAATGAAAATGAAGTGACTTTCATATGCTGATTAAATAAAATGAATGTAGTAGCAAAACGCCGTGCATCCAGCGTTAATATCAGCGCAGAAAATTGCACGTCCCAACTCGGGGGTAGATCGACGAGGGAGCTGAGGCTTACTTTGTTGGTGACCCGTTAGACGTAAGTCGTCGTGGACGTCGGTACCGACGCGGCTGCGTGGCTTGGCAGGCGAGCGCAGACTGCCGGCGTGGAGGCT
>NQII01000950.1:32810-140640 GCA_002778355.1 Clitarchus hookeri
GCCAAAAAAACTGGCATAGGCGTGCGTATGCAAACAAGAGAGGTATAGAATCAATCAGAGTAACGCGATGCGGTCGGCAGCTAGATCGGCTACTGCTGCTACAAAGGCATGATATCAAGATTTAAGTGAGTTTGAACGAGGTGTTCCTGTGTTTGAAAGTGCTTATCAGAATCGAGATGGTCATGCAGAGAATATGCATTAAGAACTCAAATAATTCACAGGAAGAAATTTTTAGTTACGTCTGTGAAATGTCTAATGATGCAAATGAAACACAAGCCACAAGAATAGGACCTAACTGCCTTACGAAGAAATGCTGTATTAGATATTTACATTGATGGCTGTGAGGTGGAATGATATTAAGTATGGAAAGATTTGGTACGGTAGGCAAGCATGTACAGAGGCCTGGCCTCTATGTAGTAACGGGTCTTAATTTCATAATAAATTCTTTGATAGTGCTTTTTTTTTTCTATTTAAGAAGTAACTTTGCTGAAATGGAGGCTAAAGAAAAACTACCAAGCAAGCACTGTAACACACATAGGCCTATGTAGACATCCAGTCGTACAAAAAATTATATGAATAGAGAAAATGAACTTTCCACTATGGTAACATCGTGAGAGAGATTCAGAATTCCCTCATTCCTGTATATTGCTGATAAGCTTTGCATGTAACTGGAAGAAAAACCCCTCTTTCTACAAAGAAATTGTCGCAACATTTAGGTTTCTTTGTGACTTAACTACAGCAAGCCACGCTAAACTTCAGTGCTATTGGCTTGATCAGATGATACAGTAAATATTTACGGTTAGTTTGAATGAACAAAACATCGGATCTCTTATCTTTCGTCAGAGAACTTCGTCAGAGAACTTCAGGCTGAACATTGTGTTCTACATTCAACTGCGCAAGAAGTTTGAAGTAACTAAACAAAAGTGGTGTAATTGCTGTCTTCCCAGACGTAACTTTAATTTCTCTTGTATTTGACATCAGTTTAAAACAGTGAAAGTTGCATTATGTCCCTTCCTTGAGCGCACGTAGTGCGGAATTATGGAGGAAATGAAATACAAAATCGTGGGCACGTAAATACGTTCAGTTTACACTGTCGTTTGAATAAGTATTGTATGCCCTTTGCACAATATATAAATAGTAAAAATAAATATAATTTCGTAATTTCACGCACAACATACATTAATACTGTTTTTTTTTTTGCATACACTTGCGTATTCACTCGTCCAATGCCGCAGTCGTTGTTCACATCGTCGACGTATTGTGTGCAAGTGTGGCTAAGAATTACATGCTGCTCGCTTTGCGTGTGTTACTACACGCAGTTGCCGTCAGTATTGGGAAGAGAAAATAACTGAGTCACTAGTTAAAGGAAACGATAGTGAACCTGGCTCTCAAGGGCTATAGTTTGAGAATAATAAAAGACTTGACCAATAAAGTACACTCACCAGTTCAACGAAAGGTCAATAAATTCAAGTGCCAGGGAAGAAAAAACTCACTCGGCGGGAAGAACGTGTCATTGTTCAGCAGGTGAGGTTTAATTCAAGATTGAGTGTGCCTAAACTGAATGTAATTGTGGAACAGTTTACAGGTAAACGAGTTTTTAATACGACTATCCGTTGGATAATACACTGAAGAGCGAAATAAAACTTGTATAGGCGTGCGTATGCAAATAACGGAGGTATGGAACCAATCAGAGTAACGCGATGCGGTCGGCAGCGTCATTATAAGACAACAAGCGCATGGCAAAGTTGCTAGATCGGTTACTGCTGCTACAATGGCAGGTTATCAAGATTCGAGTCCATGCCACATCGTCTTGCGGCACATTTGCGTGCTGTATACGATGCTTTTAACAAACACTGTCAACATAAAAGGTTGGTTGAAATTGGTTAAATTGTAAAATTTATATGACAAACTTACAATAAAAATTTTATATCGTCGCCATTTTGAAAAACGGTGTCTGATCCCATCTAAATCATTAAAATTTACATAGCCTTTTGTAGCACTAATGGTGTGCAAAATTTGGCGGAAATTAGTTTAATTGTACGGGAAATATGGCAAAATGTTCAAATTTCCCACCTGGCACTACTTTGCAAAAAGGCCGGCAAAAGATCTCTGTATTCATAATTTATGCTACTAATAAATATTGTGAATGTACAAAATTTGGTTAAATTTTATTGAATTGTTTATTATATAATATACTAACCTAAATTATTTATATTGACGCCCTTAAAAAATAACTACTGCGCCTTAAACATGTAATTGTACATACCCTACTGTAGCACTACTTGCATGTAAAATTTGGTGGGAATTTCGTTGATTGGTCCTCGAGATAGGGCATAAAACCTCAATTTTTTTTCAAGTGGATATATTCATAAATGGAGGACAAGAAGATTATTATTAACACATTTTATGAATTCTGAAAGTAAGTGTCTGGCACACTTAAAACATACATTTAACATGACCTACCACTGTACAACTTCTTCGGCCAAATTTGGTGGGAATCAGTTGATTGTTTTCCGAGATATGATATAAAAATTAATTTTTTCATGTACAACTATCTTACAAAATGGCAGAGAATTGAGGTTCTGTACAGAAAAATTTGATGGCTATAGTAGATACTGCCAGCATACAAAGTTAAGTTAAAATTTGTTATGTAGTTTCGTAGATATAACATACTAAAAAAGTTAATATGGCCGCCATTTTGAAAATAAGTGCCTGACCCACTCAACGTGTAAAAATATACATGGACTGCCATAGTACTACTAGTTTGCCAAATTTGGAAGGAATCTGTTGGTTTTCTCCGTAGATAAGACATACAAATTTTAATATGTCATGTGATGCTATCTTACAAAATGGTCGGCAAGAGACTTTGTGTGGAAATATTTGATGGTTGCAATATATGCTGCCAGTATAAAAAGTTAAGTTGAAATTAATTACATGGTTTCGATGGTATAGCATACCAACCTTATATGGCTATATGTCCGACGTTTTGAAAATAAGTGTCTGACAGATATAAAACATGCTATTTTACTTTACATGCTGCAGTACTACTTGGTTGCTCAATTTGGTAGGAATCGGCTAATTGTTTCCTTAGATATAACATTCAAGTTTATTTATTCGTGTGGCGCTACCTTATAATATGGCGTAACAAAAGTGACTATATGATGGCATATACGATGCTTATAATAAATACTTTCAGCATACAAAATTCGGTCCAAATTGGTCGAACATTATGGTAGATCTACCAAAATAAATCTAAAATATTTGTAAGGCCGCCAATTTGAAAATAAGTGCCTTTATCATAGTATAAATTAATTGCCAAATTCAACGAGAATTGGTTGAGGTGTTTTAGAAATAACACGCAAAGGCTATATTTTTCATGTGATGCTATTTTACAAAATGGCGGACCAACAAGAATATTAATTTCTAAATACAGTGCTTACATGATGCACTGTCAACATTCAAAATGTTGTTTCAATAATTTGTATGGTTCCCAGGATATGATAATCACCCTGAATTTTACAGACAGGAAAGTGATATCATATAAGTCTTTCTTTCGTTCGGAAGGTAGGCTAAGAAAACCCGTTCATCAATGTTGACCAAGCGACTCTTACAGTCGTATTGGTGTGTGGGAGGTCAAATTTGGGTAAATACACAGAAGACGGAAGTCGGCCTACCTCATATTTAGTCAATGGTTTGAGCCGACGCGTTGGAAGAAGTTCTACTGCTAATTTCTTACTGCTTACTGTCTTAGATTTTTTATCGTGGAAACCCTTTAAGGCGCCCGTCTACCTGGCGCTTGAACTGCGTTGCAGAGTGTTCGAAATACACGTTTTTCAACGAAACTATTAAGCGTGCGTCCAACGTGCTGATCTACGAAAAGAACACACACTTCAGACGAGAGCTGTTAAGTACTTTCAAAATATCACGTACGTTAGAAACATCAATTCAGAGTACTCCAAACCCGCTAAAAACGGCCTTTCCAAGGCGATGTAGCTCAAAATGAACGCATCAGATACATACAAAACTACTATAGGGGCCTGCACTGAACCTTCCTAAAGACTTCCCACTAATCAAATAATATGGTCACCGCTGAAAGTCCCATAGGTACACGCAGCACGACGAGAACACTGCACGCCAGTTCAGAGCCTTACGCTTACCGGCGATGGCGTACTTGATGCGCGTGGCAGTGTTGCCCTTATCGCTCCCGCGCTTCTAGGCCTAGACGTGGGAAAAAGTTCCAGGTAGCCGGGCCTTAAGGCGGACGTGACCAGCGCAGGGAAGTTGACCCTCTTGACGAGGCGTGCGGAGTGTGGGGGGAAGGTGGATTTACCTGCCTCCGGGATGCAGCGTGGTCCGGCCGCGGGGTCGCTCCTCCCTCTGCCAGCTGGACACTGCGACGAACTCCCGCGCGAACCCGGGCACGCTGCAACTCAGCACCGCCACGTTGCCCCTCATGACGAACACGTTGTTCACCTGCGGCTGGTACGGCTGAGACACCACTGCGACACACACCCGCAGACCGTCACTTCGCTGTACTGCTGTTCACGGTAAGCCCTGCGTTGCATCTGCTTGTATGCACATTCTGTACTTTTCCACCACATGTAACATTTCCGTACCGCAATAAACATAACCATAACCATAACCATAAGAATAACAGCTATGTTTTAATTCTGTATAATGGTTTGTTTCCACTTCTCCANCGGGTTTTCCAGGGGCTCTACCGTTTCCCTCGCCCTTTCATTCCGGCGCTGCTCCATACTCACCTCTCAAGACCTGCCACCCAAATCGCTTCACTTATTCCGACAAACCCTGGGACCAGATGCGATAACGGGAAGGGTGTGCTTTTCGCTGTCTTTTTGGCCTGTAATGTGCACTTTTCTACCGATTGAGGTGTAATTTGGTGCCGGGGGTTTCTTTTTAAGTCATCCCTCCCCCTGTTTGAGTAAATGCCCTTTGAGTAAATTTCCGTGCCATAACGTCGTGCCATATTTTGACCATATTTATGGTGTGTGCACCATAATTGTTGTATTCAATACAATAATTTCTGAATTCGTGCCATAATTTACTCTACGTCACGACAGCATTCCAATTGACTAATGCAAGTAGCTTTCTAACCCAACGGATCACCCGAAATTATAATATGTTCAATATACAATAATTTTATACTTTCGCAGGTTTGAAAGGTGCGAGCGAGCATCTGTATGAGTTGCAGGTTCAAAATGTGCAAGCAAGCACCATTCTGTGTAGGCGAGCACCACAAATTCCTTATTCACCCAATAATTTCAATTACAATTGCAGGTCTAAATGTGCGAGCGAGCACATGCAGGGGTTCCCCAGAACCCATTACATACCCTAAATTCCTGCTTCGCCCAATAAGTGCAATTACGTGGTGTGCTATAAATGTACTATAAATACAAATAACTTACGATAATTATTTAATCGCAATATAGATATATACATACACACACGTATATATATATATATATATATACACGCGTTTATNGTGTGTATATATATATATATATATATATATATATATATATATACACGCGTTTATATGTGTATATACCTATACATATATATAGGATGATCCTGTTATGTTATGGAAAGTGGGATTTAAAACACAGTACAAGCTATGGCCAAACGTGATTATTAAGGCCTCCGCCTGGCTGGAAAATGAAGTACTGTACATTGTGTGTGTCTAAAAGGTTCTGTGAATGGTCCGATATCTCAACAGCAGCACGGTGTGTGCCGCGCAAGCTGATAGACGACGAGANCAGACGACGAGAAAGCACACTGGATGGAAACCTCCGGAGATGTCATTACCATGTGTGATCAGGATCCATCCTTTCCACGAAACACCGTTCTCACAGGGTACGAGACCTAATGCTATCAGTTCAATCCAGAATCAAAGCGGCAATCGATGGAATGGCGCTCACCGACGTCCCCGCCACCCAAATAGAGCCGCCTGCAAAAGTCCAAGGTCAAGACAATGTTGATCGCCTTCTTCGACAACTATGGCATCATCCATCTATACCTGCCAACTTTTACAGTTTATCCGTAAAATTTACGAATTGGTGCATTATCTTACGTCTTTACGGAAGCTTGTAATTGTTTACGGATTTAAAAAAAATTGTATAAGTCGGCGACATTTGACTGAAAAATAGTTCAATATGTTGTAGCGGTGTCTACTTACTAGCAGCATTTAGGAAACGTTTCACTTCCAAAGACAAGTTTCAAGTTCTCATTTCAACTCCAGAAATTTTTTTTGGGCGTGAAAATGCTTTCAGAATCAGTTTTAGCTGCAAAATTTTATATACATAAACTTTAGAGTTGTATTCAGACACGCAGCATAATTTTATCTTTAATAGCGTGCCATGAAATTATAGGGTCACCGCTTGATGTAGCCGACGGGAAAGACCGCGCGCCGGTTGAGCGCCTTTCACGTAGAGGCGATGTGGCAAGGGGCGAGTGAGCGAGAGTCAGCCTTACAGCTCATTCGTTTCGAAGCCTCGATCACGTGAAANTAGACGACGAGAAAGCACACCGGATGGAAACCTCCGGAGATGTCATTACCATGTGTGATCAGGATCCATCCTTTCCACGAAACACCGTTCTCACAGGGTACGAGACCTAATGCTATCAGTTCGATCTAGAATCAAAGCGGCAATCGATGGAATGGCGCTCACCGACGTCCCCGCCACCCAAATAGAGCCGCCTGCAAAAGTCCAAGGTCAAGACAATGTTGATCGCCTTGTTCGACAACTATGGCATCATCCATGCATACCTGCCAACTTTTATGATTTCTCCGTAAAATTTACGAATTGGTGCATTATCTTACGTCTTTACGGAAGCTTGTAATTGTTCACGGATTTAAAAAAAAACATTGTATAAGTCGGCGACATTTGTTTAACATTTGACTGAAAAATAGTTCAATATTTTGTAGCGGTGTCTACTTACTAGCAGCATTTAGGAAACGTTTCATTCCCAAAGACAAGTTTCAAATTCTCATTTCAACTCCAGAAATTTTTTTTGGGCGTGAAAATGCTTTTGGAATCAGTTTTAGCTGCAAAATGTTATATACAGAAACTTTAGAGTTGTAATTCAGACAAGCAGCATAATTTTATCTTTAAAAGCGTGCCGTGAAATTACAGGGTCACCGCTTGATGTCGCCGACGGGAAAGACCGCGCGCCGGTTGAGCGCCTTTCACGTAGAGGCGATGTGGCAAGGGGCGAGTGAGCGAGAGTCAGCCTTACAGCTCATTCGTTTCGAAGCCTCGATCACGTGAAAAATTTGAGAACGCATTAACTATGTGTACAGCTACCTGTTTTCAGCGAAAAAATTTGACGCGGAGGCTAGACTTCAACATCCTATGTGCACGCTTGCAGCCTTCGTTTGGCCATTGGCCGCGATCCAATCACGGAAGTGGTTCTGAAGTAAAATGTTTTGGAACACAGCTTGTCCTGAAATCTTTTCGTGGAAAAACAGGTGCCCCTAACTATGTGTGATCGCAAAGATGAACGTAAATGGCGAGAGAAATATGTGAGACCGAAACCTGGCGACGCAAAGCGGACAGCACAGAAGAATACACGTATTTATTGACGAACCGGTAGCGACGTTTGTCTTCGCCTCAAGTGTTCGACTCTGCTGACATCGTTGGGTCGCCTANAGAAATATGTGAGACCGAAACCTGGCGACGCAAAGCGGACAGCACAGAAGAATACACATATTTATTGACGAACCGGTAGCGACGTTTGTCTTCGCCTCAAGTGTTCGACTCTGCTGACATCGTTGGGTCGCCTACAGAATTTTGCGTGTATTCCCATAAAGTGTCCTCTCATTGCCACTCTCGTTCGTTTGTTTCTTGTTTTGTTTCGTTAAGTTGGGCAGTACTCTCGATTGGTTCCCCTGNTCTCATTGCCACTCTCGTTCGTTTGTTTCTTGTTTTGTTTCGTTAAGTTGGGCAGTACTCTCGATTGGTTCCCCTGTGGAATAATTTTTATGTTTTAATTGTCTGTTGACAACAAATTGTTTTCCTATATTTTTTTAATGTGATATATTAATGACTTATCTCTGCGATGACATTCCAAGTTATTTTACAGTTAATCACTCACTCCAATTGCAAGTAACTTTCAAAGGGTAAGTGAGGGAGTGAAGCTATGTGGGCGGCTCTTAACATCGAGGTCTTGAGAGCTGACGAGGGTGAAGCGAGGTGGGAACGGAGCAGCGCTGGAATGAAGGGGCAGAGGGAAACCGGAGATCCCCGAGGAAACCCTCCGAACAGCGGTATCGTCACGATTCCCACGTGCGAAAACCCAGGAGCGACCCCTGCCGGGAATCGAGCCCGGTTCGCCCTAGGTGGGAGGCGAGTGGTCTAACCACTACACCACTGCGGCCCCAACATTCAAAGGGGAGACGCGCATGAGGTCATGGACTCACCTGCCCGCACCCTG
The DNA here is from genome assembly GCA_002778355.1 of Clitarchus hookeri. Lineage (NCBI taxonomy): Eukaryota > Metazoa > Arthropoda > Insecta > Phasmatodea > Phasmatidae > Clitarchus > Clitarchus hookeri. The sequence continues at coordinate 41,265 of NQII01000950.1, forward strand.
CTCTCCAGGCTGACGATGCTGCCCGCCGGGTTGGCCGCCCTGCAGTAGTAGGTGGTGGCGTGCACCTGAGGGTTGTAGTCGTCGGCTGCGAAGGGCGGGAAGTAGAGGCTGCCATTGTTCAGCACCTCCCTACACACACAACCTNAGGGTTGTAGTCGTCGGCTGCGAAGGGCGGGAAGTAGAGGCTGCCATTGTTCAGCACCTCCCTACACACACAACCTTCTGCCGTCACCACCACTACTTATGTACATTCTATAAGATTCATTAATGCCAACAGTCTACACGCTTGTCGAATCAAACCTTTGAAAAATCACTCCATGAATAACGTGTTTGGTGGTTTCCTAGACATGCCATGTATCACAAGCATTTTATACTTGCGTTAACATACAAGTACATTAGATTTGCTTTAATTAAACTTTTATTTATAGTTTTTTATAAAAATTATTATAGTTATTTTATGATTAATATGAACAAAACAGTGAGGAAATAGGTGCACTGGTAATGCCTAGTAAGAAATAGTTATAATGCCAAATATCATGTAACTGAGTGCGCACGAATGAAGTGTGCGTTGTCCCAATGGTGTAATTTTTCTTGACTTGGTTAAGCTTTGTTTGCATGAGGCGGAGGAAAATCCTGGAAGTAGAACTTAAGCAGGGCTTCAGAAGAGTTGGAAGTAACCGTGAATGGACTATACACTTTATACAACATGGTCAAACTAACATTAACTCAGTAAAAAAAAAAAAAAAAAAAAAAAAAACCTCTTTTGCAGCCTTTCCACTACCTCGTGTTCGGCGAGCACGACGTCATATCTGACGCCACAGTTAGGATGTCTGTTAAACAGCGGGGCTGTGGGAAACCCTTGCTTGTTGTTGTGAAGCGCGTTCGGAACGATCCGCCTCGAGTCGAACCTCCTCGCCTGTGTAGAGTGTGATCGAAAAGGCCGGCCCAGTAACCGGTGTTCGCAGTGTGGGAAGCGGGACGGATAGTGGAGCCAGCTGCCCGCGCATCGTGTCGGAGTACCTGACGGGCACCTGACGTCACCCTGCTCCTGACGTCACCCTGATCCTGACGTCACCCTGCTCCTGACGTCACCCTGCTCCTGACGTCACCCTGATCCTGACGTCACCCTGCTCCTGACGTCACCCTGCTCCTGACGTCACCCTGATCCTGACGTCACCCTGCTCCTGACGTCACCCTGCTCCTGACGTCACCCTGATCCTGACGTCACCCTGCTCCTGACGTCACCCTGCTCCTGACGTCACCCTGATCCTGACGTCACCCTGCTCCTGACGTCACCCTGCTCCTGACGTCACCCTGATCCTGACGTCACCCTGCTCCTGACGTCACCCTGCTCCTGACGTCACCCTGATCCTGACGTCACCCTGCTCCTGACGTCACCCTGCTCCTGACGTCACCCTGATCCTGACGTCACGCTGCTCGCACGAGCATGCGCCAATGGGAAGGCCGCCGCTTTACCCGGGATCCGAACCGGGAACCACGTGGTCCCGAGGGTTGGAGAGACTTACAATGGAGCACTGCACGCGACTGCACAGCAAACTAAGCTCGTTAAAAAGTGATATACACGCCAGGGCCTACTAAAATTGACAGAAAAGTACAAGTTCTGTTGTATATGAAAGAAGAATGCATATTATAGCTCAGATTTACTTATTCAAAAGTTTTAAATAAGCATTTAAAACAGTATATTTTCATCAAAATTTAAGCGTATTTCCATTCTGAATGATTAAAAAAAATGTATTCAAAAAAATTAATAAGCAAGGTCATTTACTTTCTATGTAACAAAAATATTAGTAATAATGTTAAAAATATATTTTAATGATGTAAATCAATTTTAGTTATAAATATGTTAACTTTCGTGACTAAAATAGATGTGCTTAAAAACAATATTATTTTTAAATTATTTTAACATTATAACCCATATATTTTTTTTTACAAAGAAAGAATATAATTGTAATAGTCTTGCTTAGTGTTTTTTTTTTTTTTTGCAAAATATGCTTTGTAAAGCATCCAGAATGGAGATACGTTAGAATTTTGATTAAAAATAAACTTTTAAATATAATAGCAAAATATTTTAGTATCACAAAATATGTGCATTCTTTTTTCATTGTGTTTAATATAAATCGTACTTTCCTGACAATTTTTGTAGTGTGTGTTAGCACAACTTTTTAACGAGTTCTGCATGTTGTACATTGGGGTGCAGTGCTCCATGGAAGCCACTCTTCTTCAACCTTAACGACTTTGTCTACCGAGGAAGACTGAATAATCTGTGGGAACGATCACGACGAGGGAGTAAACTTGGAAAATGCATAGCAACTAAATGGTGGTAAACCATGCAATTTCAAGTCATAAATTATAAGAATATCTTTACTACACAATAAACAGGTGGGTAGAATTTATGTTATTTAGACGTTAACAACTTTCTCTTGTTTTAANGAATATCTTTACTACACAATAAACAGGTGGGTAGAATTTATGTTATTTAGACGTTAACAACTTTCTCTTGTTTTAAAATTAGTGCCTTGAACATACAACCACATCTTGGGAATGTTAATGCCCACAATAATCTCACGGTCATATAAAAACTAAACGTAAAACTTTAAACTCATTTACATCAGATAAATGAAAACTTTAACATTAAGATATTTCACATTTATTGATTAGCGAACTTAGTGCTGTCTAGTTCAGTGTGAATTAACATATTTACTAGACAGACTGTTGAGCTAAGTAACTAGAAATCATCAGCAGGCTTTCACGTTTACACGCGCAGACGTGAAATTACAAGGTTCTATCCACTTGAGGTGAACAATGAACATACCCAGATGCTGAATGCTCAAACTCTGCGAACGTGCTCGGATGCCTGAATGGCAAGGCCATGGTGTTTAGTTTAGTCTATTCACGGTTTCTTCACATTTTTTTACTCAAACCTTCGAAAAATCACCTTACGACGTGTTTGGTTATTTCCTAAAAGTGTTGTGTATCACAAGCGTTTTGTACTTCTGTTTACATAAGAGTGTCATGTTTTGTTAAAACGAACTTATATTTACATTTTAATAAATTATAACATCTCATTTTATAATTAATATTAATCATAAAATATTTGCACGAATGTGATACCAATCCCTCAATTTTCATGGATGGGGGTTGATATAGAGCCCATAATTTTTTGCTTTGTACTTCGTCGTTTAATAATTCAGCAACCGGAAACGCAGACATTTATCGTTCATTCTGGCTACATTACTAACTTCAACTAAACTTTCAAGGGCGGTTTTCACCCCTTCGTAAAAAACTTAGGCTATATGTCGTGTAAATATTATCGACCTATTTTTTGACGAGGAATCACCTGCCAAAGTTTGTCGGTGGAGTTCATATCCACCTTATATATATATATATATATATATACATACATATATATAGAGAGAGATACATATGTGATTATATATATAAACAGAGAGAGTAGTTCTAAAAAATACTCAAATTAACAAGAATTACGTGTCATATAAATATGTGGAATTTACTTCTCTATTATTCAGTATCTCATTTCCGACACAAGATGCGAATGCTGCGAGTTCGTTAATATTCCAGAAAACACAATTAACGATTCGTTAATTAAAAATTGTCATATTGCTTTCTTCTTAATATTGCTTTCTTAATATATTGTTATTATTGCTTACAAACTTGATGATTCTGGCAGGAAAAATTATCTTCATNCTTAATATTGCTTTCTTAATATATTGTTATTATTGCTTACAAACTTGATGATTCTGGCAGGAAAAATTATCTTCATAATGCATTGCACTTGAAAGGGAAGAACTAAGCGAATTTAGCGACCATCTTCAATGTTCACCGATGTCTCTGATTTANAATGCATTGCACTTGAAAGGGAAGAACTAAGCGAATTTAGCGACCATCTTCAATGTTCACCGATGTCTCTGATTTATATATATTTAGTCTGCCAAATTTCCTAAACAGTTTTAAAAAAGAAGCTATGATTATGCAGATGATCATGGACTGATTATAGTAATGCTGCGGTCTTTCTCTTCGCTCGACGGACGTCTAGCACCGCACGTGTCTGCACGTGTTAAAGTTTTTAAATGCCGGTCCATGCAGATTAATATCCGCTCCTGTGGGACACAGCAGATATTGTGTGATTAACGCAACGATATTAGTTTGGTTAGGCCGGGGCTATATTGGCGGATGCACAGCAAACACGGTTATGTAGAGCAGGGATTCATTCAGCACGGGTGTCCCTGCGAAATGTGTAATTACGCGAGATGTTGCATTTCGATGAAGAATTACTGAAAATGTATGCTCTGTTACAGCATCAATTAAAAACTGCCGTGCATTCTTAAAAAAAAAAAAAAAACGTTTGTGGGATTGATTTACACGGTAATATTTTATCGTATTAACCCAGATTTATACTCCGAATTTTTCTTTACGCACCACCTGTTTCCAACTGCGTTGAACGTAGAATACACCTCCACTGTTGTGCTTGATGATAACGGACCACTGGCAGTATACAGCCGAACAAACTTAAGAAGAATTTGATAAGTGAATTTTTCTTAAAATTTATGTACCCTCGCAAAAAAAACTACGCAAAACGTAATAACATATTTGATTACCTTTATATAACTAATAACGCGATTAGAGGAGAAACGTGCAAAAAATGGAGCATTTCTTACATTCCGATAGCTTAAAGTGCAACAAGTATAACCTAGTATTTTTTTTACCCCTCTTCACGTCATTTATACTCAAAGGCGGACGTCGATTTTAGTGGGAATATCTTGGAAACATATTGATTCATTAATTTGAGACAAAACATTTGGAAAAATTAAACAACTACGTGTATAAGACGAAATTACTTAAATGCACATTTCAAAAGCACGACAGAGATATTTTGCTCGGTATGAATTTGGTAGTCAGTTTAGTGAACTAAATTTAATGGATCGTCGAATGTAATGGGATGTGCGGGTATGTTTTATGGGTGCAAGTATGAATTATTCACAGCTTGCTGGTGTTGGTTGGCTGGGCAACGTAACGTAAGTAGTGGTCAGCTGAATACGTAATTTCGGTCTTCCGTTTGTTCACGCGCGTAAAAACAGGCTGTTGAGGTCATGATATGGGTTGAGTTATTTAAAAATACCGCTGGTCAATCTAATTTGTTACAGAAGCAATCAACCGAAGCTTCCCTAAAAATATTTAAAAGGATACGTACTAAACAAATTGTAAACAAAATTCGTACACATTTATCCTTGCATGGTTTTTTTTATATATAAAATATATATTATATTATATATATAGGTCATAGCAAGTGACCTTCGCAACTTTTAATTTCATTCTATTTATTACATCTGGATTAACTACGTAATAAATTACATGTTTTCATAATATTTAGAGAAGTAATCAAACATCGAGATGTGCAAGGAACTACAAACATTGACTAAAAATTCATTATTCCTAAAATGTATCTAATGTCGCCAAACATCATGGGTTACAAACTGTATTCATGTTAGGTATTATTTCAACATACAGAACTTACAGAACTACATATGATAAATATTTGCAAGAAACACAAATTGTTGCTTATTTTTATAAGTTCTTCAATTGCAAATATTACAATGCTTGTATTATATTCATTTCCATGTATAATTGCTCTTTATGTTATTCAACATAGGTAAGCATAAGTATTTACGGACTGAATAAGTGAACCAGTGCCTAAAATGTGCATGAGGCGTTGCCTGTATGTAAGATGGTTTACCTATTTAACAGGTTCACGGTGTTATTGAAAATTTTTCCTCAACTTTTTATAAGTATTAAATTTGTAACAAAATTGTAACCCTAACATTATGATTGTTATTGTTTTCTAAATTTTACATTTCTTGAACTCGCTATCAGAAAGTAAATTTCAAATTAATTTTATCGGGTTTGAAATGTTTATGTATATGTTTGTGTATGCTTCAGATACAAATTTACGGTAATCTGAAATTATTGCACTTTTATCCCGTACTTAATTTTTTACATATGTAGAGTAAATGAATATGTTTCCATGTATATTTATATTATAACTCAATCTCTCTAGGAGGAAATACCATATGTTTATTTTTTTTTAATAGGGAGACAGTGGATTTTTTATATTCTGAAAATTTTACACTCGTAACCGAACTGACAACTCTTGTTAACTAATTGGTTACGTGAACATATTTCATGTTCAAAAGTAATACCATTCCACTATTTTGTATTTGGCTTTTTGAATCTGTCATAACTTATTATTAGACGTAAATTTCTAAATTACCAAAATCACCGCCGCATTAGTATTGAACTTAGTAAATGCTGCGTGCAACAGAAACGTGTTTCTAAAACATGCAAGGAAAAACTAATAGCAAAGACACTCATCGACATAAAAATTTGGGTACCTGTAAAAATAATTTGGAAAACACTTTAGTTGGCGAGTAGGCACATCGGTGGATGATATGCACATGATTCAGGTTACATGAGATGGCACATCCACAAGTGTCTTACGAGTGCGCTGCCGTCGCATTTCTTGTGGAGCACAAGAACAGTTCTTGTAACAACGCATATTATGTGACATGCACAATACTTGCCAGCTGTGATTGGCGAGCGACAGTCGTGCGAACAATTAACGGAGTTCGAGAAAGTCTGTTTAATAGGATTTCAAGAGGAAGGGTGGTCTTTCGTGTTCCCCCAGAAACACGCGGCATCTTCAGCTGGGGAGCCGTGCCACTACCACGAGTGTTAACAGACGCTTATCGCAGGCAAATATGTGATCTTGACGACATTTGTGAGTTCCGCCTTTAACACAACACGGTCGCCTTCGTTTTCAGTGGCGAGCAAAGTGGAATGCTGTCGCAACGTATTGTCTTTAGTGACAAATCACTTTTTTTTTTTAGGAAGAGATGACTAACGTGCCAGAGTCTAGACTTCTCCTATCGCTAGCCTGCTGGCTTGGGAAGCCGTTGCAAATGATCGTCGTTTGCCACTGGTAGAAACACGAGGGTAATTCAATGCACAGCGATTCTTTGAAAACTTTATGTGGACACGTGGTACTTTTTCTGACCGAATACACAGAAGCCGATTCCAATAAAGATAACGCTTGTTCGCACAAAGCCTTGATTTACAGGAGTGCTTACGTCATGTTTCAACAACACCATGTCTTTCCCGGTTACCTGATTTGTCACCCATCGAAATTATTGGGACCAAATGGGACGCTATCTTTCCCACAAATTTAACGTCCATTGTTTGGAGCACAGTTTGCAAGAAGTACAAGCATTTATACCACAGTATAATATATTCAATTCGTTTAGTATGGTAGGTAGGGCTTGACGTTTTGTCGACGAGGTTGCTAGAGGCGAATTAAGTTGCTCAGAGAAGCAGGAACAGATAAGGGATCGGACATGGCCTGTAAGAAGGAATCATCCCAACATTCGCCTGGAATGATTTCGGGAAACCAGGGAAAACCGAAATCAGGGCGGCCGGACCAGCATTCGAACCTAGGTCCTCCCAATTGCAAGTCCGAAAGTTTCCTGATAGTATCGACGGGTGTATCCACGCAGTCCGACGAGGTACTGAAAGTGCCACGTTTCTGCTCCGTACGTTTGCAGAACTTTGTCCTGATGCAATGATATTGTAACTAATGCTTTATTTTGTCTTACAGTCACATGAATAAAATTATTTTGATACCAAGTCTTCTCTTTTTTTTTGTACGCGATTTTTTAATGGCAATGAGTGTAACTGCGTTATTTTATTTACATTAATCTATACGATTATAAGGCCTACAGCAACAAATTCTACTTTTTTATTCAGAAGGTTTAGTGATTCTATATCACACACATATGGTTTATNATAAGGCCTACAGCAACAAATTCTACTTTTTTATTCAGAAGGTTTAGTGATTCTATATCACACACATATGGTTTATTGGCATGTTCTTAAATGTAAATGTCAATATTTAGTTGAAAATGTATCGGTTAAATGTCACTGCCAGGTTTTCAGGAGTTGAAAACAAGTGGCTATATGTTGTGTCCGAACTCTAACACAATAAAGTTGAAATTACGAATATATCGAATTCACCAATTCGAAGGTGGCTTGAAATGTTGATTCGTAGGTTTAATTTCTTCGTATTTATTTTTCTAATTTCCTTTTTATTTCCAAATAAAGTAATTANGAAATGTTGATTCGTAGGTTTAATTTCTTCGTATTTATTTTTCTAATTTCCTTTTTATTTCCAAATAAAGTAATTAGCTGTAGTTAATGGGTTTGATAAATCCTCGTGATTCGTAGGCCTGAAATCTATCCACAAGTTCATGACATAAACCGNGCTGTAGTTAATGGGTTTGATAAATCCTCGTGATTCGTAGGCCTGAAATCTATCCACAAGTTCATGACATAAACCGATCGGTTAATTTTTTCTGTTAGCCTCCACAGACTGCCACATATTTTTTATTTACATAGAACACATAATATCACTTTCTACCTGGAAATATTGGACAATCACCCATATTGGCACAATCGTTACAGCTTAGGAACGCTAACTATCGTTAGCTAACAATGTATCCGAACTCTCAGAAATAATACATATCTCAGTACCGCGGCTTCATTTCGGGTTAATTCCGCACGTGTGCCAAAATAACTATCGTTGTCCGTATTCCCTTTACAGTAAGAGTAGTATACACTCGGGGAGTCNGTTAATTCCGCACGTGTGCCAAAATAACTATCGTTGTCCGTATTCCCTTTACAGTAAGAGTAGTATACACTCGGGGAGTCTGGCGCAATGTATTTTAAAAAGTAGTGTGGCTGCGGCTGAGAGCCGACTACTGAGGAACGACTAGGGTGAGTTCAGTAGTCTTCGGCTCTACTCGGACGTGCTCAGAAGATTTCGACTAGGGGATTGTCGAACATACCGGAAGGTGCTCAGAAGTCACGCCCACTATCCCTTCAAGCATATATGTCTTTTTCTGGTAGCCACGTAGGTTCAATAGGCGTAGAGAATGTCAAATAAAAAATTTGTATTTATTATTAAATTATAAATTTATTTTTTTTGCTTTTATTTTTTTTAAGTTGCACTGAAATTGTATGTAGAGTACAGCGGAATAATGCAAAAAGTCTCCCAACTACATTTCCTGTCTCCTCTCTTGAAGTGTAATTATTACACGACGTCGGAATCTGTTAATTATTCATTATCTCGACGGTTTTGTAGGAATAAAAGTATGTTACTTGGCTTTTTTTTTAATGTATGGTTATGTAACTAAATAAAGCACCACCATATGAGTAACGACTCTCTGTATAAGTGTTATATNTTTTTTTTAATGTATGGTTATGTAACTAAATAAAGCACCACCATATGAGTAACGACTCTCTGTATAAGTGTTATATAAGCATGGCATGGATCTGCATCTACCAACACTTGTATAGGCATAGTTGTATGTGGTTTACGAACCAATATGCCCATGAGACTTGGAATGCACGAAGACAGATCGGGTGACAGTCTTATTTTACGTGCTCTTCTCAGATATCAATCCTCCTATGCAATCCCAATCCTCTGCAATCTGCACCAATCCTCACCAATACACAGTAATCCTCCGCACCAATCCTCACCAATCATCCGCACCAATCCACACCAATCCTCAAACATCCTCCGCAACAATCCTCTTAAATTCACACCGATCCTCAACAATCCTCCGTACCAATCCACACCAATCCTCAACTATCCTCCGCACCAAAACCGCATCAATCCTCAACAATCCTCCGCACCAACCCACACCAATTCACACCAATCCTCAACCATCCTCCGTACCAATCAGCATCAATCCTCAAAAATCCTTCGCAATCCTCACCAATCCTCACCAATCCTTCGATCAATCAAATCCTTCGTTCGTTCATTCGATAAATACTTCGGTTTCTACCCTCCTTCTTTTATATNGTCTTCATTAACATTATAAATGAGGATCATTACCTTAATACTTGATTGTTCATAGCACCACTTTAAAGTTGTGATAAATGAAAGGATACGACACACAAAAAAAAATTATAACCCAATTATTTTTTATAAAAAAATTATTATTATTTTACAAATTACAATTTTAGAAGAAAGCAGTTCGTCACATCATGCGATATAGCCCCTCTCCTTCAATTGTTTAATGATTGAAGATTTTCAACTATCTGTGAGAGGTAACAGAATTTTTGCAGATCAATCAAATGTCAGAATCTATCAACGAGTTCNGAAGATTTTCAACTATCTGTGAGAGGTAACAGAATTTTTGCAGATCAATCAAATGTCAGAATCTATCAACGAGTTCGTTCGGGTCTTCGGGAAATAGATAGTCAGTATTCTCAACTTCTTCCGCCTTCTTCACGTTGCTTGTTTTTTTTTTTNGTTCGGGTCTTCGGGAAATAGATAGTCAGTATTCTCAACTTCTTCCGCCTTCTTCACGTTGCTTGTTTTTTTTTTTAATGTGGTAGAATGGTGTGTCAGTGCATCGAGAAGTTCGCCATCATCTTCAGCTCCACCACTGTCGCCATAGTCACCACCAGTGCAGTCTTCATGATCGTCTTCGCCTCCTGTTTCATCTGCAGTATCGAGCTTACTTTTATTTGCAGCAGAAGTTGTATGGTCATCAGTATTTAGGGCCGACCACCGTTTATTTTGAAGTTCGTTGCCTTCACGCANTTTGCAGCAGAAGTTGTATGGTCATCAGTATTTAGGGCCGACCACCGTTTATTTTGAAGTTCGTTGCCTTCACGCAAAAGTCTTGCAAGTGTACATTAAACACGAACCGACTCTACTGCACTCATTCCGTCTTTAGCATTAACTGTCCTATCATAATTGTCTGTGGAATCAGTACCCACCGATGCAGCAGGGGGTATTGACGACGTCACTTGCTGGCTCCCAGCAGACGAATCCTTGCAGTTCTTGATGTGTTCCTTCAATGTACCGTCTCGCATAAACTGCACGGGACCAATATCGCAATGTNCGAATCCTTGCAGTTCTTGATGTGTTCCTTCAATGTACCGTCTCGCATAAACTGCACGGGACCAATATCGCAATGATTCCTCATGGACTCTTCGTACAGGCGGGTTCTCTCATGTCACCGAGAATTCTGACCGAAAGTGAACACTCTGTCGCAGAATCGGCACTGACGACAATCAGGTACGATGACGCAGGTCTCACCTCCATGATCATTGTGGTCAAAGGTAGGCCTTCGTAGTCGCAATTCATCTTTACTGTATAGCGAGAGNAGGTCTCACCTCCATGATCATTGTGGTCAAAGGTAGGCCTTCGTAGTCGCAATTCATCTTTACTGTATAGCGAGAGAATGCTTCCAAATCGATGTTAACTTCCCAACGTCTGAACAACTGAGGTACTGAGGTATCAGCATGCATCCCAGCTCTATACATACTTTTCTCCCATCACTCGTAAAACACCGTCCGATATATTCGAAGTCCGAGAGAAAATTAACATATTTACGATTTTGGTCTTCGAACTCGGGACCCTACGTCACCAGAGGTATATTGCTTAAAACTCTGTACAAACTGCACGTAAAAACTAAAAAGTGAAAAATTAATGTAAGAACGTTGCTAAAATGGCTTCCAAAACTCAAATAATTAATCGGATAGCGAACATCATATTTCACCCCAACTACAGAATTCTTCTTCTTAACCTTACATTTCACCTTTATTATACATTACTGAAACATTCACCCATCACGAAGTGAAAATTGTTTTTTTTATGTCCGAGAGATAATTATTTTTTAATAGTTTCGGGCTTTGAACTCGCGTCCCTACACCATGCCTAAACGGTGGATATTGATTAACTGTATATATAAGGTGCGTATAATCATGTAAACAGAAAGAAAATCACATACAACGATCGTTAAAAAAGGAAAATATATTAGTGCCCGGTCATAACTTAGCTGGTACGTAGAAATATTTAACTTATGCATGGATGAAAAGGAGTGTGAGAGGGGGGGGGGAGAGTTGAACCCACGACCCCACTATTGGAAACGGGCATTCCTTAATCACATAAGCTCAGGACAATCGTTATTTGTTTGAAATTTTTTCCTTCGAATTATTTTTCACAGCAGAAAAATGTGTAATTAGTTTGGAAGCCTGTTATATTTCAGTTAGTTAATATTCCACTGGGGCGATATCGGAAAAATTGTTGATGGTATTTATTCGCACTGCGTCGTTAAAATAAACACACCCTCTCCATCATGAAAGTTCGCACAGTAACCCACCCTCCCCTCACTGTCGCGTGGACACGAATTGCAAACAATCACACGTGTCGCAACATCCATGTAGCAGAATTTTTTTTGCTTGCTCATAATAAACACATAAAGCGAAAATCCCCTCCCCCCACCCCCTCTTCCTCGACGACTTCATACACATACGGACTTTCATTCAAGGATTTTTTTTGGGGTTCCGTTGCCTGCTTCAAGAGAACATTTTTAGGCTGTTATGCGGAATAACGACAACCGTCAACTGCAAAATAACAACACTTGGATCATGTGTGTTATTTGCACTTGACTTGAGATAATTCAACACGTCAACGAATAGACAACAAACGTAAAAATTGTTAAACATTAGGACGCACAATTATTTACAAACGGATGGGATTACAAATGGCACAAAAAATGGGAACCAACTCGTTGCTCATTAACCAGGAGTTGTGAAAAAGACTAATGTCCAAATAACGTAATTTATTAGTTTTCGGCAATTGAGGGCGATTTCTTGGCGATCCCGATAACCGATGACCTATGAGCATGTACGTCTGGCACTCCATCCATACTTAACAAAAGTGAAACGTACAGTCTATTGAAATTCCAGTTCATCATTATCGTCCATCATTTTCAGCAGCAGAGTCAATGATTTACCCTTTTGGCCAATTACATCATCTTTAAATTTATAAAATCATATTTCTCTAGGTCTTCCTGGATATATATATACATATATATATAACCTCTTAGTTCGTATAGATATATTATTTTTGTTAGTTATGTTTCTTGTATATGATATACAGTTTCTTCTATATTTCTTTCTACCATTTATTTTAAGCATATTTAACTCTGGACCAATATCATCACTTATTGTCTTCTCCTTTGAAGTGTATAGGCAGGCACATATCTAAAGAATCTCATTTGACAGGTTTATTCTATTGTAAAGCCCAGTTTTACCTACCATATAGTTACGCTGGCAATGCCGTCAGTTTGTATAACTTCAGTGCAGTTTACTTGCGGAATTTTCTCCAATTATTCGGCGTATGGTTAATTATAGTTATTTAAGTTTAGATAATTATGTACTCCTCTGTTTTTTTTCTTCGATATGTATAGTCCATTCACAACGTTTAACCGGGTCTAGCAAATCACACCAAAGAGACAGCCCACCACATTCTTGCCCACTCAGTTGGACGACATTTTCCATGACAACTATTTCTCACTCGGCATTACCAACACACCTATCTTCTCACTTTCTATGTGCATATTAATAATAAAATAAACATTATAATTTAGAGATAAAACAGGAATAAATATCGATTAAAAAATAACGTACTTTTATATAAACACAAATAAACGGCGCGTGGGGAGCGCACCCAGGGCAAGGCAACACCCTTCGAGTGACGGTCTTTCCAGCTGGGACCCGTAGGTGACCGTCATCCCCGGGCATGACAGAAATGAGACCCTAGAATGGAGCGGCGCTGGAATGCAAGGGCGGGGGAAGCGGGAGTACCCCGAGAAAGCCCGCTGGCAAGCGGCATCGTCCAACACGATTCCCACATGCGAGAATCCGGGAGTAGGGCCACCGGGGATCGGGCCCGGATCGCCGTGGTGGGAGGCGAGCGTCCTGGACACTACGCCACCGCTGTCCTATATTAACACAAATTGAAAGGGCATATGACAGGCGGCATATTTAGGATAAAACCAAACAAGTCATCCATGCGAATATATTTGGGCGGATCTTAACATGGAGGTCTGGAGAGCCGACGAGGGTCAAGCGAGGAGAGTATGGAGCAGGAATGGAAAGGCTAGGCAAACGGGCATCGTGCGGCACGATTCCTACGTGCGAGAATCCGGGGGTAGCCCCGCCGGGAATCGAGCCCGGTTCGCCTTAGTGCGAGGCGAGTAGTCTAACCACTACACCACCACTGCCCTTACGTCATACATTGGGTGAATGTTTCAAAGATTTGATTAAAAAAGTACGAAGAAACCGCGAATAGACTAGAGTGTTACCGCCGTAATATCTGAATTTGTTATCACGTTCTGCAATTTATTGATCGATTTCAGTTTTAAATCTTGTTGGATGGTATCCTTATAACTGAAACTTTTCAAGATACTCCAATTTACTCTCACATTATTTTGTTTCCAGGCGATTTTGAAGTAAGGTTCGTTGCAACGATGCTGCGTTTGTCACTGTGTACATCGACAAATCACAGAGTAGATACGTACACAGAGACGAAAAGGCGTGGCTGTTCCCTTGATGTAGGCGTACCCACTCTGATTGGCTACGTGAGGCTCCGGAGACGGGACCTTGTATCTGATTGGCTACTGCGTGCTGCGTGTTGGCTGGGACGCCTACCGGCGAGTACGTTACCAGGAGCTGATTTGTAAACGGCGTTCCAACATGTCGCCGGCCAGTGACGCCATCTTGCTGGCTTTTTCTGCTGGAGTTGGCGGTATGAAAGGCTCCTTCGCCTCTGTATTCTTACTTACTCTGTGACCAAGAAAATAATATAAGTCTGAGTATGAGTTAGTTGCATAACAAAGTGAATGTTAAGTAGGTTTTTAAGTTAACTAAGCCAAAACGTAACAAGCAGAAGACAATAGTCCCCAAGATCCTATGAAATCGAAGACCTACAGGTAGAAGGATAATGGGGACCATTAACACATCGGGAACTGGGAAGTTATCTACTCGCAAGCTGTACCCATGGAAGATGCTCCCCTTCAAGAAATGTACTGGCAAGTAATACCCGGCTTGGAAACCAAACCCAGAACACAGATGCCTTATATGTATGGACCTCGATGAAGTTTTAAACGACT
This sequence comes from Clitarchus hookeri, assembly GCA_002778355.1. Taxonomy (NCBI): domain Eukaryota; kingdom Metazoa; phylum Arthropoda; class Insecta; order Phasmatodea; family Phasmatidae; genus Clitarchus; species Clitarchus hookeri. The sequence continues at coordinate 56,327 of NQII01000950.1, forward strand.
TAGTAAAAAAAAATGTTAAAATTCGGTGTGTGCATAGAAACGTAAAATTTTTCGTTTATCGAAAAAACATCTAGAAAAAAAAAGTTTTGCATAATCCAAGATTTTTGCTCGTTGAACTCGTAAATCATCAGGCAGATTGCCATCTCGTACAGTGACGAAGACAAGAGAACCTTCGTTTTCACTTTTTTAACCTCCGTGTCCAAAGGCGTACCGCCTACATACGTACGAAACGCACGGACTAAGGTGGGACGAGTGGAATATTCCGTACGAGGAAATTCCGGGAATGCTGGACTCTGCCATAATTCTCAATAAGCCTGTGTATGTGTTCGGAAGACGCCAGGTGTTGGCGATTCGCAATGCGTGCCCCATCGGAACGAACATTGTAGACCTTCACAAGCATTGCCGTTGGCCGCAGTTTCGACAGCTCGTCGAGACGTACGCCACAAGACTTCACGAGTCAAAAGGTCAGATATATTGCTATGCCCCGTGCAACGCCGTAACCCTTAGATTGTGGAGTTATGCTAGCAAGTGGTACATAAAAAAACTATGAGGAACCCATCGTACATTTAAAAAAAAATTACGTGTGTAATGACCTCCAAGACTCAGAGAAGAAAAACACGTGTAAAAAAAGTATTCCTTGTATTAAGCAGAATAACAATAATAATATTGTAACGTGTGTGCATAAATAAATGTGTTTAAAACAATAATTCGATTTTTATTTTATCTCGAGTTATGACCTGCTCACGTAAGTAAAAAAAAAAAAACTGTTGGTAAAGAAAAATATTTAGAATATTAGTTTTGTTAAAATTAAGACAACAAAATATTCAATGATACTCTAGCCGTGACTCACATGACGTATACCTTTATGTGTACGAACGTAATGAATTAAAAAATAAATTAAGAATTTGGAAAAAAATTATGAGTCGTGTACGGATGCATTATGCTGCTTTCTATAAAGTAATCATTATTCGAAAACCCCAAAAAAAGAGTTAAAACCACTTCGCTACCCCTCGTGGTATGTGATACGCAAATTGAAGGATCCCATGCATTCCTCCTAACCCAGACATAGACGCTCATCATTGAAAACATTTCATCCCAAGTTTAAAATCAGTTCATTAGAAAATATAGGCAGCGGGAAATAACCACCCATATGATTACTCCACGTGCGGCGATTTTTCTAGCACCCATTGTCAGTATATAAAACTCTTTATATGCATAAATAATGCACTGATAGTAAGTTTTGTAGGGTAAAAATTATATACTGTGAGGAGACGCTAGCTTAAAGGTACACCCACCACAAGTAAAAAATCCTTAATAAACGTTAACTTCGGCAAACATATTTCTGTATTTTCATACATTCGTGTGCGCTCTCTCCATTAAGAGATATATGTGATCGGCGGTAAAACGCCCTTACCCTCCCCCTCAGAGTCCTAAAGAACTGCTACGTGACTTTAGCAGAATGAAAAGTGACTTGCGAACATGTGTATATATCGTGTGTGTGTGTGGCCTCTAACCCAGCAGGTGTCAATAGTATACCCTATTTATGCATTACGCAAACTAAAACATTGTTTTACTTCCAAGATGCTTGTCCGCCAAGCAGATTTATACCGCAATACGAGTTCCAGGAAAGACACAGCGCATACAGCGCTCATTCACCACCCTTCAACCTCGTCGAGACATCTAGAAAAATACTTCACAAGTGTACAAAAATGAGAGCTTATTACAGTCAGTGCATTACGGAGACCATAAAATTTTAGAGTTATATTAATCCCTTTCGAATGTAGAAAATTCATTCTACGTAATTTTTTTTTGTAAATAAATTTTGTCTTTCTTTATGTTTCTTTCTTAAAAAAATTTAATATGAATTTTTTTTATAAATGTAGGCGAAACCAAAGATACTTTCTGATGCTGTGAAAATAAGAAATAAGGGTAAAAATATAATTCTCCACTTGATCATACGTCAAACACACATACACACATACGCAACTACACACACAAACACAGAGCCCGAAATAGCTCAATTACAGGCGATACTGATAGACGCATTATAAAACTATTAAGACAAAAGCATACTTAACCAAGTGGATACGAGTTCCATGACAGAAGTAAACGAGAGACACGTGCAGTCGTAATCTGAGCTCGCGCACACGGCCAGCCGCGCTGCACCAGGTGTTGAATTGGACTTTGCCCTAGCGAACTGACCGCCGGGGGGAGGCTCGTCGCTCCAGAAGCTTGTTTCATTTCTCACATAAGTCAACTTTAACTCATAGGATAATAAACACAGATATCTGCACGCACAAGTCAACACCAGGGAAGACCCGTGTTCAAGGGGACCCGGGTTCAATACTCGACTCGTTCGGTCCGGATTTATATTTAAAAAATCACTCCAAGTGAATGCCGGGATGGTTGCTTGGTCGAGTTCGTATTTGTACCCGCTTGCCCTAGTAACTCGCTACCTCTCAAAATAGTAAAAAATTTACTTTTGTTATTATTTTAGCTTGCATGACACCTAGATAATGTAAACTCACGCTACTATTTTACGAGAATCTAACACAGTCACGAATAAAAAATATTTATATGGGTTCGTTATGAGAGGAGGGGGGTTGCACCATTTTTTCCAACACGAATCCTCAGCATCGCGCTTTGAGAATCGTGAGCCAGTCACGTTTCGAGGACGAGGGAAAAAAAATATTTGCAATATGTAATGAAAACAAATGTTTACGTATTTACTTTAAAAAATCGCAATATTGAGCACTAATATTTATTTCGTATTAGCTATTCCTTCCATTTTTCAGGCATACCGAGATATCATTTTGCATTTTACAGGTATTTAAAGATACAATTTCGCACAAGATGCGTTGTAGGGCAGTCTGATAACTCCAGGAACATATACCGAATAGTGTCATTATTTTTCTCTTCGCAATCCAATGAACGATTACTTTCATCCGCTGATGCACATACTTAGAGATATTTCCACACGCACGTACACAGTGGTAAATTAATGTTAAACAGTTTGGGAGGTAAAAAATCGAACAGAATAATATTTGAAACGCTCATATCGGCAAATACGAGTGTAAACCTCCTTTCATAAATAAGATATTTAACCTCTGTTGCAACGGGAATACCTAAGACATTTTTGCACAAATTATATATATATATATACATACACATATGCGTGCGGGCTCATGAAACCAAATTAAGGTAAGAGAAAACAAGCAGGTCATTACAGAAATAGGGGGAAAAAATTGTCCATTTAACGAACTTAAGATAATAAATACACTTCATGCCCCGAACAGTGCTGCATATTTATATTTCCAAATCAACGGGATATTCCGAGGTTGAAAAAAACCCTATTATTTTAAGTTGTATTAATCTTGAACCTTTAAAGGATACGTCTATGTTCACACACAAAAAACCTGTTCATTGAAAGTCAGCTGTTGGAAACGCAGTTGAACCCATCAGTTTTCCAGCGGAAAACACCGAGATTCTAGGAATATGTCGGCCGAGAATCAGTCAGCTCATCACTCAGAATGGAGGAGTGGTCGTCCATAGGAAGATTTTCACCCGTTTAATTCAGAGAGAAAATACGGATGTTTTATATATATTGACAAAAATTTGGGAGCACACCGAGAAAACCCTTATGCTCATACCTGAGAAAACGAAAATTATTCACATATCTGTTGCTCTTCGTCAGTGATCTCCGTTGATTAACATTGGTATTAGGCGATTTTTCTAAAGCATGAAAGCGGCCCACTCACCCACACCAGTATATTTTTTCAGGAGTCACCGAGTGTTTTGAGATGAGAGAGAGAGCTTAGCAGCTGAAATTGATGAGGACGCTTAGGTAGGCGAAGGTCCAGTGTCCCGAGAAAATCTGCCGGACATCGCCAAGTCCATCATGGGTGATACTGTTGGCAATGGAATCAATCACGTTTCCCACATGCGCGAAAATACAGGTGCGACNCCAAGTCCATCATGGGTGATACTGTTGGCAATGGAATCAATCACGTTTCCCACATGCGCGAAAATACAGGTGCGAGCCCTACAGGGAATCGAAGCTAGCTCGCCTTGATGGGAGGCGTGCGCTCTGGTAGCTGTGCAACTGCTGTCGAGAGGATGGTGTGAAGTATTGAGCGTGTCCGGTCCTGTGTCAGTGCCAAATAATCATTATAGAAAGGATGCCTGATCTCCACCGCCACGTTTCGTGGTTCTCTGGGATGGTGATTATCGCAGTGTTTGCAGAACAGTTATGCATCGGGAATAGGGCTTGCATTTATTTCTGCCTTCATTTTAATGGGATAAAGAATTACTTTATCTCTGGTGAAAGACTGAGGTGATATTTTGAGAACTTTTGCTTTTGTAAGAATGGGCTCGTTGTCACCCTAGGGCGCAAGGCATTATTAACAAACATGAGTATGTGCCTGAACGTAATCGCCATGATTCAAAACCGTTTTTTATGCATATTTACAATCGTATATTCATGATCTGATCGTGATCTCTGTTATACCTGACAGTAAGGTTTACATATTTTTTTTTTTTTTGGTAAATACTTAAAGTGATGTTTTTCCATCGTGCTTGGTATCGATGGCAGCAGTACTTCAACGATTATTTCTGGAGTCGATACATATAAGGGTTCATGGGAGGCCATTGTTGCATGACATGCTCTCCGTCAATACCCGCCCTAATCACAATCAAAGCCACGCCGCTCGCTGTGTATTGCGAGAATATTTCGTAAATAAAACAGGATATAGTACGTCACATCTGAGTGATTTTCACTCAGTTTCTTCAGCGTACATGAGACTGCGTTCCAACTCGAGGAGTTGCGAAAAAGAGATGGGCGATGGAAACGATAATGAAGACAGTGTTGACGGTGAAAACAGTGGCGATTTTCTCGACGTCCTCGCACATCTCCTCGCCGGCTTTGCTGAAAAAAAAAAAGACGTGAAGAATACAGAAGACGGCAAAAACACAGACTACATATTTCCTGAAGACCCCAATGAACTGGTATATAGACTCAGATATTCGATTGCCTTGCACAGAATGGACATATCTTCAAGCATCGGCGAACTTAAGGGAAGAGGCTACGTCGAATGAAACCATTGTGTACTATCCATCATTTGCAAACATCAGAGAAAAGCAAATAATTAATGCATCGAAAAAGTAGGAAATAAATTTAAGTGCTCTTAGTTGTGTGTGCACTTTTAATTTCTTGAACCTTACCCTACTGCTTTTCTGAAAAACGTATTGTTTTAGTGGTACATAAAATCGAATGCAAGCGTCTGTTTTAAGTAAAAATTGAGCGAGAAAGTGCGTTAAAGGGAATTTGTTTCTATCTATATTATTAGGTCTTTCTCGGTCTGTCTAAGTCGGCTGAGTTTTGTTTGACAAACGAACGAACTGAGGAAGGGATGCTTTCGAGGAATGAAAGGGCGAAAATCTGGGAGCGACCCTGCCGGTAATCGAACTTGTCTCGTCGTGTTGGGACGAAGAGGCCGAGTGAGGAATGGGCTGGTGTTGAGGTGGACTTCCTGTGCGAAAATGTGTGTGCAGAAGAAAGGATGCTGTACGCGTACTCGTGATGGGAAACGAGAGCTCTAGCCACTGCAGTCCCTCTCTTATGTGACAGTGTGGAAGAGGCCATCCTTGCAAAATGGGCCCCGGGTGCCGTTTTCGATGGGGAGCTTGAACTTATGTGTCCAAATCTTCACAATTTCGCATATTGCAGTAGGCTTTCTGACCTGAGTAATCTCTCCTAAAGCCCGACGCTTTTTAAATATTGCATGGGTAATAAACATCATGTGCATAAAGATGAATAGTTTTAATTTTTTTTTGTGAATCTAATGTTTATGTACTTACATTATACGAGATTTAGTATCTTCATGGCGTCACGAGGGGCTGATAGAGCACAAGTATGCTAGCAAGCATCAGAACTCATTCTGGGCATGATNCTTGCAAAATGGGCCCCGGGTGCCGTTTTCGATGGGGAGCTTGAACTTATGTGTCCAAATCTTCACAATTTCGCATATTGCAGTAGGCTTTCTGAACTGAGTAATCTCTCCTAAAGCCCGACACTTTTTTTAATTTTGCATGGGTAATAAACCTCATGTGCGTAAACATGAGTAATTTTAATTTTTTTTTGTGAATTTATTGCTTATGTACTTACATTATACGAGATTTTGTATCTTCATGGCGTCACGAGGGGCTGATAGAGCACAAGTATGCTAGCAAGCATCAGAACTCATTCTGGGCATGATNGTATCTTCATGGCGTCACGAGGGGCTGATAGAGCACAAGTATGCTAGCAAGCATCAGAACTCATTCTGGGCATGATGGATGCACACAAAGTTGTCGCAAAAATTAACCCCGATAATGGGTGATTTAGCTCTCGCTTCTGAACTTGAGGAAATTTATCGTTCATATGTCTATGTGATACACTGGTATGCCTGGGCTAAAATATTGCCAACATACGTATGTATCTTTGCAGGATCATGAAGAACTGGGGACTATTTTATAATCGGTATTTGGCTCTGATATCATGACGCGTACTGTGTAATTAAAAAAAAAATTATTAGGGGATTGGAATATTTTTATTCATTTTATTTCAGTGNTATCATGACGCGTACTGTGTAATTAAAAAAAAAATTATTAGGGGATTGGAATATTTTTATTCATTTTATTTCAGTGGTCAGGTTTATTGTGTGTGAACATAGAAGTTTCCTCTGAAGGTTGAAGATTAACACAACATAAAATGCTAGGGTTTTTTCACCTCGGAATATCGCTTTGATTCGGAAATATAAATATGTAGCACTGTTCGTGTCATAAAGTGGTTCGTGTCATACTCTTAGGTTCGTTACTGGACAATTTTTTCCCCTATTTCATTAATGGTTGGCTTGTTTTCTCTTGCCATAATTTGGTTTCATGCACGCGCGCGTTTGGGTGCGTGTATATGCATTTTTTTTGTGCAAACATATATATATATATATATATATGCATTTTTGTGCAAAAATGTTTTAGATTTTCCCGTAGCAACACAGGTTAAATATCTTATTCATCAAAGGAGGTTTACACTCGTATTTGCAGATGTGAGCGGGTCGAAAATTCTGTTAGATTTTTTACCTCCCAAATGGTTTAAATATTAATTAACCACTGCGTACGTGAACGTGGAAATATTTTTAAGTATATGCATAAAAGGATGAAAGTAGTCGTCAGTTGGATTACCAAGAGAATAATAATGACACGNGAAATATTTTTAAGTATATGCATAAAAGGATGAAAGTAGTCGTCAGTTGGATTACCAAGAGAATAATAATGACACTATTCGGTATATGTTCCTAGAGTTATCAGACTGGCCAACAACGCATCTTGTGCGAAATCGTATCTTTAAATACCTGTAAAATACAAAATGGTATCTCGGTATGCCTGAAAAATGCAAGGAATTTCTGATACCAAATAAATATTAGTGCTCAATATTGCAATGTTTAAAAGTAAATACGTACACATTTGTTTTCATTACATATTGCAAATTTTTTTTTCCCTCGTCCTCGAAACGTGACTGGCTCGCGATTCTGAAAGCGCGATGCTGAGGATTCGTGTTGAGAAAAAATGGTGCAACGCCCCTCCTTTCATAACGAACCCATATAAATATTTTTTATTCGTGACTGTGTTAGATTCTCGTAAAATAGTAGCGTGAGTTTACATTATCTAGGTATCACGCAAGCTAAAATAATAACAAAAGTAAATTTTTTACTATTTTGAGAGGTAGCGAGTTGCTAGGGCAAGCGGGTACAAATACGAACTCGACCAAGAAACCATCCCAGCATTCATTTGGAGTATCGAACCCGGGTCCCCTTGAACATGGGTCTTCCCTGGTGTTGACTTGTGCGTGCAGATATCTGTGTTTATTATCTTATGAGTTAAAGTTTGCTTGTGTGAGAAATGAAACAAGCTGCTGGAGCGACAAGCCTCCCCCCTTGTTTCTTAGTATGTCAGAATCACAAAAAAACTTTGGTTTCGCCAAAATTAATTAAATGTTTCACATTAAATTTTTTTACTCGAAAATAAAACAAAGGTGGAGTTTGAGCCAGAATTTATTTACACAGAAAATGTATATAGAATTAATTTTCTACATTTGAAAGGGATTAATATAACTGTAGAATTTTATGGTCTCCATAATGCACTAGCTGTAATATGCTCTAATTTTGTACACTTGTGAAGTATTTTTCTAGATGTCTCGACGAGGTTGAAGGGTGGTGAATGAGAACTGTATGCGCTGTGTCTTTGCTGGAACTCGTATTGCGGTATAAATCTGCGTGGCGGACTAGCATCTTGGAAATAAATTTTTTTTTTTTGCGTAATACATAAAGCGTGAATACTATTGACACCTGCTGGATTAGAGGCCACACACACACGATACATACACAGGTTGCAAGTCATTTTTCATTCGGCTAACGTCACGTAGCAGTTCTTTAGGACTCTGGAGGGGAGGGTAAGGGTGTTTTACCGCCGATCACATATATCTCTTAATGGAGAGAGCGCACACGAATGTATGAAAATACAGGAATCTGTTTGCCGAAGTTAACGTTTATGAAGGATTTTTTTACTTGCGGTGGGTGTACCTTTAAGCTAGCGTCTTCTTACGCTATATAATTTTTATTCTGCAAAACGAACTATCTGTGCATTAGTTATGCGTATAAAGAGTTTTTTATGNTTCTTACGCTATATAATTTTTATTCTGCAAAACGAACTATCTGTGCATTAGTTATGCGTATAAAGAGTTTTTTATGCTGACACTTGGTTCTAAAAAAAATCGCCGCACGTGAAGGAACCGTATGGTTAGTTTTTTCCCGCTGCTTAAATTTCCTAATGTACCGGCTTTAAACTTGCGATGAAATGTTTTCAATGATGACCGTCTATTCCTGGGTTAGGAGTAATACATGAGATCCTTTACTGAGCGTATCGCATACCGCGAGGGGCAGCGAGGTGGTTTTAACTATGTTTTTGTGGTTTTCTATGTTTTATAGAAAACAGCATAACGTATCCGTAAATGAAACATGATATTCTCCAAGTCTTTAATTTATTTTTAAAATATTTACGTTCCTACTAAATGTAAAATATTCATACGGTATGTTAGTGACGCCTAGATTAGCATTGAATATATTTGCTTATAACAAAACTGATTAACTAAATATTTATATTTTTTCTTTAAATTATAACAAAACAGATATACTAAATAAATTATTTCTTTACCAGCAAGGTTTTTTTTAACTTACGGGAGCAGGACGTAACTCAAGGTAAAATAAAAACCTTATTATTGTTTTAAACACATTTATTTATGCACACACGTTACAATATTATAATTATTAGTCTTAATTATAGAAGGAATACATTTTTTTACACGTTTTTCTTCTCTGAGTCTTGGAGGGCATTACACAAAAATTTTTTTTTTTAGTGTTTACAATGGGTTCCTCATAGCCTTTTTTTTAATGTGCCACGGGTTATCATAACTCCACAATCTTAGGGCTTCAGCGTTGGACGGGGCACAGCAATATCTTTGATATGTGCTCCCGTGAAGTCTTGTGGCGTACGTCTCGACGAGCTGTCAAAACTGCGGGTAACGGCAATGCTTGTGAAGGTCTACAATGTTCGTTGTACGCATTGCGAATTGCCGACTCTTGGTGTCTTCCAAACACGTACGCAGGGTAATAGGGAATTATGGCAGAGTTCAGCATAGCCGGAATTTCCTCTTACGGAATATTCCCCTCGTCCCACCTTATTCCGCACGTTTCGTACGTCTGTAGGCGGCGCGCCTGTTGCGTGGTGCTGCCTTGGACACGGCGGTAAAAAAAGTGAACACTTAGGTTCTCTCTCGTCTTCGTCACTGTACGAGATGGCAATCTGCTTGATTGTGTACTAGTCCAACGACAGAAAACCTTGGATGTTGCAAAATATTTTTTTTTTACTTGATATGTTTTTTTTTCTATATTAAAAAATTGTAGAGACCCATGCACACACCAAGTTTCAAAATTTTTTTACAAAGCCATTTAAAACTTCATTGAAGTCCATCCACATCGGGCATCTGTGTTCTGGGTTGGTTTCCACACTGGGTAGTGCTTGCCCGTAAATTTCTTGAAGGGGAGCATCTTCAGCGGGTACAGCTTGCGAGTAGATAACTTGCACGGGGACGTCGTCTTCTACGGGGAAGGTGTATTCTACGGGCGCAGACGTCGCGAGGGCTGCTCGACGAGCCTTGCACCAACCCCTGCGATGGGGCGTGTCGGGAACCGAGGTGGTGCAGCCCTCGAAACACTCCTTGCACGGGAGGCAGTCTTGTATTTCTTCGTCCTGCTGCAAGTAGTCCGGCAAATACTTGAATACGGTCGAAATTTTGTAAGTTGCGTAGACGAGGAGAAATTCTTTCGGCAGGTACGGTAACTCGTCCCGTTTGTCCATGGTACTATGCGAGCGTGCCTTTCCAAATTTCAAAATGGCCGAAAGGATTTTATGGCCGCTCGGACAACACGCGTACATTTCTACGAGCGAGAAAATTGACTGATTTCCCGACGGGGCTCAAGGCTCGTCATTTAAAGAGTTTTTAAGGGGAAAATAATTGTCCACCCTCGCGATTAAAGTATGCCACCGATTGGTTGGAACGAAGGTTTCCGAAAACTCCCGAGTAATTAGCCAATGATAAACATTGGCGGAGCAATTAAAAATGTCTTAGTAGGGGGTGGAGGGGAACCGATTAATTGGGCGAACGAAGAATTCTAAAAGCACCCGAGTAATTAGCTAATGAGAAAAATTTGGCGGAGTAATTAAATATATTGGAAGGGTGTGGGCAATTAGCCAATGAGAATCAGGAGTGGTGCAATTGGTAAATTAAATATATTGGAAGGGGGTGTAGAGTGGTTTATTCGTCTGCTAAGCACGGTGCTGGGGACAGCACCAGCAATGTAAAACAAATTATAAACGAAGAAACCAAGATGGTGGTCGAAAGAAGGTGAGAGACAAACTCCAGTAATGCATAAAAAATTACAAACGAAAAAATTAATATAGCGGAAGGTGCCTGTGACGTCTACCAAGATGGCAGAATGCACCGACCAAGATTGCGGACGGCTGCATCTATTAATACGGCGGACTGCACCGACCAAAATGGTGGACGGCTGCACCTACCACGATGGTGGACGGTGGCTGTGACGCCTACCAAGATGGCGGACTGCTCCTACCAAGATTGCGGACTGCACTGACCAAAATGGCGGACGGTGGCGGTGATGCCTACCAAGATGGTGGATGAGTATGGGAGTTGTGGGGTGTGGGAAACTTCCCAAAATTTAATTTTTTAAATAATGTTTTTAATAATTTTTAATATTTTAAAAATAATTGTAAATAATTTTTTTTAGAATTGTTTGGATTTTTTTTTTATATTTTTGGTCAAATGTCGAGGTCGCATGGATCTAAGATGCCCGCCGGTCGACTAGAATGACAGAGCACGAACAGCTTTGACACTCCGGTCCCAGTTCCTGATGGGCCAAGATCCCCATAATCTCTCTACTCCACTATGTGCTTACCAGGTGTACTTGGCTGAGGAAGGATGAAGACGGAAAGGGTTACTAGTCCCACTGGTCCCAATCAGCATAATTATGCCGATAAGTTGTTTTTGTTTTGTATTTCGATAATTTATTGAGGGCAAAGCAATTAGGTGAAATTTAATTGAATGAAAATATTATGGTTAGTAAAAGATATTATTAATTTTTGAGACGACGCTAAAACTATTTGTATATTCATACTTGTCCTCCCCTCAGATTAATAGAGAAGCACGCCACTGCCATAGACGATAACCCTGAACTACTGAACATCTTTTTGAAGATGTCTTAGAAAAGGAGGTTTACCATGAAAGCTGCAGAGTTGGCAGATGGAAGCCAGTTCTCAATGACTGAATCCAAACAACCGGTTATTTAAATTAATTAATTATTTAAAAACGATGCATTTGTTCAGTAGAACATTTTTATGTCGTACTGATTTCGCGAGGGAAATAAATTAAATCTGACAGACTACACGTACTATTTGGTCGCGTGTATGCACGCCAAAGACATTAATTTGAAACATGCGAGTATCTGGACGCGTTCCCAGATAATTCAGCTGATTCAACGCGGGACGCCGCGAAGCAAGATGTATAAAAGGATATCGGCAACAAACGCAGGACGAATGTCGGGAGGCGACGTTTTTATTTGCCTTTCGCTATCAGTTAAAATACCGGCTCGCGATTCGCTGCGATCTCGTCCAAATGCTAGCGTAGCGAACTGGTGTAATTTATCCTGCCCCCGACATGCCACGCCCGCCGAACAATCTGCCGCTATCTGTTGTACCAAATAGAACATAAAATTTAACGGTAAAAAATTGCCCCGTAAACAACGCTTGGGGTTAATTAATGAAATTTATTTTTGTTTCAAAGGAGACTTATAGTATATTCACGGTAATTTCATACTTTTCTGCAGCCCTGCTGAAGTTCTACTTTCAGGATGGGATATTCCTCCGCCTCGCGCAAACTAGCCTAGAAAATTACACCAAAGGGACAAAGCACCGCATTCGTGTACACTCAGTTTAATAATATTTTGTATGAGAATTATTTCTCACTAGGCGCCACTTATACGCCTATTTTCTCCCTTTTTTTTTACTCATATTAATTATAAATGAAATATTATAATTCATAGAAAAAAATCTGTAAAATTTTAATTTAACGAAAAGTATGATCTTTTTGTGAAAACAAAAGATAAAAACGCTTGTGATACATTACATATTTAGGTAACAAGCAAATACGTCATACAGAATTTAAGGTAATTTTTCAAAGGTTTGAATCAAAAGGCGTGAAGTTACTGTGAACAAACTATACTTCCACGTGTAATACCTGCGCAAAATATTGTTTCTGGGAGACACTTTAATGACAGCTGTTCCGTATAAGCGTTGTAAGATAAGTGGAATAAAAACACCTGGCTGCCAGAAATATCACTGCTCAAAATACTCGTGGCAATATTTATTTAAAGGTTTTGGAAAGATATCGCAGTGTGCAAATTCCCCCAAAATACAAAATCAAGAATTAACTTGAATTACTTAGGGTATTTTAATGGGTGGGAATTCCTGACAAGATATTCGAACGTTCGTAACTATTAAAAACAGCGTTAGTTAACACATTCTGTAGTTTACGACATAAATATTGCCATTTAAAAAATAGGGATATAAATATAAAAAAAGTATATAATTGTTATATAACTTAATTAACAAACTAATATTATCGACACATTTTTGAAATTGAAATTAATATATCGATATAAAAAATTACGGCGTATCTGTGTCGAGGACACGGTCGTGAATTTTACGTGAATCCGTCTGCATTGGCGGGTATAGTCTATTCACAGTTTCTTCACACTTTTTGAATCAAACCTTTGAAAAAACACCCCAAGTATGAAGTGTTTGGTTGCTTCCTAAGTACGTCATGTATCACAAGCGTTTTATTCCTGGGTTAACATAAAGGTACCTTATTTTTGGTTCAATTGAACGTTCACTTATATTTTATCTATAAATTACAATATTTCGTTTATAACTAATATGAATGAAGACAGAGAGAAAGTACGTATGTTGGTAATGCCTAGTTATAAATAGCTCTTATGTATCATATTATTACACTGAGTGCGCATAAATGCGGTGCATTGGCCCTTTGGTGAAATTTTCTGAGCTTTGTTTGCATGAGGCGGAGGGATATCCTGGAAGTAGAACTTTAGGATAGGTTCAGAAAAGTTGGAAATAACCGAGAATGGAATATTACATTTTCTTTGGAAAATGGGAATGAGATGAAAGTAACGAAATTGACACTTGGCTTTTATGGTTTCAGTCGACGTATCTAGACGAGAAACTTCGTTTGATATAAAAATCAACGCTCCAGCACATCAGAGTCACAAGCTACACTTACTGCCCGGAAATTTTTGCCCGCATATAAATTGCCGCTGGTCGCTGCGGACCCCCACCCGCGCCTCGCACATGCGTTGTGCCAACTCAAGGTCATGCTCGCATCGTAGTCGTATGCACGATAAAACGAAATCACATTTATTTTAACCATAATATTAATTAGCAAGTTACAATGCCGGAATGGATGGCCCTGCAAACGTTATATCATCGTTTCTTTTCAGGTACCCTATGTGTCTGTTTGATTTTAAAGGCGTATTCACATCAAAATAGCGGGCTGGGTAATGAAAATACGTTGTTCGGAAATAATTGGCTGAATGCGCACTGCTGTACAAGACCGGTGGAGTCGTCGGTTATGCCCGCTAAAGGTCGCATAAAGAGTAAGCAATTATTGCAATTTTCAACCAAGCTGGAAGTGTAATGGGGCGTCTAACAATCCTTTGTGAAACATGTTAGGACAGCAAGAATTACGTGTATTTTGTTGAATTAGTTAAAACCGGGTCATACGGCCACAAAAACGCATCGCAAGGCAGTTAGCGCAGAGGGCTTTAGACATAACTTCATAAAGGACGGTGGGTTGCTGGTTCTATATTCATCAACGCCACAGCTCAAAGGCTGGTGGTTTAAGTACTTACGCGGTCAGAGTGAATTATTATCTGAATGTAAAGGTCCTTACTGAATAGTCTGATAAAAAAGCAGGTTATCTTAATCGACTCCGATCCTAATTTCACAAAATTAACAAGTTGTGTCTCGTAAATCTCTCTAGGTAGTGTATAATGAGCCTAGACGTAGTCGTCAACGAAACATTACCTTGGTCAGATCATACAACTGCGGGCGCTCTGGCATTTTATTGACCAGGTATACGGGAAGGGCAATTATCCCCCGCATGTAGATCTGGGATATGCTGCTTCTATTCGGCCAATCTGTTCGGCACTGTGCGACCGCGTGATCAATCCTGACAAACCCATAAATGCCATTGACGGTAAGTAGTACCACGGGCTGTCGGTTTGGCCTTAATGGAGGTTCTCCCTAGTGACAGATCCACCGAGGTTGGACTCGTGGTGGTGGCACAGTATAGGCGGTTTGGTGTTGGTGACTGTTGAAGGTCAGTGCAGTATATGTGAGATGGTACAATTTCCAGTTGGTGGTTGGGGTTGATGGTTGGTGGTTGGGGTTGACGGATGGTGGTTGGGGTTGACGGTTGGTGGTTGGGGTTGATGTTTGGTGGTTGGGGTTTATGTTTGGTGGTTGGGGTTGATGTTTGGTTGTTGGGGTTGATGTTTGGTGGTTGTGTTTGATGTTTGGTGGTTGGGGTTGATGTTTTGTGGTTAGGGTTGATGATTTGTGGTTGGGGTTGATGATTGGTGGTTGGGGTTGATATTTGGTGGTTAGGGTTGATGTTTTGTGGTTGGGGTTGATGGTTGGTGGTCGGTCCTAGAATAATTTGAAATTGCGGTTTGCTGTTTGTGTTGGCGTTGTTCGTGATTGGTGATGCAGTGAGTTAGAATACATTGAACTTTTACCACCAACCAATCAATAACAGAGCATTCCTTGGTTATGAACGAGTGACAGTGGAAAAGCTTTGAAATGGCGGAAAATAATCGTGAAAATAAAAATATTGATATCAAGCTAGTGATACATTTTGCTCATGTGTTATAACGTAAAAGCTAAAGAAATCCATAGGAGTTTTTAAATTTAAAATTCTTACATTTTTTTTTATTTAACTTGTACTATGGTTTACGTGTCTACCTTAATTATTTCAAAGTATTTAGGACAACAAGATAGTGTTCGAACACCTCTCTGTCTCCTACGTTCTCCATATAACCAATAAAGGGAGATTTTTTATTGCTGCCTATTTAATAACGCCCCTGCGCTAGATGACGGAAGGATTACATACTAAATCAAACTAAAAGTTACACTTAAAAACATCACACACGCCATATATTACCAAGCGTTTGAACCCAGAAATACCCGCAACTTAAACTAGCGAGCCAACCATCTACGCCACCAGACCTCAGCAGATTTTTATTCAGTTTGCCATTGAAGAATTGCATAAATATTTAAAATGTTTTAAAATGTTGGACAAAGTTCTTTTCCGGGCAAAAGTGGTCAGACAGAGAACTCTTTCGTAGGCTATCAAAATGCTGCTTAAAAAAAAAAAAAAAATGCATCGTGCAGTTATGACCGAAATTTAACTCAGCACTAATTTAGTAAGTCAAAAACGTTTTCGAAAATGTTTGGAAACAATTAAATAATTTCAAATTATTATGCACACGATTGTTACTTAATTCTCCATTTTAATACTACAAAATATGCCAAAACTATTAAACTATTTTTGGACTTTTTTTTAAGTCTGCACGCCAGCAATACAATAAAAGAGTATCACTGCACTTACTTAATTATGCCAGGCACGTGGTTTTCCTATTTTGCAAAACGTTCGACTCGACAAAACGAGCAAATTTCAAAATGTTTGTCTGTAAAACTCGTTTACTAGTCCAGTCAACCGGTGCTCAAAAGAGGTGTTTTCAGGAAAAAATTCCGGAAGTTTTTTTCTCACCGGTTCTATATGGTTTTTGGGGTGCTGAATCCGAATTTCATGTTTGCGCCCTCGAGGGTGGTGAGCTTCACAAGAAAAACGCAAAAAACCGTAAAAATTTCGTAATTTTTTTAGTTTTTGACTTATAGCTCCAAAATTATGCGTTTAATCGAAAAGACAATTCTATACTAAATTAAAGTAGACAAAATTTCCTACAAAATGCATTTATCAAGTTTAATTTTATGATGAAGTATCCAGGCGCTAGAGCGCGCTGAAAAAGGGAGATTTTTTGGCCCTTTGGCAAAAACTAGAGAAATGCTCTCTTTTACCAGCGATAACTCGAAAACTATGCGTTAAATCGAAAATGCCACTTCATTCAAAATTACAGATGACCAAATTTCCTATAAAATGCATTTTTGAAATTTCAATTCCTCATTACGGGGGTCACGCAGTAAAGCTCTATGTAGGATGGCGTATTTTTGGCCCTCAGTCAAAACGAGAGGAATGTCCTCCTAAAACGCGACGGCGCGATGTTCCCTTCTTTTATGAATGCTTAGATGAAGAATGGATTAGATAAATAAAGAGTAAAATAATTCAGGAGAAATTACTATTTACGTGACTGAGTATGAATGTGTATGAACACTTTCAGGACAGCCGACACTAGTCAGTTACTCCTAATAGTGCGGCCATTACCCATTAGAGGTAATCCCGTTTTCGTTCGGTCCCGTTATGTGTTGTTAGTCACAATACGTCCTTCAGAGCCCATTCCCCCAACGTCTTTTTTGTGGAGGGGGGAGCCCCTCTTATCCTACCTGCTCTTGTATTGTGTTAGTTTGCTTAGAATCACCAACGCGTCGCGGTAAAATCTTATGTGGTCTTGTGTTTTCAGTGTTATGTGCGTGCAAAATGTCTCGCCCGGAATGTGTCCTTTGTGATAAGCTGTTAGAAGACGAGGCACAGACGAGTGTTGTGAAAGAAAAGGGGTTGAAATCTTTCATTGAAGCCAGTAAGAAGAGACAGGATGGTAAGGTTGTTGTATTTAATAGGATTACACAAATTGAAGTCCATGACAACTGTAGGAAGAGTTACGTGAAAGAAAAGTCGATTGCTGCTTATTTGATGAGGAGGGCTCAAGAGAAACCTGCATCACAACAGCTGCGTTCATCTATCCCTGAGTTTGTTTTCAAAACGCATTGTTTTTTGTGCGGAGAGGAGGTGCCACTAGACTATGCGAAAAAACAAATAAGGAAGCCTCTCTCAAGACGCAATCTGGTGTACCCTGTGAGGAAATTATCTGTCAGAGAAAATGTTCTTAGACTCGCGAAAAAACGTAATGATGACTTCGGACGTTTTATAGTAGGTCGTGTAGAGACTCATTTGCTGAACCATCGTCGACTACGTGTCATACATTTTCTATGCATGAAAACTCTGCACCAGTCCCCACAACATACAAGGACACACACTGTAGGCAGACCCCTTACAGATGAGATGAATGCTGCTATGCAATCAATTTACTGTTTTTTAGAAAAAAGTGATGAGGAATGTCAATTCACAATGGACGAATTGATGAATGAGATTAAATGTGATTTTCTTCCTCATCCAAAGACAGTTACAAAACACCTCCTTGAAAAGTATGGCGACGATATATTGGTTACATCAAGTAAACCTTATGTTGTGTGTTTCAAGGCCACTGGACACAAAATTATTAGTGATTCCTGGTTTCGAGAGGTTGAGAAACTGCCACAAAAAGAAGAAAGGCTTCGAATAGTTAAAACGGCCGCTGCCATTGTTGTTGAGGATATAAGATCCCAAGTATATAACGTTACAGAATACCCCCCGTCAGATAGGTTTCTAGAAGGAAATGAGGATCTCATTCCTGAGACTGTTCGAGCTTTTACAGACACAGTGGTGGTGAGCAAGAAGCGAGCGAATCTTGAGAAGTGGAGGAAAATATCAGTAGCGATTGCACATAGCTTAATTTGCGCTGTGCGGCCTCTGTCATTCCTTTCTCCTCTTCAACTCGGCTTGGCAGCATTTTTATACAAGAAATATGGTTCTCGAAAATTGATTGATGTGCTGTCATCCCTGGGATTTTGTTCATCTTACAACGAAGTAACACGATTTGAAATATCGTCAATAGTGCGCCCTCCTCTGGCTGTTGACAAACAAACACTTTCCCAAATGGTGTATGACAATGCCGACTTCAACATTCAAACTATTGATGGACATAACACTTTTCACGCAATGGGGGGCATCCAATGTGTCACCCCAAAAAGTGCAATAGTCCCAGGTCAAAAAATTGCACGATTGAAGGGTATACCATCAGCACAAATGGTTGGAACCGTCGGAGCTGTTCAACTTAAACATTTTCAGAGGAAAAATGATGTTGGCTTATCCGCAATTCAGATCAACGACCTAAGTACATCGTTCCCTCACACTGACACAGTTGTTCTATCAGTGCCTCTCCTGCTGTGGCTGTACAGCAAATATGAAGACCTTCCAGGTATGTGTGGGTGGAATGGGTTCATGGAAGAAGTGACAAGAGAAGTACCGTACCAAACGACGTTCATACATTACCAGACGTTCATCAACGCTCCTCCAAGTGATTATGATACAATCTACACAGCATTGTTGAGTGCTGTAGAAAAAACACATTCATTGGGGCAGAAAACCACTTTTGTCACATTTGATCAACCTCTTTATCTCAAGGCACGAGATGTTATTGCTAGTCGTGTGGGAGACCCTGAACTGCCTAATGTGGTCATTAGGCTAGGAGGGTTTCATTTGTTAATGTCATTCATGGGGGCGGTGGGTTTCATAATGGAAGGGAGTGGCCTGGCCGAACTTTTCAATACAGTGTATGCAGTCAACAGTACTGAGAAGATTATGACTGGACATGCTNGAATTTCTTAACCTATGAACTGTCTCCATATCCCCTTGCTTTGTTTGATGGGGGTGGCATGCGAAAAGGAACGAATTCGACTTTGTACAAAGCTTTTCAACCACTTCCAGACACTTCACCGTTGAACAGCAGTACAGTATATGTGATTGATGGAGGTTTTTTGTTGCACAGATTTGTTACATCAATTATGTTCGAAACCACTACAAGTCAAGTGCAGTGATTGTTTTTGATGGATACCCTGATAGGCACAAAGGCACTAAATTCATGGAGCGCTTGAGGAGATCAAGCAAGAAGCACTCAGTGGAAATACAGTTCACCCACACAATGATACCGACGATTTCTCAAGAAAACTTTCTGTCAAATGCAAAAAACAAAAGTCGAATAATCACCATGCTGATGGCAAAGTGCAATGAGGCTGGAATTGCCTGCGAGCAAGCAACTGAGGATGCAGATACGCTCATAGTGCGAAAGGCTGAATCCCTGGCTTCAGCTCATGAAAGTATTGCAGTTGTGGGGGAAGATATAGACATTCTGGTCATAATGATGGGTCTCCAAACCTCTCCTAATGTATTTTTCCTCAAACCAGGCAAAACTANGGTCTCCAAACCTCTCCTAATGTATTTTTCCTCAAACCAGGCAAAGGGAGAGCACCTCAATTCCTGTACCAATCTGGAAGTGCAGTGGAGAAGAGTCTCGCCAACCATATGCTGTTCCTCCATGCGATGAGTGGTTGCGACTCCACATCCGCTTTGTTTAACCAAGGCAAGGCTAAATTCCTGAAGACTCTGACTAAAAATCCGGATCTTAAAGCCTACATTAATAAATTTACTGATCCTTCAGCCCATCCGAAGGAAATTGCTGCTGCTGGGGAAAAATTTCTTGTTTCTCTGTATGGCGGTAACCACCGATCAAGTAATCTCAACAAGCTGAGATACAAGCACTATGTGACATCAGCATACAGGATCACAGGAAATATTGCTTCGATCCCTCCCACTGAAGGTGGAGCCCGTCAACACAGCCTCAGAGTTTTCCACCAAGTGCAGCAGTGGATCGGCAATGATTTAGAACCTGAGAAGTGGGGGTGGAAGTCGACCAAAAACGGCTTGGTCCCAGTTACCACCCTGAGGTCCCCAGCTCCAGAGAGACTTCTTCAGCTTATTTCCTGCAAATGCAAGAAGGACTGCCGAAGAAGTTGTGGATGTAGACGTGCAGGTCTCTTCTGCACAAGGCTTTGTCTACATTGTGAAGGGGCATGCTCCAACATTGGCAGCAGTTTCGATGAGGAAGATGAAGACAACCGGGACGACCCCACTGCTGCAATACCACTGTCTGAAGCAGCTGGAGTGACAGAAGGTAGTAATTCTTACAATTTTTTACAGCATTTCTACAGAATTATACCTTTACTATTCACGTTTTCTCTATCATATAAATTATCCAACTCTATTATAATTTTTCCTCTTGCAGAACCGCCATTCATCCTCCTTCAACTTGACCAGCCCGGACCTTCTACTGCCCGAGACGACATCCCCCTGCCTGGACCATCAACGTCTGTACGCAAACGAATACGACTTCAATAACCACATCCTCTTGTAAAATAAAATAAAGGTATGTTCTAAACTTATTTTACTTCGCCACTACTCCTCTACGAAGCCCGAGGTTATTTCTAAGTAAAATAACTAACTTCAAGAAATCTCATGTAATGCATAATATGATTTCATTAAAATTCATCTTTACAATCAATTCATTCAAAACAGTTGTTTTCAAGCATGATATAGTGAAAGTAGACCGCCAATGAGAGATAGAAAGGTGGGCGAGGGCGCTTCTCAGCTTTGGCCAGGAGGACCAAAAACTCACCACTTTTCATCGCGCGACCCCCGTTAAAAGAAATTTAATTTCCATAAATGCATTTTATAGGAAATTTGCTCATCTTCAATTTTGAAGGAAGTGGCATTTTCGATTAAACCCATAGTTTTCGAGTTATCGCGGGTGAAAGAGAGCGTTTCTCTAGTTTTTGCCAAAGGGCCAAAAAATCGCCCTTTTTCAGCGCGCTCTAGCGCCTGGATACTTCGTCACAAAATTAAACTTGATAAATGCATTTTGTAGAAATTTTGTCTACTTTAATTTAGTATAGAATTGTCTTTTCGATTAAACGCATAATTTTGGAGCTATAAGTCAAAAACTAAAAAAAATACGAAATTTTTACGTTTTTTTGCGTTTTTCTTGTGAAGCTCACCACCCCCGAGGGCGCAAACATGAAATTCGGATTCAGCACCCCAAAAACCATATAGAACCGGTGAGAAAAAAACTTCCGGAATTTTCTCTTGGTAAAACCACTGGTTGACTGGACTATACCTGGCTTCCGTGCGTCAACACAATGCACGAAGCAATTCACTGCATCGGCGATAGAAGACTTTACACCAGAAGATCACAAAAATAGTACCTAAAAGCGTTATTTACACAGGTATTCTGGGAAAAATTTGACATCGCAAATGTAATACAACCTTGACTATTAAAATAACGTTCTGTAAATTAACATTATGTAGTTGTGTTGGCAAGAGAGTTACTTACAAAAGGAGTGACAATCATGAGTTAGCTGGAATCAGATTCATTATTAAATATACCAATTAATAAATTTTTTAATATGCAAATATTTTCTGACGCATTGTAAAAGTTTAGAGTATGCATTACGAAAAAAATTCTATTTTACGAATATTTTACGTATTATTTATTCTACACAGACAAACATCGTTAAAGTAAATTGAACTTCTCTGCGTGCATTTTTATAAGAAAGATATATTATTTCTTGTGTTAAAGATGGACCTTAGGCTATTCTAATATAAATATATTTTTTGGAAGCAGTATAAGACATTTTGACACAGAGTAAGAAGAATCTACGTAAACATTAAATGCATTGTAAGTCCAGTCGGGAAGAAGACATCATTTTCGAGAAAAAAATTCCACGAATTCTTTAGAACCGTATTTTTATGTAAAGGCAGGAGAAAGGCAAAATATTAATGGGCGAAGGACACGATTTCCTAGTCTGAGCTTTATCTTGTTCGTGCTTTAAAACTTCACGGTTGTCAAATAAATCCCGAATCCCTTGAAGAAAAAAAAACAAGTCTTTACCCATCCGCAGTGCCGTTAGCGACTGCTTTAGCGAACACGCTTAGGATAAAATTAATTTAAAAGGAAATATTTATGAAAGAATTAGGATAATTTCAGATATGAAGAGAACAGAAACTCGAGGAAAATGATTAACATTAAATTCTCACCAAAATTTATTTATAATGTTTTATCATGTTGTTAAGGCACCTAATTTCTATGTTGATAATCTAGTACTGTATTTTAACAATATGTGAAGCGGAGAGGTGGTTTATTTAAACAAGCAACTAAATTAATTTTGCCGGACTTGGGACATTTTGGACCAAACCTCAAAAGAGAATCAAGCCCATTTTATCTAGGGAGAATATTTTTAACGATTAGGTGGTGAAAACACTGAACATTGCCTAATATTATGTACTATACTTTACATATTCGCCTTTTCGACGCAAACATGAAGGGTAAATCTTTAGTACAACCCACTAATCCTTAAATGTCGGAGTGTTTCAGGACTCGCCGGTGGATCTGATACTGTTGAGCGCAGTCCTCTGGACTGGACGCGGGTACTGCGTTACCTGATCGTCTGCGGTCCCAGCGCTGTGGGGAGTGACCCACCTCGACCTTCCCCTCCCTCTAGGTGGACCCGCTTACCACTACGTCACCCGGCGGCTGGGAGAATGATTGGCAGCCGATCTGGCTGGCGTCACCGCCCCTCCTCCCCCCTACCGGAGGAGGCGACGACTTGAGAGGATGAAGAAGAAACTTCTGGTAACCTCCTTCCTTGGCGCATCACAACGTGTAAAGAAGTTTCTGGGCTAAGGACGGCGACACTATAAATACTTCAGCTGGAGGGTTGGCAGTCTTTGAAGTAGCCTTTATAATTCATAAAATAATGCAATAGGTTTTGATACACTGTATATTGGGACTGATGTCAGTTATTTGATTGAATTAATGTCTTTGAGGTGATGGACGATTATGTAAGTATTAATGGTAAATAGCCTGTGATAGCCATTTATTGTGACGTGTTAAGTCGAGTGTATTTTCTTTGTAGTGCTTGTAAATAAATTAGGAAACTATTATTAACACGTTTATTTGATTAAAACCTCCATCCCTTAAAGAACCTGGCTAAGCCCAATTGGCTGTGAGAAGCTGTAACAGTACGATCTTTACACAACTAGGACTCCAAAAAATTTCGATAGATTTAATATTTTCTACGAGAATGAAGGAAAAATGCCCCCTTTTAAAGAAAACTTGGCTGTAAGACGCACTTTAGCTTTGTTAACAATAAGTAATATTCGCTCATTATCTTCGTCAAAAGTGAGGGTGACACGTTACTGAGAAAAGTGGCGCTTCTTAATATTTCCACACAAAAATAGTTTTGTTTTGTTTAATGGTACAGGTACAATTATTTGTATAATGGCGTAGTTTGAATGATATCGGGAAGTTCACAAGCACAAAAAAAAACCTATTTTAAATAAGCGTCTGTGGATAGTCATGACTGTGGCTTCCGCGTATGCGCACGCGATAGCGACCCAATTATTCACGAAATATCCTAGGTTAGTTTAAGAGGTTCTGCAAGGTTCGTAAACTAAAGATT
The DNA here is from genome assembly GCA_002778355.1 of Clitarchus hookeri. Classification (NCBI taxonomy): domain Eukaryota; kingdom Metazoa; phylum Arthropoda; class Insecta; order Phasmatodea; family Phasmatidae; genus Clitarchus; species Clitarchus hookeri. The sequence goes on from NQII01000950.1 coordinate 80,414, forward strand.
AGGTAGACCGATTGCATTATTCCGTGCATATACCCGACACTGACTTGGCAATATCCTGCACAACTGTCGAAATCACATTGTCAAGAGTGATGAACGTGTTTCTTCACCTTTGAATTTTCAATTGACTCGCCCTTTTACATGCGTAAAATACTTAGGTCAAATCGAATATTAGACATCTGCATTGAAACTAGGCTGGAGGAAGTGTCAAGACATCTTAAAAGCTCTTACTTACAAATACAGTGTTATAATTTCAAATCCTACGCACGTTGTTTGTGAAAGTCGTGCTGACAGAAAGGCAAGCCCGATGTCGGAACACGTAGCGTGTCTAACGCGCAGCTCGCACGCGCACTCTACATAGGTTTCTTCTGCGCTCGGGACGGGGCCGCAGAGTGAATATGGCGTAGAGTGATCTCGCTAGCTGCGCAGGCCTAGTCACCGTGTCCTGATATTAGACTGCGTTTCTGCCAGTACGACTATCATAAACGACGTGGTTAGGATTTGAGGCAAGTAAACTATCTTTTTAAAAAATGTTTTGAGATGTTTTCATACTTCCTCTAACAATTCTTTTGATTAATTTAGATTAAAATTAAAATTGGTCAAAGTATTTTATTAGTATAAAAGGGCTTGTCTTTTGAAAATTAAGATATAAAGAAACACGCTCGTCAGTGTTGACAATTTGTATTCGTTTGTGATAGGTCAACGTTGGGTACATGCGCAGAAGACGAATAATCGGTCTTCCTCGTCTTAAGTCTATGCTTGGGAAACTATCTTGGAAAACTACGCATGCGCAGAAATGAGGGCCGCCCACAAACACATGCACGATGACTACGCCTTCGTCGATTCACAGGATCTCGGGTGTTTTAAGCTGGATTCGCAATTGAAAGCGTAACAGCAACTATACAACGCAAGTCGTGTGCACAAGGATTGAGCGCCGTGATTCCAAACCTATTGATTCACAACTGCGTATTGCAGGCCGTGTGCGTGAGATGTTCTGCCTGACACAGTGTAACTTTCATTTGTTATGCAGGCGCATGGTGCAACTACCAATCAGAGCAGAGCAGACAATTTTCGATAAAGTTGTTTATTTAAAATGGAGGAACATAATTACGCTGCAAAATATGGAAATGCGAAATATTCACATTCATGGGAAAGTACAGGTGACAGTGTACCTACCAGCAGCAATTTTCAAACGTAATCGATATATTTACGACCGCAAAAGAAAAGATTTTAAAGAAAAGGAAAAAAATTGCTGACTATCTTAAATCACTGTAAATTTTCAGTACAAATATCACACGAAATATGTTGCTGAGATGCATGTTATGTATGCGAAGATAGCCAAAACATTATATTTACCGACACTGCTAACTGACGCAAGACTCGTCGCAAAATTTAATCGGCTAAATATAATTCGCAAGTATGCAATTGTGAATCAGTCACGCACAAGATTTAAAGTCGTGTGAAAGTTATACTGTTACGTGTTATATTCCATTGATGAGGTATGAACCCATTAGCTTATTTTAGCTTATTTTTCTATACTTTGTTGTATGATGCATACAAGTTTTTGATACTTTGGGTAATAGTTTAATTACATTAAGCATAATGGAAGTAACATTTTATTAATTTTTTTTATTATATGAAAATATTTTTTTAATCAAGCATTTCATTAATTTAAATAAAAATTTATCAAAATTTTAATTTAGTTTTTTTTTTTACCTTTGGTGGATCATTACGTTTTAGTTTTTTTTTTTTTTTACCTAAGAAAGGTTGATTTATATTCGAGGGTTTCGTTTTATAAGAAGTTTACTAAACTTTTAGATATTTTTTTTTTTTACACGCTTTGTTGATTTTAACGTTTCGTGTTTGTTGTTGTGAACCCGCCATTAATGTGAGTAGCGNACCTAAGAAAGGTTGATTTATATTCGAGGGTTTCGTTTTATAAGAAGTTTACTAAACTTTTAGATTTTTTTTTTTTTACACGCTTTGTTGATTTTAACGTTTCGTGTTTGTTGTTGTGAACCCGCCATTAATGTGAGTAGCGCGGAGTAAACACACCCGCTCACGCGAGTCTTAACTCGAGGAAGACAACAGTGTGGAAGGGGAGGGGTGGCACTGTTCGTACCAAGAGAATATCTGCGGGAACAAGGAGGATACAAAGACCGTCAACGTATCCCGGTTAGTTCTCGCAGTCTCGTTGGAGCATGAAGTAGGCTTTACGAGTGACTTGTTTCCAACACCACGCCAATTCTTTCCTCTCACCATCTTCACAATGAAGTGCCGTGTAGAAGGGTTAAAGTATATGCAGCTGCAGTTGACGTTCAACTCACCAAGGCGTCTCTCTTCTATCTGTTTATGGTGTTTACCGCCACATACCCCCTCCGTCGCTTTCCATGTTGCGGTAATCATTATAGCATGGTTAAATATATGAAATACTTCAATTTAAGAATGATTTTTAGGTCGTTAGATTTATATTATATAATTTAATGTTTGTTTCGAACATAATATTTTAAAATAAAATTCAATGGCAGCTGTTAATATTAGACTTTTCTCAGTTATCTTTCTTAAATACGTATAGTATTTAAATGAACGTAAAAACAGTTATACGGAATTTTTACTTGAAAAATGTTATTTTAATTGTAAGTTATTTTAATTAAGTATACTAACGAAAAATACTACCATTCCAATCTGATATTACGGCATGCTGCTGAAATAACCTAAAATGATATTTCATTCACATATAAAAGTTTGTTTTACATTAATGCATGTTGCTTGCTAATTTCTGCTCTTTATATTTTAATTGATTAATGATGTATGATTTAGATCCACCTTTCAGGGATCTAAGAGAAGTGCCAAGATGGCCACGTGTACTTATTGATGGAATTAGAGACTAATGGGATATTCATGGTGGGCTGTACATCAGCAGTGAAATAAAATCAACGTCTGACCTCTATTCCATTATAGAGAAAGCCAGGAGTGTTCGGTCACGTGGTACCAAATATTACTTGCATTCGGGAGATCTTAATTTTTTCGAACATTTTTCCAGCGATGTATTTTAAACGTTGCTTTCAGTTGACAGAAAATTTAGATTAATGATATGCTGAGTAAAGATGCACAATACAGGTTCACTATGCATCGTAAGAAATTAACGGAATGAGTGATTTGTTACCTTTATGCCACACATGTTGTCAAAGAGAGTTAACGTGCTATCAAATTGTAACCACTATACGCGCAGTCCTGTGAGGGGAGCTCACATTTTCTGTCGAAGCAGTGAGGACTGAAATCAACGTTTGAGTTTTCCATGTGTGCTCAGCTCAGGTCAACAGCCCGACTGGACTCGGGAAATTGACCGTTGGGTCACTGCGTTTAAACTGTCGAATAGTTGATTTTCGCGTACGAAATTATATTGCTCTATACAACTTCCATGTATGTATATCCGACTTTCGGGCGTCTCTGTGGTAGCACATATGCTTTAAAATATAGATTTCCCAGGTTGAATTACCTTGGGTATTTAACTTTCGAGGGGGCCGCGGTGGCTGAGTGGTTAGACTGCTCGCCTCCCACCAAGGCGAAGCGGGTTCAATCCCCGGCCGGGCCACTCCCGGATTTTTGCAAGTGGGAATCGTGCCGGACGATGCCGCTGGTCGGCAGGTTTTCTAGGAGATCTACCGTTTCCCCCGTTCTTGAATTCCGGCGCTGTTCCATTCTACCCTCATTTTACCCTCATCGGCTCTCAAGGCCTCATTAATAGCCACCCAAATCTCTCAACTGAACTCAACTCAACTCCAAACTTTCTACATATTAATTTTCTCTATACAAATTAGATGCCAACAAATACAAGGGGTTAGAACTTGACTCAACGGCCACGTACAAACTTTGTAAATAGGCCTAAAATTTGAAGAAAAAAAAATCAGTAAGAACAATTTGACTAGTGGGTCGATAGAATTTGTTTCAACTCCTGGTCGGTTCAGGAAACGTAAATTCCTTGGTTCAGACTTGATTATGTGTTACCAGCTCTGAAGCACTTGGTATGTTACAATAAGGATCATTAAATGGCAATGTTATTTTAAAAACAAAATTAAAAGGAAACAAAAATGCCCCGATATAACTAATGAACTCACTTTCCAATACACGAGTGCAAATAATTTTTAGTAAAGTTCTCTAAAGTTAAGAAGGTCGGCAGGTCTTCAGGTCTCGTTAACAGCAGTGTCATTATTGATGAAACTAGAAACATCTGCAACAGTTGTGAGACGATTACAAATACACGTGTATTCTACCCATAACTCGAACTCAGGAAACCTCGTAACATAAGCTAGCGTGCGATCAACTGCGGTACAGAGGAAGCATTCTGAGTGTCAACATCGGATGTAATCAGTCTAATGTTTTTAATGATAGGGTTTACTTGCCTGAAATATTTACAAGGCCGTCAATTCGAAAATAAGTATTTGAGTCCCTTAAATTACGTACGTTTGCATGGCCTACTGTAGCGCTACTTGTGTGAAGAATTTGGCGGGAATCTGTTGATTGGTTCCCGAGATATGGCATAAAATCTATATTACCTTATTTAATGCTACTTCACAAGATTGCCTAAAAAAGTCTCTGTAAACGATGTTCCTTGTAGATACTGTCAACATACCAAGTTTGGTTGGATTTTGTAAGATTAATTAATAGACATGACAAACTTATAAAAAAATTGTTACACGGCCACCATTTTATAAAAAAGTGTCTGACCTCACTTAAATCATGCAAGATTACATAACTTTCTGTAAAACTATTTATGTGCGAAATTTTGTTGAAATTTGTTGAATGGTTCCGCAAATATGAAAAAATGTTCCCTTTTCTCACCTGGCCTTATTTTAAAAATAGGCCGGAAATATAAGATCTCTTTACGTATTAATTTATGCCTTTGAAGTATATTGCTAGTTTACAAAACTTGGCCACGTTTGTTGAATTAATTAATAGATATAACGCACTAATCCAATTTTTTATATTAAAGCCATTTACAAAAGAGTGTCTGCCGTGCTTACGACATGTAAGTTTACTTGGACTACTGTAGTACTACTTGCGTGTAAAATGTAGTGATAATCGGTGTAATGGACCTTTAAACACGACATAAAACACCGGGTTCTTTATTTGTGACTATCTACATAAATGAAGGACAACATTTTTATTTATTAGCACATTTTCGATGATATTTATGGATACTGGCAGTATAAAAAGTTCAGTTATAATCGGTTACGTAGTTTCGTAGATATATAGCATACTAAGATAAAATGTTTATTCAGACGCCGTTCTGAAATTATTATCTGGCCCATTTTAAACATGACAATTATTTTGGCCTATCATAGCACAACTTTTTGTCCAGATCTGGCGGGAATCGGTTAATTGTTTCCCGAGATATTACATTCTCTTCTTTTTTTCATGTGGTGCTATCATACATAATGGCGGAGAAATTTGGGTCTGTAAATACACATTCGACGGTTGTAATATATTCTGCCGTAATACAAAGTATAGGGGAATTGTGTTTCGCAGTTTCGTAGATATAGCGTACTAAGCAATAATGCTTATATGGTCGCGACTCTGAAAATAAGCACCTGACCAACTCAAAAAAGTATCAGTTCACATGGCCTGCACTATTAGCACTTGTTTGCGAAATTTTGTTGTAATCTGTTGGGTTTTTCCAGAGATATGACAATTTATATATTTTTTCATGTGATGCTATCTTACAAAATGGCGGACAAAAGACTCTGTGTAGGCACACTTAATAGTTGTAATGCGAGTTTATACTGCCATCATACAAAGTTAAGTTGGAATTGTTTACATGTTTTCGACGATATAGCATGCTAAGTTAAAATAGCTATATGGCCGCCATTTGAAAAATATGAGTCTAACCTATTTGAAACATATTAGTTTACATTACCTATCGCAATACTACTACTTGTTTGCCAAATTTGATATGAATCGGTCAATTCCTTCCCGAGATATTATATAAAAACTTCATTTCTTCATGTGGCACAATCTCACAAAATAGCACAAAACTGGCTATTTGTTGGGATGTATTATGATTGTAATAGATGCGCTCAGCGTACAAAATGTTATCGAAATTGACCGAACGGTAAAGTAGATTTATCAAAGAAACCTAACAAATTTATCCAGCTCTTTGCCAATGCCACATTGTTCAAGACTCTATCAACATGGTTGTTTGCGGTTAATAAAGCTGTACTAACTGTCAAAATAATTTTTTTTTCGTGTTAAACATTCATGCCGGGAATTGCCATTTTTATATATTTTTTTCGGGAATTCCATTAAAGAAGAATGATTTGGATTATGATTTTTGATGCAAATGTCAACATAATTTATTTAAACTCAAACTGCTTCGCCTTTCTTCAATTCCCTCCATTTTCATCAACAGTTTTTAAAATTCATTTTTGAGGTACTCGTTCAAATCTGCTGTTTAAAAAATCTTTTTATTTGTTGTAAAATATATTTATTTTAAGGAATTTTTCTTTTCGTAAGTCAATACAACCACTAAGTTGATTTTGATGTGATTTACTGTTTTAAGATGTTCTTAGCCTTGTTTTCAATTTGGTTTCTTATCGGTTCCAAAAACCCTGAGGGATTCGTGGTGTCTTCTTCATTGGCAAACCCAAATGTTTTATTTCATCTTTAAAAAAAAATAGTTTGTTCCTTAGTTATCTTGTTCCTTCAAAATATTTCATGTAACTATTTAATTCTTATTTAAAATTTAAAGAACGAGTACTAAATTAATTTACTTTACCATAAAAATTGTTATCATTAATAACGCGCTTATTACTGCTGCTTCATGCTTGATGAGTTCATCATTATTAAAATGATTCCAGTGAACGCCATTTTCCTTGGCTGAAGTTCGAAGTTCATTACATTTCCTCTCATAATTCAGGCCAGTAAGAATTGGATTTGCTTTGAAAACCCCCGTTTTCGCATGTCACTATCAGAAGGAAAATTAATGAGTTTGGTTTTTTACGATGTTTTGACAAGCAAATGTATTTATGTAACTTATAATAGTGTTTAATATCTTTAATTGAGAGGTCTTTATAAGAATTTTTGAGGTCCTCATCTCTTATTTCACGCTCTCCGCTCATTTTCCTTGGTAGCCGTTTTACCCATCTTACAAATATATTTCATTTATTTTATTTTACTTCCCGGTGTCTTGTAAATGTTAAAAAACACATACATTAAATAGAGTATATGAATGATTTAAAACTAGACATAATTTTAATGATATATTTATAATACGTGTGTCTCGTAATACGTTTAAAAAATAGATTTCCTACATTCACATTTTACTTTCGCTTTGCAAGTGTTGCCATATTTATCATAAGATTATCACAATTTTTACAACAATAAGGATGCTTTCTGCAGCATTCGAATGCTATTCTTTGTTCAGTACTAGTTGTTCTTTAGTTTTAGTTTTAAATGCTTAGAAAACCATATTTCTAACATTGTTTTTGAAAATAACACAAACTTTTTTTCGTCGTATTTCGGTTTCTCGCTGTCTTTGCTTTCAGTCTTCATTTTATTTTTTTTATTATTTAATAACCACAATTTTGTATAAAAAAATACGTTTTCTGTGAGATCTTAAACTTATGTACTCACACACTCAACTCTCTCAACTCAACTTTCTCTTCAGTTCTATGAATTCTGATGCTTTTTCCAATGTGTTGCTTGTCTATTGCTTTTTTCATTGCTTTATAAATCGTTTTTTCCTTCTATTTTATGGTTTTTGATACTTCTACACACACATATATATATAATATCAATAAATGAATTTGCTTGGTGTCATCCAAAGTGTTAATTTTCAATCGTAGCATATATGCTTAAATATGCCCGTAATATTGGGGTTTAATCACTACTTTGAGTGTTTTTCTTTTTCAATTTTATTTTCAGATGCTAAGTGGTTTAGAACTCCTATAACACGTCTACTCAGATTTGGCTATTTCATTGTCCCTTCGTCTTCGTACTGCTCAAGGCAATTGCAAACCACCGCAGAAACCCCAGACCACTTGTCTGAGGTCACTAAGCTCACACGCTGAGCAACAGATCATAATTTCGTTTGAGCTTAACCGGAAATATCTGAACATTTATGAACTAAAATTTTAAGTTCAGTGGTGTTGTCTCAAACTGAAAGACACAAGAAGTTCACCACTCAATAACTATTCTCTTTCTAGTGGGCATTAAATGAAGGTTGGAAACTTACGTTACGTGGCAACAGTTGTTTTAAAATTAAAAGAAAACCACCAATACATCATCTTTGGGCCTTATGTTTCTAGTTTCCTAACTAGAGAAAGATATGCGTGCCACTTCCAGCTGTAAGTTGTAGGTTAGAACAGCAAATGTATAATTTTAACAGTTGCTTATTAAAATCTATAAAATCTACAAAGTATAATTTACTGTAAGTTACATTACGTAAAAATATAGGAAATGGCTGCATGTGAAAGAAATATAAAATTACGAGCGAGGACAATAAATCAATTTTGTATTTCGTCCATACATTAGACAATTTCTATATTTTAACCTAAAGTATCGTACAAAAAAATTGTTTCTTTATTTAATGAATTTCAATAAACTTTTGTTAAAATAAGAAATTTACGGTTCTAATGCAGTGAAATAAAGGAAATTAAAAAACGCTGTCAATAGCTATTAAAAATTTTCGTACAAATATATGATGGTAAAGGAAGCCATTAGGTAAGTGTTTCTACGTTGTATTAAGTATTACAAAGACAAAGAGCTGCAAAATATATTACTTTGAGGTAGTACTTATTAGTTAAGTTTAGTGATTGGTTTTATGTAGCATAGGATTAGTATTAAACGGCAAGGATGAAATGATAAGGAAAGTGTCCTTATTCGAAGTCAGAGGGGTTTATATAGAGTTATTGTATGTTTCCTATTAAGAATGAGAATTTAAAAAAAAAAACTTACAAAGTTACGTGAAAACCTCGGTATCGGGACATCCGCCATATCTTAATTTTCAAATATCTGTTAAATCATATTACGCAATAGACGTATTCGTGTTTTACACGTCAGCCAGTTTAATCTCATATGCAGCATCATACGGTTGATTTTTAAATTAACAAGGTTAAGTTTATAATTTACACAAATTTAAAGCATGACCATATCAACTTCGTGACTCTGGCCGGAGAAAATACATCACCTGCTCGACATCCCGATTAATTAGATACCATGTTCGAGATGCAAAGCACGACAAGGAGGTCAGCCGGTGCGGACTAGTTCGTGTTCCGGCGAAGACCTTCGGGACTCGTAATGAAGTGGTTGCTGACTAACGCCCGCCCGCTATTCGTGGATAAGCTCTGCACCCCGGCTGGGATCGAATCAGTACACTCGACACCTTCCCTCTTCTAACTCTCCTCTCCCCAAGGACTGCAGGACACTAAACACCCTCCCTCCCCTACACATCCCTCCAGAAGGACATGCAGGACACTCAACACCCTCCCACCCCTAACACTCCCCTCCCCTGGACTGCAGGACACTCAACACCCTCCCTCCCCAAAGACCACCGAGTGTTAATCGCCGCTTCCTAGCGAGAGAAACCGCTGTGGATGAAGCCGGCGTGAAGGTGCATAAAATTCCGGCGGAGGCGTAAATTAATTCCGGTTCCGGGGTGGGAAGAAAAAAAAATAAAAGGAAAATTAAACAGGGCGTCCAATCGGCGCCCGGGGAGACGTGGTGGGGGCATGGTCTCCCACCTCCCTCCCACGTTCCCCGGGTCGTAATCGCTCGCCGATGCCTGCGGACGTGGCGGCGCTTATGAATTTTCATGCGGCGTCGGGACGGCGTAGTAATCCGGCGCCGGTGCGGGGGGCGCCCTCCTCCCCTTCCCAACCCCCACCGCCAACGCCATCGTGGCGAGGACATCCCGTGTACGGACGGGGCGGTGGGGAGATTGAAAACCTCCACGTCCGTGCGTTCGACATATTTAAACCGACAATAGATAGCCTTATATTGATCTGCACGTCGTGTCGCGCGGGAGATGGGGGCCTTTGCTCGTGGGTGGACTCGCAGTCGAGCTGAGAGGGTGAAACGAGATGAAGATGGAGCAGCGCCGGAATGCAAGGGAGGGGGGGGGAACGGGAGATCCCCGAGAAAACTCGCCGACCAGCGGCATAGTTCGGCACGATTCCCACACGCGAATATCCGGGAGTGACCCCACCGGGAACCGAACCCGGCTCGCCTATGTGGGAGGCGAGTAGTCTAACCGCTCAGCCACCGCGGCCCCGTGGACTCCAAGGTATCGAGGCCGCCTTCGCACCGCGAGGTTATTGGTTGGATGATTAAAGTGAAAATTACATGGGGCGTGCGCCATTGCACAGCAATGTCGCCACCACGAGCACGCGAGGATGATATTAAAAACGTACACGAGAACAAGTCAGCACTGGCTGTTGCCAAAATATATTTAAATCATAAAGTAAAATCCACAAGGAATTTAATTAGAGTTCTACCTAACTAAACAAAACAAAACAGGACGGTGAGAACGAACGAATGAGCAACAAAAGCAAGACAAAATACACAAATAAACGCAAAAAAAAAAACACAAAATGACAGAGCTAAGACAGCAGAGGCGGACACCGAGGTGAAGACAAATATGTAAGTTCAAAANCACGCAAAAAAAAAACACAAAATGACAGAGCTAAGACAGCAGAGGCGGACACCGAGGTGAAGACAAATATGTAAGTTCAAAACTTTATATGTATATACAGTTTTGTTGCTTGAGGTAAAGAACGACTTAATGCGAAATATACTTCGTTTTCAACTTTACAAGGGAGAACAGTTTAGTTGAAGTTCATAAGTTCAAAACAACAATATTTTTTTAAAGAAATGAAAATTTTAAAATTATGGTTTATTGAGAGAGAGAGAGAGAGAGAGAGAGAGAGAGAGAGATAACAATTGTTAACTCGCACTACGGACATAACATTTCGGCAGACTTTCTCATTAGAGGTTGTTTGTATCTGTTAATGCTTTCTATTATTTGCTTCTAAGTTAATTAAGGGGCCCGAGCTCCATTTAGACAATTATTCGGATAAAAAAGGGAGAGACAGTAATTTGGACTCCTTATATTAGTCGTCTGTGTGGCGATAAGCTGTATTTGCAGAAATGTTGTATAGACTGAGAATCAAATACAATTACCTAATGCCCAATATATTCGACTACCAACAGACATCCAGACTATTGGAAGTGAAGAGTGTCGACAAGTAATTTAGAAAAGGCAATATTTTAAAGTAAATCCACGAGGCACTCCAAAGTCGTAAAATTGTAAAATGATCTCGATTTCCTAATCTTATCCACATACCTAACATATGATCTGAAAAAGCAAAATATTTCCGTACTTATTCAAGTCTGATCATCGCTATCAAAGTATTTTCTAAGCACGGTGAATTTCCAGCACTTCTTCGGTAGCGATGTTAGAGGAAGATGNGATCATCGCTATCAAAGTATTTTCTAAGCACGGTGAATTTCCAGCACTTCTTCGGTAGCGATGTTAGAGGAAGATGGAACCACAACGAACAGTATGGATTTAAGTGTAGTCAATTCGCGGTTTCTTCACACCTTTTGAATCAACCCCTTTTAAAAATCACCCCATGTAGACGTGTTTGGTTGNATCATCGCTATCAAAGTATTTTCTAAGCACGGTGAATTTCCAGCACTTCTTCGGTAGCGATGTTAGAGGAAGATGTAACCACAACGAACAGTATGGATTTAAGTATAGTCAATTCGCGGTTTCTTCACACCTTTTGAATCAACCCCTTTTAAAAATCACCCCATGTAGACGTGTTTGGTTGNTAGTCAATTCGCGGTTTCTTCACACCTTTTGAATCAACCCCTTTTAAAAATCACCCCATGTAGACGTGTTTGGTTGTTTACTAAGTATGCCACGTGTCAGAAGTGTTTTATACTTCTGTTAACGTAAAAGTTTATTTATTTTTTATTAAATCTAACTTTTACTTAAATTTTATGTATAAACTTTAATATTTATTTTCCAACTAATACGAATAAAACAGGGAGAAAATAGGTGAAATGGTAATGCCTTGTAGAAAATATTTCTCATGCAAAACATTTTTAAAGTGAGCGCGCGCGAACGCTGTGCTCCCCGCCCGTTTGGCGCGATTTTCCAGTTAGTTAACTTTTGTTTGCACGAGGCGGAGAAATATCCTGGAAGTAGAACTTAAGCAGGGCTCCAGGAAATTTGGAAGTAACCGTGAATGTACTATATTAATATGTTACAATAGGCTTATATATATTAGCATTGTTTACGCTTATCGACTTTGCGGAACTTCCCTGGATATTTGCTGAACGGCGGGGGTTTCACACCTCACCACAGCCAACGTCATTTCAATGTCGGTGACATCCGAAGGTGATGAAACCCGGTCCTGCCGTGCCTATCCTTTCCGCCTTAATTCTCTTGACACTTCTGTGACGATGCTAAATTGATGAAGTGGGCTCTGGTCCCCGCGGTGTGGGGGAAGGANTTCGTCCCACTACCTCCCGGCTTAATGGACCGAGAGCCATGCCATGGACGGAGGCACATTAACATGCCACGCTCCGCGAAGCGTAACGATCCCTTATCCAGGATTCAGCTCTCTGTGTCTTTGTTAGCAGTATGGCGCGCTATCCAGAGCGCCATTGGCGAGCATGCCGCGGGACTGAGTTTGTGCATATGCGAACCACCTGTTAAAAATTTCCCGGCGTTCAAGTAGGAGTGTGGGTTTCCAGCGGATCACTGCGCTCGACTGTGCAGAACTCATTAAAAAATCAGCACACACACTACCAAAACTGTAAAAAGAAGTGTGATTTACGGTGCGTAAGAAATAAGAACAGAGTCAAATATTCTGGTAGAGTTTACTTATTTGAATGTTTAAAAAATCAATTATTATAAGTTAGTTGTTAATCAAAATTTTAGTATATTACAATTTTGTTTAAGAAAGAAAATTTTCAAGTTGTACAAATATAATAATTAATATGCTTGAATGTAAGAATACACAGGCGNTAATAATTAATATGCTTGAATGTAAGAATACACAGGCGATGGACAAAATAATATGAATACCATGCAATATAGTACATTTTGTTGCATGTTGGCAACACTGCTTCCGTGTAAATAATGCGACGCGTATTTATTGCACAGTTTACGTGCCAAGTCTTGTAGGTTATATTGCAGTGTATTATACGCTTTGTTCCGCGATGGTTAAAACAAGCGATCGGTGAAATGTGTGATCTCTCAGACTTCGAAAGAGGGCAAATCGTTGGTGCTGTATTAACGGGAGCGTCTGTGACGAAAACAGCTCAACTGTTTAACGTTTCATGAGCGGCAGTATCCACGGTAATGACAGCGTACACAAAACATGGTAAAACATCATCGGCGAAGAAGAATAGTGGGCGAAACCCAAAGTTAACTGACAGAGACAGAAGAACATTAAAAATAATTGTGGCCAGACAACATAAAACTACCGCGGCAAACGTGACAGCAGAACTCAAATCTCACTTGAGTAATACTGTTTCGACAAAAAACAGTACGGCGGGAGATCCACAAAGCTTACATTCATGGAAGGGCTGCAATTGCGAAACTCTTTATAACGGAAGCCAACGATAAGCTGCGAAAGAAGTGGTGCCACGATCATAAAACCTGGACACTTGATGATTGGAAGAATGTGGTATGGTCCGATGAATCATCGTTTACATTGTTTCCTACAAACGGCCGGGTTTATGTATGGAGAACCCCAAAAGAAGCCTACGATCCGGACTGCCTGCTTTCTACAGTAAAGCATGGGAGAGGTTACGTTATGATTTGGGCGGCTATATCGTGGTATTTAGCTGGTCCTCTCATTCACATCACTGACCTGATTACTGCGAATGAATATCTCGCTCGACATCAACAATGATGAAGTTCTTACTATGACTAGCATATTGCTGCCAAACACTGCCATATTCTGAGATGATAATGCGCCCATGCACACAGCCAAAAACTTTCAGTCTTGGTTTGAGGAGCCAGACGTCAACATAATTGAACCGTTATGGGGACTTTTAGAGCAGAGAGTGAGGAGCAAATTTCCATCTCTAACATCATTGAACAATTGGCGGATGTTTTGGTACAAGAATGGGACAACATTCCGTTGGAAACTATTCAGACACTCTACGAATCTATTCCGCGAAGAATTGCAGCTGTTCTAAAAGCAAATGGTGGCCCAACACCTTATTAATAAATAAATATTGTGTTTATGTCAGATGTTCATATTATTTCGTCCATCCCCTGTATTAGTATCAATGATAAAAAATACATTTAATAACAGTTTTTTATGCGTTCATTTCACTTATAAAAATTATAAANTGTATTAGTATCAATGATAAAAAATACATTTAATAACAGTTTTTTATGCGTTCATTTCACTTATAAAAATTATAACTGTGGTAGATGAAATGGATTCGCATAAGTTTTCAAAAACATTCGTAAGCCTTGTTGCTAACGTTTATTACATTCAAGTAGAGTAATTATTGCAATAGTTTTACTTTATTAATTCTTCATATTTTTTTCCTAAATGTAATTTTTGAAACATTCAGAATGGAATTACGCTTAAATTTTGGTTTGCAAAGAGACTGTAATTAATTAATGTTTAAAATATATTTAAATTAGTAAAATCTATTAAATCTTTGCACATTGTTAAAAAAAATGTACACGTTCATTCATATGCGACATAAATTAACTTACCTGACAATTGTGGTACGTGCATACGACATTTTAATGAGTTATACTTGTTGTGTGGTCGCCTTCAGTTCTCAGTTGCAGAACAGTATACCTCATCTTAAGGGCCCTGCCTACCGGCTGGCAGCTGCAAAACTTTAATAGAAAATCTCAAGTAAAGGTAATTTCCTATCAGTGTGTTAATTTTAAAGATAGGCGTTTCAAACAAAATATGTAATTCACAAATTTTTAGGAGAAGATCCCTATGAGCGTTTTTTTTTTCAATATAGGTAGGCAGAATGTACTTTTTTTAAAACATAAATTTTTAAAAATTCCTCGCAAACATGCCAAAGAAGTTATGGAAACATCTCCGCTGTAGGAAACTTCTCCTAAAAACTTCGTGATTATACAATTTTGTTTGAAACGCCTATCTTTAAAATTTACGCACTGAAGCGAAATTTCCTTAACGTGGGATTTCCTATTTAAATTTTTCAGCTTCAGCCGGTAGGCAGTGCCCTTAAGATAAGAGGCATTTAAAATGCAGGAAAATGAAGTTTTATTTAAGGTATACGACCGTGAAACCATATCCTGTATGTAGTATGTATGCAGTATATATGTTGGTATAGGCTGTTCACGGTGACATGAGCACTTTCGAAAACCCTGCTTAAGGTATACTCGTATTTGTACGCATCTTGTGTATTCTTCCACCGCATGTTAAATTAACATTGCTATGGGGCTTATCACTTTATTCAGGCGTCGGTCAAGTGAAACTATGATGCTAGTATAGAAATAAATATTTAACAGAATTGCTAATTTTTACTCTTATAAGCATTCAGAAAACATAGAGAAAATTTTTTTTTTCGGTATTCACAAATGTTACGTCACATTTTTAATTCAACGTTAACAAATATAACTAATTTCCCTCGGTTGTTACCAACTTTACTGGGCGCGTGCCTGTTAGTGTACCAGTCAAAATACATGCAGGTAAGGCCAGTGACATTTTTCAAAGGTTCGTTTTAAAATAGCTCTCTTAATCGTGAACAGCCTTTAATATGATGCCCAGTATATAAAGTGTTTTGCATTGCTTTCATGTAATTACTTCCCCAAATGAACATTTCATTATTGTCGGATCACGCAAGTACTATCAGAAATAAAGTAATCCAGGCCGAAAAGTAACGTGATTGGTTAGTTACCTAAAGTATTCTTTTTATTTTGTTGATAAAAGTTTGTTACATTCCATGAGTGTTAAAATATAAACAACTTATTTTTGCATACGTTTGAAATATTTTTTTATTAAAAAAAAAACACTTCTGAAATTTGTTTGTTCTGTTTTTGAGAGTGTTTTTACTTTCTTTCGTTTGTGTGAATTGGAATTCGCAATGTTATTCAGATTTTTACGAGTAGTTTCAACCAAAAACATAACTAATAAACATGTTTATTACGAGTATCAATATTTATAGTTTTAATCAGTGGGGCTCTTTAACCGAAATTTAAAACGATTAATGCTTCTCTAGCCAACATGTTAAGTAATAAATATAACGTCATACGCGTCGTAAAGTACAAGGGACCGCCGAGCATTAAAGACTCAGCGTAGCGTAAGGGCATTGTCGCATCTCGTAAATAGTCCGTTAACGTCANAAGGGACCGCCGAGCATTAAAGACTCAGCGTAGCGTAAGGGCATTGTCGCATCTCGTAAATAGTCCGTTAACGTCATCTAAATAAGCATCCGTAGTATACTTACAAAACACAATTCTTTACTACTTTCGCATTATGATATCTAAATATGAGGATAATTATGTGACAAATGTATTTCCTATTTCGCTTCATACCAGCACGAATAATTATCAGGTAGCGTGCGACAATGATGAATGTCGAGAGAGGTTACATTTCCAAATATATACGTGCTAGTTTACAAATACTCTTACCCTATGCATAGGCTTTTTAGGGACGAGTATGGCGTAGCGGCCAGGGCGAGCACCTCCCATCAAGGCAAACCGGGTTCGATTCCCGGCGGGCTCTCCCGGACAACGCTGCCGGTCAGCGGGTTTTCTCGGGGATCTCCCGTTTCTCCCCGCCACTGCATTCAGGCGCTGCTCCATATCCACCTCGCTTCACCATACATCGGCTCTCGATAAACAGATGTCAAGAGCNCCACTGCATTCAGGCGCTGCTCCATATCCACCTCGCTTCACCATACATCGGCTCTCGATAAACAGATGTCAAGAGCAGCTCAAAAACTTTCCACAAGTAGTGAGAGCAGCGTGGTACAGTCCCAGATATCGCGATGGGAACGGAATAGCGGAATGGCAGAGCGTCCTCTCACTCAGGTGGCCGTCGCGANACTCGGGTGGCCGTCGCGATACGAATGAGTTTACTTAACTCACTAACAAATGCGACACAGCCATACGTTAATTCTTTTAGCCATGTATCAATATGTAATTTACAGCTCTGCAAATTAATTTTTTGTTTAGAACCGTACGGGTATAAGTATAACGCTCTGTCACACGTCGGGACTAATAAAAACTCACTTGTGTTAGATGTTACAACAGTTGTTTATGGGACTGAAGAATACAGTCTCAACAATGAAAGATGTCTCCCACCAGGGAAGGGACTTCTCTTACCGAACACGGTTTGTGCTGTGTACAGTGCAGGATGTTTCAGTGGAAGCGTGCAAATGTGAAACTGGGAATAGGGGCCGCATCACGGAAGACCTTGAGATAGGGAACACGTGACCCAGGAGGCCAGCGCAAGGAGATACGAGCGTAGACGTGTGGGTGACCCTTGCGGCACGTGAGGTTCACCTATCGTCCGCGAGGTGGCTCCGTGGTCCCCACATCAACGCAGTGAGTGCGTGTATCAACTACAGAAGCTTAAATTCAGAGGATATTTTGACATAACGAGGCAGAACCTCGTACGCGCCGTTGTCGTGCTTGTGTCGAGGTCGGGCGGCCGTCAACTTCGGCAACTCTCGTGAACCACGAACTGATGCAATAGCACCGGTCCGTCAGCGGAGTGGCCCCGCACGGTACTACCTGTCGACAGCGTAAACACGCAACGCCAGCAATACGCGCAATCAATCCAGACAACCTGTATTCGTGTTAGACATGTTCGCGCCCATTATCTTCTTTCGCTGGCTTCGCAGATCCACACGTTCCCAATCTCATAACGTTCTGTCTCAGTTTCATTTACGATTTACCTTTACTGAAACACGCTGTTTACGTAATTAAATCAACTTCTCGCGAAACGTTCCCCCGCAGAGGATGTTGTGGCTGACGAGGTTTTAAACTGGCGTAAACTACACGTTTTATTTTGTAAATTTAAAAACGAATCGTACCATTATGCATGTAAGATTAAATCGGACGACATGCTATCTGCTTTAATGCAGCGGGTTTTGTGACCAGATCGTCTCATCCCATGCCTGAGCCTTTAAGGTATTACGGGAGACAACTTTCTGAGCGATTTATCATAGAAGAGTGCACCTCAGGTCTTCGATCTTACATTCTGGCTGTTCCCAAGGCCACACAGGCTGTTTATTCTGTCACGTCAGTCCTTTGATGCGCGTGCACTCTTCACCGGTCTATATTTCTCCAAGTCTTTTGAGCTTGGTCAGAGCTCTAATTGACAGCAGTTGAATGCTAAAAAATCGGACGACAACGCGAACACGTTGGTTTCCCGTGTCTACCATGTTGGAATTCGGTTTAGATTCAGGCACATGTAATTGTGTATGTCGCCTCAGGGCCGCCATATTGCAGTGTGTCACTGAGTTTCTGCACTCTATCACCAGAGTTCTCTGTGCAATTCTGGTTTTTTTCGCTGCCTTGGCCTCCAAACATTATTTCGATGCTGATGAAATCTACGAAAACCGTCCTGTTTTATGCCATTCCTACTAAATAACGACACGAATATAAGTGTTATGTTAGCGCACTGTTTCTATATTAGCGAAAATTGTTTTATCGATATAATTTCTATCAGGGGAATGCGAGGCTGCGCCATAACGTCGAAATACCAACCTCCGAGGTAAAATTACGCCGAAAACCATTAGNGCAATTCTGGTTTTTTTCGCTGCCTTGGCCTCCAAACATTATTTCGATGCTGATGAAATCTACGAAAACCGTCCTTTTTTATGCCATTCCTACTAAATAACGACACGAATATAAGTGTTATGTTAGCACACTGTTTCTATATTAGCAAAAATTGTTTTATCGATATAATTTTTATCAGGGGAATGCGAGGCTGCGCCATAACGTCGAAATACCAACCTCCGAGGTAAAATTACGCCGAAAACCATTAGNTATCAGGGGAATGCGAGGCTGCGCCATAACGTCGAAATACCAACCTCCGAGGTAAAATTACGCCGAAAACCATTAGGCCGAGCGCGGAATTTACTGAAATGCAGAAAGGAAGGAAAATGAGGCGAAAGGCTAAAATTTCGTCACGCCGAAAAATTTCGCTGCAGGAGTGCCACAAGAACAAACTCGCAAGAACGTTACCAGGCATGTTGACAGAAAGTTGAGTTGTACCATAAAGCCGAAATAACGAACTGAATTTGGCCTCAATGCCGAACCCTTGGAATGTTGTCTACCCTTTACATATAGAACTTATGCTGTATCTCAGACAAGTTGGAGCTAAACATTTTAGAACATTTTTTTATAAATTACAATTTTAAAACATTATTTACGAAACGAAAATCACTTACATCTGAGAAATATTAATTTGGAATTAGAATTTTTAAATTGATGTTATATTTGTGACTACTTGCCAACTCACATAAAAAAAAATCCCACCTTTTGTCAAGATTCACCTTACAAAGTCTTGGTTGATTTCAGACTTACATTTATGTCAAGCATTTCTTGTATTTTGTAGTGGAAAGTGTAGTCAGTGATACGAAGTTGCGGGTTGGTACGCCCCACTCCCCAATTCCATTCGAGGGAATCGTGCAAGACGAAGCAAGTGGTTGGCGGGTTTTCTCAGGGATCTCCCATTTCCCTAACCCTTTCATCCCAGCGCTGTTCCATACTCACCTCACTTCACACTCGTCGGTTCTCAAGACCTCGATTTTAAGAGCGTCCAAAATCTATTCTCTCACTCACTCACTCACCCAATTCCATTCTATCGAAGAATGGTGTCTAAATTACACTTGTGACTGAGATCAAAATCTTACCCTTCTTCGCCAAACAGGAGCTAATTGTTTCTTAAATTTTAATAACAATGATAATCATTAATTATACTTAGAATTTAATTGCATTTGATACATTAATTAAAGCGACTAAAATTTTTGGACTACATGTAAGTACCCTTACAATGGTACAAACTGATAACTTCGGAATTTATAAAATAGTAAATACGAGTTTAAGTTTATAAGTCTAATAAGGAATTTTATGCTGCATTCAACAAACTACGAATTAAAGTATTTTAATTCACCGAGAGAAAGGTTTGTTTCAACCAACAACGTACTTGTTTGTATATGGCTAAACAAATATGCAGTTGCTCTAACAGAAAATTTTGTTGAGTATACAAAACTTCAAAAGCAAAATAAAAACTTATTCCGCTTATCTAACCAAATACACACTTCAGTTGATAAAACCTCTTAGCTGGAAAAACAAAATTTGACTGCGAACAAAATATTTTGTTGGACAAATGTGCGTAAGCCTTATTTGTTTGTCCATATACAAACGAATACAGCCGAACTCCCGAGGCGCAGTTGGTTGGTGCACCGCCGGACTGGGGTGCGGTAGGTTGTGTGTTCGAATCCCAGGTAAGGCATACGTGTAAATTTAACTTAGGTTATAAGTTAGTTTGTAAGCCGTCCCCTGATAATATTTCAGCCATAAAATCGGGGGACTTAAATAAGCCATTTTACAATACAATACACTACAAACAAATAAATTGTCTGCTCAAATTACCCTTTCTCTCAGTGTGGCAATTATCTGCCTATTTTTCTCATCAAACCTAAACTTCGCCACAGTTTGAAATTTTTGGAAGGTTTCAGTTAAGTTGCAATACCACGGCTCAACAAAATTTCCTGATCGATATACAGGAAAGTTAAAATTCCAATAACGAGCATAATGAGGTAGTTCCTGACGCAAAATCTTACGAAGATATATTTGCTCTGTATAAATCAATTTTTAAGGATGACAGACATCGCGAAACGCGGAACTGTGGAATAAGCGTATCAACGAGTACCCGTAAAATGATTGGGATTAAACAACAATAACTTAGTATAGATACAATTTTATGCAGCAATGTTCGACAGTTCCTTGAGAAATGGTTTTTCGGATCTGAGTCGCCTTCACGAATATGACAAAGGTTGAAATCTATTCAGGTGTAACCGATTTTCCATGACTATTCTTAATAACAAAATTTAACTCTGGGCTTGGTGTTATGGCATTCGGCGTTGTGGTATTTCAGTGCTGCAGAAAAAAAATGTTTGAATTCAGTTCGCACATGTAGCACATGCAGTGGGATTTTTCGGCGTTGTGGTTTTCGGTTTTGTTGTCATTTGACGTTGCTGTACCAAGCGATTCCTCCCTATCAGCACTGTGGCGAGTTCTGCATTTTGCTTTTCACTCTGCGGTGTTATCGCACGTTCGGCGGTGAGGTAACGGCCCGAATGCTTGCACCAGTACGGAAAGAAACACAAAAATGCCTGGGAAATCGTTTTCAATGAGTTGTTTTTGTTTTTCACTTCCCGGATTCAAAATGTATAGAAGTTCTTGAATTCTCAGAAATACGTTAACATTTAAGCCTAATGAAAATATTTATTGCGTTCTTTGGGTCTGGGTGCTGGAAACATCATATTCCTTATAATTTTCTTAAGAATATCATCCTTGCATATGAAACTTTACTGAATGCTTCTGTGTTCTGCAGAATTTAACTGCAGCACACGCACGTATGTATATATATACGTGTATATACACACACACACACACACATATATATATATATATACACACACGTATATATACACGCATTTATACAATGTTGANTTCTTAAGAATATCATCCTTGCATATGAAACTTTACTGAATGCTTCTGTGTTCTGCAGAATTTAACTGCAGCACACACACGTATGTATATATATACGTGTATATACACATATATATACACACGTATATATACACGCATTTATACAATGTTGAGGAACGTCCTATGACATTTTTTAACTAGTAAAAAGTAGATTGAGTTCTAAGTTCATCAACAAAGCAGGTTTTCTGGAGACTGGGCGCTTTTTAATTTTTAAACATACGTATGGAAAACAGTGCTGCTACTAGTTGCACATATGATAGCGGTAACGTAAACATTCACTGGGGCACTTGGAATAAAGTTGGCAGCAAATTGGGGTAAATCATGTTATGTCTTAAGGGCACCGTCTTCACTCGCCTCCAAACATGTAGAGCTTCAGCCTTTTAAAAACTATCCAATATCAGTATCGGCTTGTGAACAGCATTTAGGCAATTTTTCATGTCCGATTTCTAGTTCCCTTCTCCCATTTCTTTCTATAATGTACATAGTTTTTTTTATAGGAAAACAGGACTAATATAAGTAATTATCAGTTATTTTTAGGTGTGAAACTTCCGATAAAGGATTCCTAACATAGCACAAGGCTGTCGTTATTATAAAACCAATGAATAATAGGGTTACCACTGAAAGTTTTATGAGGCGAGATGACGAGAGTGTGACTGCACACCAGTTCAGTGCCTTGCGCGTAAGGGCGAGCAGACATTCGATACGCGTACCTAAGTCACTCTTATAGTTCTCGCGTTTATAGGCATCGGACACGCTAAATACCTCCAGATAGACGGCGCCCTTAATTTCTTATCAAATGTGTAAACTTAATAATTAAATTGATGGTCACATAAATATATTTAATTTTATTCTATTCGCATCGTAAAAATAACCAAGGCTATTGCAACGTGAATAGGCCTTCAATTTCTAGCAATGTCACAGTTTTACTTATTGGATACATGAATCACTTGGATTCATTGCAATTTTTACTTCTACGTGATGGCAGGATACACAATGGACTATAAGAAGAAATAAAACCAGGCTTTTGAAAGAGCGACATAAATATTTTTCGTTCTTGTTGTCTGACAGTAGTGAAGATTGACGGGGGGAGGGGAGAGGAGAGGTAGCTGGCACACTGAATCCAAGTACAGAAAACCAAATTGGCATTTGCAACCCAATCTCTCACGGGAATAGAACTCGGAGGCCATTGTACCGTAAGTTGGCTTCACAATAAATTACGCAGGGTGGCGGCTAAAAAGTGGGGCTAACAGGGTTGAGCACCTCCGCCCGTTTTGGAGTCTGGTTTTGAACTTGATAAAAGGAAATTGCTCTTGAAACCAAGTACATTGTTAATAATGCAGCATTAACGCATACACACACGAACAGGATGATAAAAAAAAAGTTAAGACAGCCTTTTCATTACGTACTGATATTTATATGTAGCGTTAAAACGTAGGTAGGGCTTAATGCCTCGTCAACAGCGAGGTCATTACAAAAGGAGCAAGTTGCTCAGAGAAACAGGAAAGGGTAAGAGAACGGTCATGGCCTGTAGTAAGGAACAACCCCTGCATTAGCCTCGAGCGATTCCGGGAGACCATTGTAAACCGGCATCAAGATGGTCGGACCAGGACTCGAACCCAGGTCCTCCCTAAAGCGAGATACAATATTTACTACCACGCCACGTCACCTCGGTGTAGCATTACAACTTAATGCTTTGTAAGCTTGTGGTTCGAACGTACTACACAATGCTTCATCCCTCAAGTAATTACCCCCCCCCTTCTCTTAACGAGTCACCAGATACGTCACAACAGAGACGGGTCCTGTCACTAGGTTTGCAGCAGCCTGTAGGTAAGAATAACATAAGGAAACGGCCTTTCTCGTGGCGGCACACGGAGATAACAGCCTACAAAGTATTCGTTTGTATAGGGCCAAAAATATATTTAGTCGCCCCAGCAAAACATTTTTTTAATAAAAAAAAAACTTGAAAGTAACAAAATTTATTTTGTTCGCCTAACAAACTACACACTTGCATAAACAAAATCCCCGTGTTCGTCCAAAAAAAAAATTAGACTGTCGACCAAAATATTTATCTGAATCAACTGTATCAATTTATTTGGCCACGATTTGATCGCCTTCGTTAGAAAATTTATCTCGAGAGAGGTTTTGCATTTTTTTGTGACAATAAGGATAGCAATAATGTTTGTTAATGAATTTATTGATGCTAAATAATGGCAAAAACACCCTAATAAAGCAAGTTCAACGGGAAACTGAAAAGTAAGTCTGTAAACCTTGAAATACGTATTTGAGCAAGTTGTCCAATATTTGAAATGTATATGTTTGAAAACATTCCGAATGTATCAGCAGTCACATTAGCTGAGGTTGCGAAAGTGTAGCACTCTGGCGCAGGTGATTTAAGTTCGACTCCCGGTCGGGCGTCGATTCTCTTTATAAGTATAATAGAAACTCTTAAATGTATGTACAGCCAAACATATCTTTAGTTGCACCATATCTTTAGTTGTTTGCGGCAACGAAATAAGAACAAAAATTAATTTGGTTTCAACAACAACAAATTTCATTGCCGCCATATAAACAATTAATTTGGTTGCACCGAGTAAACTTCGTTTGATTTAAAAAAAAAAAAAAAAAAAAAAAAACACTTTTCTCGGTGCAGGACTGGAGGCAATAACTGTAACGGAAAATGAATTTAATTTACAAGCAATTCTCAACTGGCTCGCAGACGTAAATTTTTTAACAGAAACGCAGTATTCTGGACTTGCGTGGGTATAAATCAATCCAGACGAATGTGTACAGACCCGGGATTTTCAATGAATTATTCTACATTGTACGCGCAGGAAGGTAAATGGAAAATCCGGCTTACGAATATCACAGAGGACGTCAGTGATTTGCAATGAACCAAGTTGAAAAGTGAACTGTTACTTTAAAACAGACAGGTATTTTTCAGGATTTCTGCAGTGCGCACTGCTAAGCTTAAGTTAAAACCAACTGAAACAATCGCAGGTAGCAAACCTGGATGTGAGGGGCTCTCTGTAATATCTGACTCATAGTATCTGGCTGGCTCGTCCTATGAGAGGGATGTGTGTGTGTCAAGGTTTTCTTACGCTACAAATGTGTCTGGAGTCTGTATGTAGTTCTAAAGTGATATGAAAACAGATGATTTATATGAACGACAACGTAATTATTTTTATTTCATGTGAATTTGTTCGCTGCTATCTTATTTTAACGGATGTGAAATTGAAAGTATATATTCTTGAACTTCACCCGATATCGCCTTTAATGGAAATGATAAAAGACTGTTCACGATAAGCTTAGCAATTTTGAAAGCCCTTCTTAATATCTACTTGTATGGGCATTGTGTATTCTTCCACCATATGTAAAATTAATATTGTCGTGGAACTCATCAATTTATTCGTGCGTCGGTTAAGTACAATTTTAAAATTACAACAAAAGTAAATATTTTTTCAAATTTGCTAGTTCTCATACAAATATGCATTTTAAATAGAGAGAGAGAGCGAGAGAGAGCGAGAGAGAGAGAGAGAGAGAGAGCTAAATTTAATGATTTTAGTATTTACAAATGTTTACCCAACACCTTTAAATCAACGTTGAGACATGGAACTACTTTCCCTTTGTCGTAACCAATTTTATTGGGCGCATGCTACTTTGTGCACCCCTATGGAATATATGCAAGTAGGGGAAGTGAAATTTTTCAAAGTTGATTTAAAAAGTGCTCAATTAATTTTTAACAGCCTACAGATTGGGAAGACCAATCGCAGAGCAGCCCTTATAGGGATGAGACCCATGACCTCTAGAATGCGGTTCATACATTCTGAGGACGACGAAATAAGTCTGATGTTCTTCCTGAAAAGAACTAGTTATTTGCGCTCGTCCTTGGTTGCTATTCGATTTAGAAGTTTGTTTACTCAGTAGTGCTAATGGATGGTATTAGAATTGTTTTGCACCTACCTTACTTTAAGTTCAGTTGTTACTTGGCTCTATAACTGCACAAACGGGAACATTTTTGTTACAAAAACTAATTTGCTACGAAATAGGCGAGACAGAACTCGAAAATCGTATATTATATATCAATTGCGGATTCATGAATTTTAAATACTAAAGACTCATACTATTTTGCCTCAGTAATAATTTCCCTGCTGAGTGTAGGGGAAACAATAACTTATTGCAACGTAAAGTGGGTTGCCCTTTCCACCCCTTACTCTAGCACTTAAGTTAAATTTGTTTAAATTAATCCTGAGAATTTTTTTTTTTTCTGGTGATCTTATAAAGTTGTGTTGCAGAAACCACAATACGTAGTAATTATACGACGCTTATTGATCTCAAAATGAGTACACTTCCTGTTTCCACTGAAAATAATTTTGTGTTCACACAGTTTACAACTTGCAATAAGGTTCTTAAATCAAAAAGTTAAAACTTGTGTTTTCATGGCACACAAATAAGATGAATATGCTCGTGCTCAGGGTATCTAACTGAGACAGTTTAACTTTTATTTCACATACATATCCACAATTTATTCCACAAAGTACTATTTACCTCCCAGACAAAATGCACATTGGTGCCGTTCGTAAAATGTTTTTTTTGGGGGCGAAATATTGACATTTTCTTTGGCACTGTTGTCAGAATCACTCACACATTCGTTACATAATAAAGACATTCATTCAATAAGTGAAAACTCATTTACCACATGGCACAGGACATTATAAGCGGGCACTTTGTATCCCCCCCCCTTTTTTTACCTTTGAGAAAGGTTTTCAGCCTCCACATTTTTTCCAGTGAGCTCCGAATGTCGAATGTGGCTAGAGCANTTTTTTACCTTTGAGAAAGGTTTTCAGCCTCCACATTTTTTCCAGTGAGCTCCGAATGTCGAATGTGGCTAGAGCAGTTTTAATGCGCTGGTACCTCACAAAGTAGGCCATATAGGCAGTATTTCTAGAGTGACGCACTGCGGTCCCCAGCGCAGAAATACTCAGATGCCCAATTTTTAAATATAATTTTGAATAGTGGCACGAATTTCCCGGAGATAGTCTGAGTAGGTAAAGAAAGACACCAATTAGCAAGCGAGGAATGTCTCGAGTCACGGAAGGCAGTGGAAAGTTTATATTAGGTTCTGAAACTCGCGGACCCTTANTAGCAAGCGAGGAATGTCTCGAGTCACGGAAGGCAGTGGAAAGTTTATATTAGGTTCTGAAACTCGCGGACCCTTCTTAACTTATCGGCGGTCCAGGATATTTCATTCTCATTGTGAGATCTTGAACTTTTACACTTAGGCAATAGACGTAAATGCTTATGGA
Source organism: Clitarchus hookeri (assembly GCA_002778355.1). Taxonomy (NCBI): domain Eukaryota; kingdom Metazoa; phylum Arthropoda; class Insecta; order Phasmatodea; family Phasmatidae; genus Clitarchus; species Clitarchus hookeri. The sequence goes on from NQII01000950.1 coordinate 107,465, forward strand.
GATTTATATCTTTATAGCGAATTTCAAACCTCGACAAACAAGAGTTCAACCTCATCTGGCCTTGAGCGGATCAACCCAGGGAGCATACAAGTCAAGGCTGTTCATGATAAAGTGAGGACTTTTGGAATAAACCTTTGAAAAATGCCACTGCCACTACCTGCGTGTATTTCAGCTAGCGCACTGAAAGGCGTGCGCCCTGTANTAGCAAGCGAGGAATGTCTCGAGTCACGGAAGGCAGTGGAAAGTTTATATTAGGTTCTGAAACTCGCGGACCCTTATTAGCTTATCGGCGGTCCAGGATATTTCATTCTCATTGTGAGATCTTGAACTTTTACACTTAGGCAATAGACGTAAATGCTTATGGAGATTTATATCTTTATAGCGAATCTCAAACCTCGACAAACAAGAGTTCAACCTCATCTGGCCTTGAGCGGATCAACCCAGGGAGCATACAAGTCAAGGCTGTTCACGATAAAGTGAGGACTTTTGAAATAAACCTTTGAAAAATGCCACTGCCACTACCTGCGTGTATTTCAGCTAGCGCACTGAAAGGCGTGCGCCCTGTAAAGTTGGTAACGACCGAGGGAAAGAAGTTCCATGTCGTAACGTTGAATTAAAAAAGTGCTAGGTAACATTTATGTAAATGCTGAAATAATTTATTTTGCTTTTTTTTTTATTTGTCGTTCGTATTAGTTTGGGAATTAGAAGATTTGTGAATATTCACTTTTATAAAAATTACGCATTTTCACTTTACCGGCACATGAATAAAGTGATAAAGTCCATGAACATGTCAATTCTACATATGGCGGAATAGTACATGATGTTCATACACGTAGATCTTAAGCAGAGCTTTCAAAAGTGCTCAGTTTATCGTGAACGGCATATAAAGAGTTGCGACTCAAGAGTATGACGAGAGATCCTTATCCTAATCATTTGGTTGCCGAAGCAAGCCGAAGTAGGTTCTACGATGCCGCCAACTTTATAACACAGAGAAAAATACACATTCTCACTTCATTATGTTGGTGACAATGTGGAGATCTCGCAAGCTGTTATTTTCTTTATTTTGTGAGGGTTATATGTTTTCTTGGCAAAGTTATTGATTACTCGCTTATTCACAGTTATTTCGTTATCACAAATACATTTCAACGAATATAAACTGCAACCACGANGTTATTGATTACTCGCTTATTCACAGTTATTTCGTTATCACAAATACATTTCAACGAATATAAACTGCAACCACGAAGGTGAAACACTACTCTACAACCAGCTTCACGCGTATATTCGAGAAAATTGCACGTGACCCCAACAAACAGACGCGAAGGGTGCTCGCATAAATAAGACTGTGCTGCCACCATACAAATCAAAATATGTAAATGAAACGTGTGGAGTCGAGTAGAGAGATTTGGGCGGCTCTTAACAACGAGGTCTTGAGAGCCGATGGGGGTGAAACGAGGTGAGGATGGGNTCGAGTAGAGAGATTTGGGCGGCTCTTAACAACGAGGTCTTGAGAGCCGATGGGGGTGAAACGAGGTGAGGATGGGTCAGCTTCGGAATGCAAGGGCGGTGGAAACGGGAGATCTCCGATGAAACCCGGCGACCAGCAAAATCATCTGGCACGATTCCTACGTGCAAAAATCCTGGAGTGTACCCAGCCGGGAATCGAACCCAGTTCACCTTGGTGGGAGTGAAACATGTGTTTATACGATATTTAAATAGAGAAACTACATGATTGCTTATTTTATATATATATATATGTTATGTGAACATAGTATAAACCAAGTTTAAAGATGAAATTTCATTTTTAAATGCCGAGGTTGTAATAGCGCGAAATCCTGACTTAGGGCAGCTATGGTAATGATTCGTTTTCCCTATTCGAGTTACGAGAGCCTGGAGCTGCCAACGCGAGAGCGGAGGCACCTCGTGTCCGCACTCACGAGTCAAAACTAGAGGGAACCTCGAAAGAGGCCTTTCTACGTCAGCCAGTACTCCTCCTTTCCCAACAGAACACACGAAGGCTAACGTCCTCCGGAATATAGGGTGGCCTGGCCGACGTAAAGACCGCCCAGCTCACCGCGTCAATTACCATGGAGTACGGATTTGGTGACAGGAAAATATTGGAGACGTGGATGAAAATGCTCAAGTAGTTGTAAAACAAAGACAGTTGAGAAACTGATTTAGAGGGACGAGATATGCCTAAAAACGAGGTCGCATCTTTCACAGCAATTTCAGAAAATTAAAAAAAAATTCAAACTTGTCGCAGTAATAAAAACCTGTGAAGTAAGTACCTGGGAAATATTACTGAAGTAGTTATTAGTAGGAATGCTTTCTTCGAAAATCATAGNAAAACCTGTGAAGTAAGTACCTGGGAAATATTACTGAAGTAGTTATTAGTAGGAATGCTTTCTTCGAAAATCATAGGTAATGAAATAGCTTAGGCGAGGATGAAAAGACACATGCCCTATAGTCTATCCGTGGTTTCTTCACACTTTTTGACGTAAACATTTGAAATATCGCCCCATGTATGTCATACTTGCTTGTTTCCTAAATATTCCATGTATCGCAAGCGTTTATACTTGTGATAACATAAAAGTACCTTATTTTTTATGAAATAGAACTTTTGCTTATAATAATTTCTCTTCAAATTATTGTGTTTCATTTACAAATAATATGAATAAACACAGACAGAAAATATGTGTTTTGGTAATACCTTGTAAAAAATAGTTCTTATGCAAAATATATTTACACTGAGTGCGCACGAATGCGGTGCGTTGACCCTCTGGTGTACTTTTATAGACTTGGTTACGCTTAAATTTGCATTAGGTGGAGGAATATCCCGGAAGTAGATCTTAAGCAGGGCTTCAGAAAAGTTGGAAGTAACGGTGAATGGATTATAATTGCAAATATAAAAAAATACGTTGAAAATGTAGCTTAAAGTAAGTAAGTAATGAAACAAACAAAATGTTGCTGGGAATGAGAGGAAACACGGGGAAGGACTTTCCGTTATCATTACCCGTGTTATTAGAAGTGAGCAGCCGAAGAGGGANGGAATGAGAGGAAACACGGGGAAGGACTTTCCGTTATCATTACCCGTGTTATTAGAAGTGAGCAGCCGAAGAGGGGGAACACGGGCAAGGGGAAGGGAATACACGGGAAAGCCAGGCAGCTCCCGTAAGTACGAAGGTAATAACGTTGTAAACATGAATTATTTGTCTTGCGCGCGCTTGTGTTTGCGAAGCATGGGCGGTTGTTAAAGATTCGATAAGAAGATTACGTAGGAAAACACAGCATACTTCCGGAACAACGTGGGCTTTCAAGATTACTAAAAAGAGTTTTATAAAATAGGAAATATCTGAAGTGACTTATTTTACAGAATTATAGAACTCAATAAGTAAGCATCTGAAAATTTTCGTACGCGTATCCTGCTTGCAGAAAAAAAAAATTATGTTGCTTAAATAGAACATGGAGACCTCGCTAGGATTAGTTAAAACTTACTTGCAAATTACAAATGAGCGTGTCTGAATATATATATATTTTAAAAAAAAGTATTTGGTAGACAAAGATATTTGGAAATGGTTCACAGTTCTTGATGGCACGAAAATCATTGGACAGCACCCAATTTGTCATTTATCCGAAATGAACTTTTTTTCGCACACAGAGAAATGCAAAAGTACGGTGTTCTGCCACAAGACAGCCGGAAATAGTTCTCCGTACAACATCGCCGTGCATCTGTATAATTTCCGTTACATGTATGACAGTTTCGCCCATGTGTGGAGCTCCGTTACAACCAGACACAAATGCACTCCACGTTACACGGAGACAAACAGCTTAAATAACTGTGGAAAATGAAAAGCGATCACTGTGACCTGTCTCAAGTAACGCCATTCCGCATACACGAATATTCTCATCTCAGCTCGAAGATCACGGGTTCGCAGTTTTAAGGGGGTAGTATCCACTATATCTTCGAATTTTCTTACGAATTTTCGTAATGAAAATGTATGACCAGAAATAAAAAATCAAAGCTGGACATGACATAGAGGACTACTTAACGAATTTTTGGAAATTTGTAAGGTTTCAATTATACCTGTATTTTCCCATGTAGGATTGAAATTATTAAATAATTAGGTAACGTTTGATAACGGTTACAGATGTGAAACTAATCATGTAAGAAAAATAAGTGGGATTTCGAAATAACTGTTAAAATGTTCTCTATGCCTTGAATAGCTTGGTTTNAGTAGGATTGAAATTATTAAATAATTAGGTAACGTTTGATTACGGTTACAGATGTGAAACTAATCATGTAAGAAAAATAAGTGGGATTTCGAAATAACTGTTAAAATGTTCTCTATGCCTTGAATAGCTTGGTTTTTTAATATTGACTCCAAAAATTAAGTTATGGAGGAAAATACGTAAATCCAAGATGGCAAGGGTACTTCCCCCTTAAGAAAGTAGCATCAGTGTTGTTGTTTTATTACAGCAAATCTCTTGTTCTAATTAAGTGTAACTTTCACCTTATGTTGTTTTAAGATTTAATGTTATTATTACGTTATTGTGCAATCACCCTCAGAATCTGTTTGTGCCATGGAAGAAACAAACATTTGAGACTTTATATTGAGTTATCATATCTTTAAAACACATGGTTATGTGTTAAATGTTGACTGCGGCTGCAGTACGTTAAAATTGAGATAATGGTTAAAGTTTAGACTCTAACAGTTCGTAGTTAGTTCATTAGTTAATTCTGCATTTTATTTTATAATTATTTAAAAAAAAAATGCTTGCAGTTAACCTTTATGAAAAAATAACCCCACATTTTTTATAAACTGAACGTGCCATTTTTTTCTAACAATTTTGTGGATGCGAANACGAAAATTAAGTTATGGAGAAAATTACGTAAATCCAAGATGGCAACGGTACTTTCCCCTTAAGAAAGTAGCAGCAGTGTCGTTGTTTTATTACAGCAAATCTCTTGTTCTAATTAAGTGTAACTTTCACCTTATGTTGTTTTAAGATTTAATGTTATTATTACGTTATTGTGCAATCACCCTCAGAATCTGTTTGTGTCATGGAAGAAACAAACATTTGAGACTTTATATTGAGTTATCATTTCTTTAAAACACATGGTTATGTGTTAAATGTTGACTGCGGCTGCAGTACGTTAAAATTGAGATAATGGTTAAAGTTTAGACTCTAACAGTTCGTAGTTAGTTCATTAGTTAATTCTGCATTTTATTTTATAATTATTTAAAAAAAAATGCTTGTAGTTTACCTTTATGAAAAAATAACCCCACATTTTTTATAAACTGAACGTGCCATTTTTTTCTAACAATTTTGTGGATGCGAAAGTACAATATATCTACAAATACAAAATTGATAACCACAGCTTTAAAGTTATTTTATGTCTCAAGCTCTAGAAATAACAACTAAATATATTTTAATAACATAAATAGGGATAAAAAAGTTGCTATATTTTCATGCTTTTCAGTTATCATAGTCGAGCTATAGGTTTGACTGAACGTTACAAATCTCACAATCAGATACACAAACAAAAACACACGGGAATATGTACAAGCCACAAAAACACATACTTAACACACACTTGCTNTTAGAAATAACAACAAAATATATTTTAATAACATAAATAGGGATAAAAAAGTTGCTATATTTTCATGCTTTTCAGTTATCATAGTCGAGCTATAGGTTTGACTGAACGTTACAAATTTCACAATCAGATACACAAACAAAAACACACGGGAATATGTACAAGCCACAAAAACACATACTTAACACACACTTGCTATATATTTCATTAACTCTCGAATACCCATGCCTTTACTGTTTCCTATTTATATAAATTAAAAAAATTCAGAATACTGGTGTTATAATTATAAAAAAAATGTAAAGTCATTTTCAGTGTCTTTTCAACATGCTTACTGCAGGAGTTAACATTACGAACATATACATATCGTATAGACATACCCACGACTATAACATTAGAGAAAATAATAATTTTAATATAAATATATATATTTTTATGTATACATCATCACAACCTCTGCTGACACCCACGTTATGTCTAGAAACAAGATACCAAGGTGGAATGACAGGACATGAAATATTATGACAGGGCAATGAACTAGAACATTCTTGAAACATGATCATGCTATTTTTAGGCTAGGTGATTCATGAAAATTTTGGGTAAGGTAACTCTTAACAGGAAGTTTTGCAGATTTGGAGTGGAAATTCGGAAAATGTTGAGGGAAATTCTAGGAATTTTAAATGTTTTTCAGGAAAGACGGAAAGTTTTGCTGTCAAAGGTCAAGGTCAAAGCTCAAAGGTCAAAGGTCACCTCTGGTCCTCTGCCAGATGCCACTACTGGTCCACTGCCAGATGTCATGGGCTCCTACCCTCCTAAGCCTGTGTTCCCGGATGCCCATTTCCCTACTACTATCTGCAAATTAAACTAACTCTTCACAGTTATTTATTTTACGAATAGCCTACCAGAAATCAATTTTATTAACATTTTACATGAAAACTACTGCCAACACAGCACTTCACTCAGTGATTTTGATTCAAATTGATTACAAAATTATTATAGTGTTATACTTATACCTGTAAGTTTCATTTAAATAAAAGAACATGGTGCATTTAATGTTAACGACAGTATGAAACGCTTGTTATGTATAGTTTTCTTTGCGTTCAGAAAGACATTAAAAATATAATGTTATAATTAATTATTGAATAGTAAATTCAGTTCTGGAGTAAAATTTTTCTTGTGGCTATTTGAACTGTTATATAGGAATATTTTAGAAAGCCTGTGTGAATAATGCCACAGCAATTTTGTCTGCTTTTAAATATTTCCTATTATTGTTCAGAGTAAATACTTCAAGTGATATATCCACTGAAAAGAAACTCATACTACTGACACAATTACTACTCAATGACTTTACTGTTAAACACACAGTCTGTTCAATAATATATTTTAACATTTAGTATACACAGAGCTACTAAAGTTATGAGTATTGGGTTGTTCGATTTATGATAATAGGAAATAAGTTACGATAAAATGTTACACCTATATCAAAGTACTGTAAAGCAATTCCTGTAGTGGAAAAAGCATGTGCCTTACTACGTCACCGACTTAACGAGTTGTTAGGAAGATATCTTATTTAATAAAATGATTGCGTTTATGCCAATTCAGTATTTTATAGTTGATTTTCATATTACTTGCTGGCATACCTGTTAGTTTTATTCATATAATAATGTTATTTACAGCATACTTAAACAAATATTGTATGTTTGGTCACTTTCTTTTTATTTCAGACCGTGTTATGAGCTAAAGGAGACCCACACATACAAAAGTCACTTAGTGAGTAACGGAATGCAGTTAAGTTACTGTAAAATTAACGCGCAGATACATTTTATCCGAAAACTACGAAAAGTAGTTTAAGTTACTTTACTTCCAAAGTAAGTCAACTGAACTGAAGTTAATTTTTTAAAACGTAACTTACCAAACACTGATTGTGTTAAAACATACCCGAGGCAGGTATTTCACCGCAAAGGTCGCGTTCAGGACTGTTGAATCACCCCGTGGGCCACTTACGTAAATACGAATTAATTCGATAGAAAGAGCTTAGCTTGCTTCATCGTTACGCGCGCATATCGTGCCCAGGCTTATAATCAGCCTCTCAGTGAGACGTCCCTGAAGGAAGTGGGCGTGCGGAGAGAAGGAGGACCGAGGCACCAGAAAGTACGAACAATCCACCACCCCCCACCCCCTTGTGCTCACAGACCAACCCATTGTACGAGCGCAGCGATGGTCCGTTCGCAAGGTGATCGCNGGATTATAACGCGCCTGCGCGGGCAACCAAATTCCCAAGGACGTGTTCCTCGTTTCGCAGACGTCCCTCCTTCCCTCTCCCCCAACGCCCCGCTTCCACCTGTGAATTTCATGCACCATGGAGTGGTTATCCGCGCACGCCGTTCCTCAGTTTAGTAATTTTGCGCGCTGCAAGTTGCCACCCCGCGAGGCGGCTCCACAAAGGGGGTGTTGAATAAGTCTTGTCGAGGGAGGAGGTGTGGGTGGGAGGGTGGAGCAGGCGGAATTGCCTCCGCGTGTTTGCAAACTGCTTCGCTCCGCCACCGCCGTCTATTCCTTTAATTAGGTTTGCGATGTTGCAACGGCGGACGAGAGCGTAATAGAAACTTTGGAAATTGAACTCAGCTTTTTTTTTTTTTTCCAACGATTATGGCCTTACGCAAATGCCTCGCCGTTACAGAATTTTGTACGCCCGAACGCAGACATTTTTTTAGACTGGTATACTGTAAGCGGGTGTAATTTTGTGACACGGCGGGTGACTATGACATATGAATTTCACTATTATTCAAATTTCTTTCCATTTCGCAGAGGTTGTTTCAAATGTTGAGTTGTTAAATTGGCACCACTGAATATCTGAAATATCTTATTGAAATATGTGAGGTACTTAATTACTATTTTATGTGTCACAAAGCCACCCCAAATTTGTCACAAAGTCCCCCCACATTTGTCACAAAGTCACCGTACATTTGTCACAAAGTCACCCCACATTTGTCACAAAGTCACCTACACTTACGGTTCTGCTATTGATGATACTCTTCAATTGTTAGTTTATAAAATATTTTCTGCCAAGAAAGAATAATGCACAAATTGTACCGATGTGAAACTGTTTTAATGGTGAGACGTCGAGTATAGCTAACAGAATTGGAGGTTTGTGCGAGTATCGGCTTTTACAGTCATTGTCTTTATTGAACAATTGGGCTTAACGAAAATTTACGTAGTAAGTTCTTCATTAGAGCTTTCCACAAGCCGTAGTTATCAAAATTAATTTTCTCCATTGTCAGTTTAAAAAAAAAGTTCGAAGATTACCACTGGTATCTGGTTCGAATTATTGTATGTTAATTTATAAAATCTAATTTATACATACATTTCGTAAATTTCTTATGCACTACACATCACGATTATTTTCATACTTATGTTTGATTCAGTTTTGTCATAATAATGCAGTAGTTTCATCTTTTTTTGTGTACTGCTTATTAGTCATTATTCTGCGCTCACTTTGAGCCTCTTAACTTACTGCTTATGAACATATCTGTCCACTCAATCAAAATTTTCAAAATAAACTATTTTTAAGGAAGCAAAAATTAAACTGCAACACAGACCAGTAGTTACGACTGAACAATAAAAATGCAACTGCGCAATTATTTACTTCTAATATTTACGTAAATTAAATAACCACGAAAACCGAACACGCAAAATTTAGTTATCAGCAATATACGTAAATAATTGAGCGGCACATTTAATGCGGTGGTTAGCNTTATCAGCAATATACGTAAATAATTTAGTGGCACATTTAATGCGGTGGTTAGCTTTACAAATGTAATTTGGCATATTTGGTCGGTGACTGTGTTCCTGGCCGCAATTAAATGACAGAGAATATATGCGTTTTCAGTTTCCAGAGTTTCAAAAAAAATTTTCTACGACAGTTTTTTTTATTACGCTATTATTGTCCGCGTAGGATGATTAGAATTTTTTTAATAATCACAGTTAATGGATGGACTATGATTATNAATTTTTATTTAATGGCGAGTCCCGCTTTATTTTAGTCTTTGGTTAGTTTAAAAAGCGAAATATAAAAGAGCATAATAAATGCCAAGTTTTTATGAATAAAAACCCCTCCTTATAATGCAAAGAGAAGTCTCTTCAAAGAGTAAATAATTTTAATTGGTTCTATTTTACCATTTTAATGTATACACATTTCTCTCGACACATGACGCCAACTAGGTAAAATTACAGTCTGAGGCGGATAAAACTGCCCGTTCCGTTGGCCATCAGAATAAGTAATTTTCATCAGTGACTGAGAACTGCTGGTTGGGATATCTGTGAAGTTTCTGGTGATCAGTGCCCTGATGTGTATTCTCTTAAACATCATTAGAAATCACCGGCAGGCCAGTGATACTGAGTCGCGGCCGTAATCAACAGCACTGGAAAAAAAAAAGTTGTGGAATTTTACCTTGTAAATTTGCTTGTAATGCAGTTATCACAGAACCGTTCGTTAGTGAGAACCGAATGAGCAGTTTTTTTTAAAACACTTAAAAATAATGTCGTGCTCGCCACAGAAATGTTCAGCAAGGGGCGTTTAAAGTACATTCACGGTTACTTCAGGCTTTTCTTTTAGCCCAGTTAAAGTTCTATTTCCGGGATATTCTTCCGCCTCTTGCAAACAAAGCTTAACGAAGTCTAGGGGACTGCACCAAAGGGACGACACACCGCATTCCTGCGCACTCGGTGTAATGATATTTTGCACACGAACTATTTTTTACTAGGCATTACCAACACTCATATTTTCTCCCTGTATTGAATCATATTAAATATTAATGTAATACTATGATTTATAGAAAAATTTAGGTAACAATTCGATTTAAACAAAATTAATATACTGTAATGTTAACACAAGTGTAAAACGGTTGTGAAACATGGTATATATAGGACACACGCCATACATAGGGTGATTTTTTAAATGTTTGGTTCAAATAGTGCGAAGAAACCGAGAACAGACTAACAAACAATTTTTACAGCTGCCAAAAAAATTTCATTTCCAGTGAGACTTCCACTTGAAGCGACCGACGGTTGGCTCAGTAGTCAGTCGCTGGTATCCTCCCCGCCGAAGTCCGAGGTTCGATCCCATGCCACGGCGTACGTAACATTTTCGAATAGGGATTTTCAAGTGCACTGTTAAAAATTTTCCGTATATTAACGGGATATTTACGGAAATGTAAGGTCAGTAAAACGGAAACACGGTTCGTAATGACGGCAAAGGGAACAGAGGTCCGTAAAAACGATATACCTAAAATCTCCTTGTTTCCTATAGCTTCGGGATTTCGGGAACGGACAATTCCAAGTTTACACGAAACGTTATTCGCCACCGCAACCAGTAAACTATCGTTTCTGCAGCGGTTAGGCTATCCACGCCACTTCGACCTAGTCCTTCATACGTAAAAAGTACGTAGCCCAAAGAACCTGCAAACGTTAGCTTCTCTTAAAACAAACATGACTAGAAACCGAGTAGTTACGATGTTACATGTTTATAATAATAATAATAATAATAATAATAATGGCGTGTGGGGAGTACACCCAGGGCAAGGCGACACCCTCCGAGTGACGGTCTTTCCAGCTGGGACCCGTAGGTGACCGTCATCCCCGCGCATGACAGAAATGAAACCCCAGAATGGAGCGGCGCTGGAATGCAAGGGCGGGGGAAACTGGAGTACCCCGAGAAAACCAGCCGGCAAGCGGCATCGTCCGGCACGATTCCCACATGCGAAAATCCGGGAGTGAACCCGCCGGGGATCGAACCTGGATCGAGGCGACCGTCCTGGACACTACGCCACCGCTGCCCCTACATGTTTATAAATAACATATTCATAGTCTACGCTGTCACGAGATGGCGGCAGTGGAGTTGTAGAAGCCATAGCCCCGAAAGACGTATGATTCGTGTTCAAATCTCGCTTCAGAATAAAATAATTTTTAATCGTTTTAAATTTCTTTTTTGTTCACAGTGAAACACTCGCATAACTAAAATCCAATATATTTCTTCGTATTAGTTTTTATAAACAGGACGTACAGGGAAACTAAGAAGCATATTTACTGACAGCGACCGTGAATTAACGCACTGCTAAGTCCAAATCAGTGACATAAGTCAGTGAAATAACGTTCACTGAAAGTCATTGCTGACCGGCGAATCAAGCAAATTATTTGGGAACAAGTGACTTATAGCAGCGGAATTTTTGAGATTCAGTGGAAATCACAAATAAATCAGTGAAATTCAGACAATATATGAATACGTTTTCTGGCCCTGATTATCAGTTGCACGATTTTCACTGTTTTCACTGATTTGGCTTAAGTCTCACTGTTTCATATTTAGAGTGCGGTAAGTTATGTGAAAATTACGAAATGCCCGTTATTGAAAAAATAGACGTGCTTGTAATTTTATGGAGATTTCTGGATAATTATTGCCAGTATTCTTCCGTAATTACAGGTGAATGTTTTCTTACAATCTGGGGAACGTGGCAAATACTGCCTACGAGATGGTATTCCTCTCTGGTAGAGCATTCAGCTCCTATCAACGCAGTTCCCTCGTATACACGTTGATCCGGCCTGTACGCGGAACACAACGCGCGGATTTACAATTAAGGCTACTTTCACTGTTTCCAAAGTGAACGTTCGCTGATTAGTAACAATATGCACGACTTAAAAGTTGCATTGTCTTGAAACGTTAAAACATTAACGTCCCTAGTAGCTCAATCCTGTTTTAAATTCTGAGAAAGTAAAACTACATTCAGAACGCGAAAAATATATTTTACAACTTAAACTAAACCAATCTTCGTGAAATAAATACTTGACCACGGTGAAATATAAACTGCCTTACTCTAGCGCTTTACATAGAATATATTTCCAAATAGCCAAGTAGTAAATATTATATAAGGCCTGTTCTTTATTTCCCAGAGTTGGGCAAAAATTTAAAGACAAAATTAACCTGCTGAATGTAAGGTGTTCCGAATCACTTGGTTACCGACAGAAGGCTCAGTCAGGTTATTACCGGAGGTAGGACTCAAACCATCACTTACTCGGACACCTGACTACTTGACTGAGATACCTTAGCAGACACGGCTGCCGCTTGGGACCTACCTGCTAACAACAATAATTTACTTTTAAGAAAGCTTTCCCTGCGTCGTTGGCACCAACAAAGCGCTGGCAACCTTCAAACGCAACTATATTATAAACACGCCTTTATGCACACATCAAGCATCCAGTAAGAAAAGGTAAAAAATTCCCATATTTTCAGTTTTCACTTCTGCGTGCCAATTTGTATCACGTAGTCCTATGTGCCTGCACCATGACGGGTTTAAACCCAACTCGAACTGCAACACGTGAAAACACTGCACCCGGGGCTTAACCCATTTGGTTTCAAGTATCAACATTCGGTTGCTTTCATTCTCCATGTTGATTCCTCTATAGATTGTAGTGAAGCTGCTGTTGGCATACCTGTATAAAATGNTCGGTTGCTTTCATTCTCCATGTTGATTCCTCTATAGATTGTAGTGAAGCTGCTGTTGGCATACCTGTATAAAATGACTGAATGTAGTTTTTCTTAAAAATGGCTTCTGCTGATACCTAGTACCACACTTCTGGCAAACACAGCTATTAAAATAGAAAACTGTAGCCTCACCATCGATGGCGAATGTTTACAAAATGCGCTGGTTAGAGGACAAGAGTATTGTATCACANAGAAAACTGTAGCCTCACCATCGATGGCGAATGTTTACAAAATGCGCTGGTTAGAGGACAAGAGTATTGTATCACAAGGATGTTCATAAACCAATTGCCAAAATAGGAACTAAATGCCTCTAACTATAAAGTGAAAGTAAGGTTAGGTGGCCACCCATGTACTATATATATATATTTCATCGAACGTTATAATAACTATGTTAACTATAATGCTATGGTAGTTTCTATGTGCCGCAAGCAATGTCACGAAAAAAGAACAGATGACCAGAAAATAAAACTTCTGGTCTAATTTCGCGTGCTATTTAATGAGGCCCATGAGGACTGTTACTTGATGAAGATAATCGCTCCTTCAAAAATGCAACGCCGACGTCTAATGAAGCATAGGATTAGTGATGAAAAAGCAGTGCCAAAGCGCCTTGCAGTCCCAGCTTTGCTCACGAGCAACAGAGAAGTGCCTTCGTTACTACACGGTATTTCGCCATCCAACAATGAGGTAACATGAAGAGACATTTTTTATGAACAAGTTACATTATGTCTGATAATCTTCATCATATGCAGTGAGGCATTTGCCAGATTTTTTTATATGTTGGAAATACAAGTGTTACACTTACGTCCAAAAAAAATNTCATATGCAGTGAGGCATTTGCCAGATTTTTTTATATGTTGGAAATACAAGTGTTACACTTACGTCCAAAAAAAATGCGGACGCAACCCACACAGAAAACAGGCGGATAACAATCCAACTCTCGCCAATGCATTGAAGAGGCGTGCCTAACAATGCCAAGAAAAAATAAATGATCATATTAGCAAGTTTTCATACAATAATTATCTCTATAGACCTTCAGGTTGCAAGACACGTTACTCGAGTGAGAAAAGAAATATCACGAAATTATATGCACTATTTTGGCCAGTAAACATTCCAGAAGTTTATTTACGCTTTGCATGAGACCTGCGATCATATTTTCTAAGTAGAGATGAGACTTCTATAGACATTTCTTTGATGCACACTATGGTTATCACTTTGGCAGACAATGTCGATGTTTTTTTTTTTAAACTTGCGAGGAGCTCAAGTCATAATTTGAAAATAAAATCGTGAAGAAAATAAAACATTTAAACAATATCTGAAACATCGCAAATTAAAAGCTAAAATGTTTTATGAAGATCGCTCGTAATATTAAACAAACTGGTATGCAAAATGATGACAATGAATACTTCTCTCTCGATTATTAGCAATTTGTTTCCGTTTCTTTCTTTGCCTGTCACTGTTGACGCGTGCGAGGTGCGAAGAACTGGGTGTTAGAAGTTTAAATATACCGTGTCATCTCGAGTTTAACGAAGTGCGGTTTGTATTACCAAGACCCGTTGTCGGTTATCGTCTTTGCCAACTTGGGGTGCGGTTTTGTCTGCTGCTCCTTTTGTTGACTGAGCCACTCACATCTCTAGTAGGACCGTCCGAAAATTGGACTGAATCATCAAGGTCGATTTTGTGATAAGACCTTAGCTTTGATCTTTAGAGCACATTATGAACTTGCTAATCGTGACAAGAGTCGTCGTTGCATGTATCATCAATGCAACTTGTGGAGCCCTTTCATCATCAGTGATAACTTGCACATTGCATATGCCGCTATGTGGAGCCCTTCCATCATCAGTGATAACTTGCACATTGCATATGCCGCTATGTGGAGCCCTTCCATCATCAGTGATAACTTGCACATTGCATATGCCGCTATGTGGAGCCCTTCCATCATCAGTGATAACTTGCACATTGCATATGCCGCTATGTGGAGCCCTTCCATCATCAGTGATAACTTGCACATTGCATATGCCGCTATGTGGAGCCCTTCCATCATCAGTGATAACTTGCACATTGCATATGCCGCTATGTGGAGCCCTTCCATCATCAGTGATAACTTGCACATTACATATGCCGCTATGTGGAGCCCTTCCATCATCAGTGATAACTTGCACATTACATATGCCGCTATGTGGAGGCCTTCCATCATCAGTGATAACTTGCACATTACATATGCCGCTATGTGGAGGCCTTCCATCATCAGTGATAACTTGCATATTACAGCGATAACTTTCACAGATATATGTATTATATATGCAAAATACGTGGAGCTCTTCCCTTCTTAGTGATAACTTGCACAGGAATGTAAAATACTTCAATGGTGTTGTACACCGCTCATTGGTGCTTCGGTGTCATGTAACACAGTTTTTACTTGTCCTAGCAGTACCAAATGGCATGAGTCGTACCAGTGCTCGTTAAATCCGACCCACGACTCTCATAACTGTGATGATACATGTGGCAGGTCCTTTTCCCGCAAGGACAATTTCGAGAAGGCATCTGATGATCTGCAACCAACTCCGCCGATGCTAACGTCGAGATGTCAATTCGGTGTCAAAAGAGTGGCCTTTTCGCAGAATACTGTAGGTATATAATATACACGTTTGTATATATTTTTCCTAATAGACTTTACAGAATAATAAAATTAATCTAGAAATGTAATGGAATGATTTATTTCTTGTTTACTCTGCATGTTTAAATTCAGACATATTTATATTTTTTATAAACATGTCTATTTAATAGTTTAAATTGAAAAAAGAGAGATACAGAAACATTTTTGCAGGTTTTCCCTATAATCTCTCTACAGCTTTACTAGGAATTTAAAACTTTGATAAATGTTTTATTAAGTAAAACACTATACATGTCATACACGAGGCGATTTAAAAAAAAAAATTTAATTGTGAAAGTGTGAAAATACCGGAAACTCTGAGTATTTGATGGTGATATGCTGCAGAGTACAGGATAAAACCATCAATTAGTACGCTTTTGGGCACACAAGTAGATAAAATATTAAGTGAATAGTTATCGGTAATGTGTCGTCGACTTTGACCTTCCCAGGCCTATTTTANACACAAGTAGATAAAATATTAAGTGAATAGTTATCGGTAATGTGTCGTCGACTTTGACCTTCCCAGGCCTATTTTAATTTACGGATTCGGGTGTTACAACTTATACATTTCTTTATGCGTGCTGTACTTCAGCCGATACAAATACTTGGTTCGTTATCACAACCAGTGAGGTGTACGTTATGTGTTCAACGACCGCAATATGAACTGATCATAATATATACAGCAGTAGCATAGTTCACGAACCCCAGATTTCCGCATGTGGGAACCGAGCCGGGCGATGCCGCTGATCGGCGGGTTTTCTCGGGATCTCCTGTTCCCCCCGCTCTTACATTCCGCGCTGCTCCATACTCACCTCGTTTCACCCTCATCGGCTATCAAGACGTCGATGTTAGAGCCGCTCAAATCTCTCCAATCCACTCCACTCCCCAGAGGGATTGTCATTGGGCAACGAAATTCGTAGTGTAGAGTAACGGCCAAAAATAATCACAAGATGTTTGGAGACACTGGAAAATCGTGAAAAGTTTTTGAACCAACATATCTTCGATAACACTTAAGCTTGTTTATTAACTCATGATTGGATGATTGATGAAGGGTTTGAATCGGCTAGTTCTATGGACACCAGTCACAAACTCTCCGCTTTAGAGTATCTGAATCCTCATTGGTGCAGTGGAACGGGGCAGTAGCTTCCTACATGCATGACGGCCAGTAATAAAAGACGACTGTCGGAAATGTGACCAGTACGTTTAATACGACTAACTAGTCCACATTTATCACGATAAACCACGGTACATAACGATTGTGCACGCTAGGGAAGTGTTTAAATTCACCAGCCAAGGGCGCTCATTTGACTTCGTGCCCTCTGAAAGTGCATCAAGGTCGTGACGTCACTNTGAATCCTCATTGGTGCAGTGGAACGGGGCAGTAGCTTCCTACATGCATGACGGCCAGTAATAAAAGACGACTGTTGGAAATGTGACCAGTACGTTTAATACGACTAACTAGTCCACATTTATCACGATAAACCACGGTACATAACGATTGTGCACGCTAGGGAAGTGTTTAAATTCACCAGCCAAGGGCGCTCATTTGACTTCGTGCCCTTTGAAAGTGCATCAAGGTCGTGACGTCACTTTTCCACTGTCCAGATTCATAGCAGGGGCACGAACACACTCTAGAGTGTCCAATTCAGCCAAAAGGGACGCATTACACACCCTTCCTCTAACCCTTCGTTGGTTTTCGATGCTCTGCTCTTCGAAATGTTTGCTTTATCGTTGTTTACAACTTTGCATGGCCGCGGAAAACACTTGCTACTGTCACAAAGGCAAATTTAATTCGCATAGATTAAAATTAGAGGGGACATAAATAGAGGTGGAAGGGAACAAGGACGTCAGAATTCACAAGTAAACACTTGGTGAGGTCTCTCTCTCTCTCTCTCTCTCTCTCTCTCTCTCTCCGAGGGTACGTAGTACTGGATTTCGACACAGACTTGGTCTTAATGAGTTAAAATGATAGATGAGGTATGCAGATAGGTATGAAAGGCTTAACGTCTCTACGACAGTGAGGTCATTAGAGATGGAGCCAGAAGCTCAGAGAAGCAGGAATGGGGAAGGAATCGGTCATGGCCTGTACTAAAGAACCATCCAAGCATTCGCATGGAGTGATATTGGGAAACAAAGGAAAGCAGAAATCCAAATGGCCGGACCGGTAATCGAACACAGGTACTCCCGAATGCGAGTTCAAAGGTTTACTACCGGGCCCCATATTACTTGATAATTCACAGGTCAAACGACAGCTTATTCCGCAAACTCTAACCGCACACGCCAGAAAAATGTTGAAACGACGTTCGCTAATGAGCTTCTGCTAACCTGCTCGCCAGCCGGCGGTCCAGCCAATAGGAGACCGTTCGCAGTACGCAATAACCAATAAGACGCGAGGCCTGTTCCCCGAGTGTCGCGCAGCCAATCAGAGTATGGGTAGGCTGACATCAAAGAAATATCTGTGGGGTATTGAATTTTGACACATACTTTGTCTGAACACTGATAGAATTATCGGCTTGATTCGAGTTTGAATCAAGCTTGAACCAAGCTCGTAAGCTTGTAAAAAAACCTGTTGTGCAAGCCAGCAAGCTTGAATCAGTTTTGAACCTAATTAGTTAGTCTCCACATGCCAAGCGTGTTGATAGCTTTAATTGCAAAACTTGCTGCAAGTTTCCCTTGGCAATCCGCAAGTATAACTCAAGCTATCTGCAAATTTGACATTAGCAAGTATGTGCCAGTCTTGAGAAATCTGGCTTGGATCAAGGTTGACAACACAAGCTTTCTCGGCTAGGCAAATTCAAGACAATTGGCAAGCTTGCCGCAAGTTTGGACTGTGCACTCTTAATTTTATAAGTGATTTTAATCCTTAGTATAATTTTACTTAATCTTCAGTTAATGAGTTGTTATATGCCGGAAAATCAGCGGAATGCATTGAGGTTTCACCACCAGGCCAGTGCACCTCACTAGCAAACAGTAAGTCACTGTTTAGTCAAATAAAACTGATATGATCAGCAGAATTTTACTTATTAATGGGGCAGTATCCATTCCATATTTGATTTTACTTTTAAATATTCGCAATGAAAATTTATGACGTGATATAAAAAATCATAACTAGACATGACGTAGAGGACTACATAACGAATTTTTTGAAATTTGTGCAGTTTCAATTGTAGCTGTATTTTCCCATGTGGGATTGAAATTATTAAATAATTAGTTATAATTGATTAGTATTACAGATGTGAAACTAATCACGTAAGAAAATGAAGTTGGATTTTGAAATAACTCTTAAGATGTTCCCTGTGCATTGACTAGCTTAGTTTTTAAATATTGACAAAGAAAATTAAGTTACGGAGGAAAATACGTAAATCCAAGGTGTCGTGGATACTCGTCCCTTAAGATGAGCAGTTTCAATAGACGTGCACGGAGAAAAGGTTGTCTTGAATCAATCAAAGTTTGTTTTTCACAACCAAATTAATGGTTTTTATAAAGGCAATAAAATATTTTGCTGTTGGAAAAGGATTATTTTGTTATTATTATTCGGTTGCCCAAACAAAGAATTGGTTACTGCAACTAAATATTGGTTTGGTTCTACACAGGCTACATTGAACCGTTTCGGTTAATATAAAAGGAAGCGTCAGCCAGACAGAGACTCGAACCAAGGGCAGCTGTGGTCCAGCGCTAAGCCTTAGAAACATCAGCTAAAGTGACTACTGATGAAGTCAGCACGTTTTTCGAATACACACATTTAAAATACCTGGATAACGTGCGCAATTAAATATTTCACGTTTTACAGCTTTGCTTTTTAGTTTACTGTTGAACTTGTTTTATTAGGATGTTACTTTATACCATTATTAAGCACCAATAAATGCATTAACAAACACTGTTGCAATCCTAACTTTCACAAAAAAATTCAAACTAACACTCGAGCTGTATTTTCAAACGAAGGCACTCAAATGAGAGGCCAAACAAATATATAAAGTTGATTCAACTAAATATTTTGCTGACTGTCTAATTTATTTAGCTCCAACGCAGTGATTTTGTTAATTCAAGCGTCAGATGGGAATAATTATATTTTGTTATTTTTCAAGTTTTGTTTACGCAACGAAATATTTGGTGTTGGAAACAAAAATTTGGTTGGCTGTTCTCTCAGTGTGAATTAGTGCCGCCAACAAATCTTTGGTCGCTGCAAATAAATTCTTTCTTCAAAATATATCGCAAATAACTAAACATATTATTTTGTTGAAAAAATTGTAACGATATATTTTCTTACATTCAATACTTGTATAATATACTAAAACAAAAAAATGTATTTTTTTTTTGGCTCAATTAGATTATTTGGTTTTGTGAATAAATGCCATTAATTTGGAGGAGCTGAGTCTTGGTTGTGCCTACAAAATATCGTTCACTAAAACAAACGTCACGAAAACAAATGTATCTGGTACACTAAAACAATTATTTTTTGATCAGTGTGCAGTGAAATTGGATGATGTGTAGCGAATGTAAGTGTTACAATTAGAGAGAGTGGTACCTGAGGCGGGATATGTGCCGCAGCTCCTTGAAGGAGGCGTCGAGCCAGCGTGTCTCCGGGGACGGACTGCCCTGCGCCTGGCAGCTCAGCAACCCGCCAGTCGAGTTGGAGAAGTCCAGCGACGCGGGTGGCTCCTGCAGGAACATGGGGCCCTGCGCCTGGGGAGGTAGGCCGCCCGCTGCTGACACACAACCAAACAACACTACTTTCACTTCGCCGGCAATTCCCTTTACTAACACAACTAGATACATACAAACGTCGCATTGTTAGTGGACCGCTGTGGCTGAGCAGTTAGACTGCTCGCCTCCCACCATGGCGAACCGGGCTCAATCCCCGGCCGGGTCACTCCCGGATGTCGCTGTTCGGCGGGTTTTCTCGGGGATTTCCCGTTCCCCCCGCCCTTTTTTTCCGGTGCTTCTCCATTATCACCTCATTTCACCCTCATTGGCTTTCACGACCTCGTTTTTAAGAGCAGCCCAATACCCTCAACACAACTCAACTTGCATTATTATACGGAATATACTTCAAATTCATGTGCATTTGCATTGATTTTGTCATTGGACTACATTTTTTTTTGTAAAGCCCTGGGTGGCTTAACGAGACAGGGCTGCCCAAAGCACTTTCGACGATGACAAAAAGGGAAACTGGATCATCACGGCTGCACAAGCGAATGAACGAACACCATCCGTCTCGAATATAGATACATATATACTACACACATATATATACAGATACTCACTATAATATTTTGTTAGATATGTGTATGTGCGTTTTAATAGAATATTGTCATTGCATAGTTGCCGAAGGGATATTACGTGACACAACTATAGAAACGGATACCTGATGTGCAGTAATGCATTAGCGGCTTATTATATAAACGAAAAGCTATGGTGCATAGCCATAACTTGCTTTAAAGATCTACCATATCATGTTACTTTAGAATTCGGTCAAACTCACCAGCAGTAGTTACTGCAATGTGGCCGCATATTCTATCACAGCCAAGAACGGAGGAAGGCGTGAGCACACCTCACGTATCATTCTGCGTTGCTAGTTACTACAGCCTTCAGATGAGGCGTAAGAGATGCAATACAACATTGGAACAAAGACAACTCGTCATCTTCCATCATGCTAAGAGTTTAGCTCAGAGGAATATTTCGTCAATAGTAAATATTCCTCAAATTACAGTTTCTGACATTATAAAACAACATGTAAAGGACGATATAATTGAATCTCTACCACAGAAAGCTTAACGAACGACAGAGACGGTTTATACTACATAATATAACATGTAATCCAAGATTAAGTGCATCGAAAATTACAGCAGAGTTACTTCAGGAATGCGGAACACATATGCACCCAGAAACTGTTCGCAGGGTAATCAGAAAATGGATATAGAGACAGAGTTGCCAGGAAGAAACCATATGTAAACAAAGTTGGCAGGAATATAAGATTTTACTTTGCCAAACACCACGTCCAGAAGGAACAGGAGTGGTGGAATGAAGTGATATTCGTGGACGAAAGAAATTTCAACATATTCCAGTCAGATGACAGGGTTATGGTGTGGAGGAAACTTAACGAGGAGCTCCAGAAGAAGAATTTGCAGCCAACAGTAAAACACGGCGGCGGCCACGTTATGGTCTGGGGCTGCATATCCTCAGCTGGAGNATGTGTGTGTGCGTTTTAATAGAATATTGTCATTGCATAGTTGCCGGAGGGATATTACGTGACAAAACTATAGAAAGGAATGCCTGATGTGCAGTAATGCATTAGCGGCTTATTATATAAACGAAAAGCTATGGTGCATAGCCATAACTTGCTTTAAAGATCTACCATATCATGTTACTTTAGTATTCGGTCAAACTCGCCAGCAGTAGTTACTGCAATGTGGCCGCATATTCTATCACAGCCAAGATCGGAGGAAGGCGTGAGTAAACCTCACGTATCATTCTGCGTTGCTAGTTACTACAGCCTTCAGATGAGGCGTAAGAGATGCAATACAACATTGGAACAAAGACAACTCGTCATCTTCCATCATGCTAAGAGCTTAGCTCAGAGGCATATTTCGTCAATAGTAAATATTCCTCAAAGTACAGTTTCTGACATTATAAAACAACATGTAAAGGACGATATAATTGAATCTCTACCACAGAAAGCTTAACGACAGACAGAGATGGTTTATACTACATAATATAACATGTAATCCAAGATTAAGTGCACCGAAAATTACAGCAGAGTTACTTCAGGAATGCGGAACACATGTNTACAGCAGAGTTACTTCAGGAATGCGGAACACATGTGCACCCAGAAACTGTTCGCAGGGTAATCAGAAAATGGATATAGAGACAGAGTTGCCAGGAAGAAACCATATGTAAACAAAGTTAGCAGGAATAGAAGACTTGCCTTTGCCAAACACTATGTCCAGAAGGAACAGGAGTGGTGGAATGAAGATATATTTGTGGACGAAAGAAAGTTCAACATCTTTCAGTCAGATGTCAGGGTTATGGTGTGGAGGAAACCAAATGAGGAGCTCCAAAAGAAGGATTTGCAGCCAACAGTAAAACACGGCGGCGGCCACGTTATGGTCTGGGGCTGCATATCCTCAGCTGGAGTGAGGGANGCCAACAGTAAAACACGGCGGCGGCCACGTTATGGTCTGGGGCTGCATATCCTCAGCTGGAGTGAGGGAGTTGGTGATTATCGAGGATACAATGACGAAGGAAGACTACTTACCAGTCCTTAAAGGCAGTTTACATAGAAGTGCTGACAAATTAGATATTCTACAGACTTTCAGATTATATCAGGACAACGATCCGAAACGCAAGTCGCGTCTGGTGCGAGAATGGCTTCTACAGTATATAACTGTCCAAAGGTTATCGCAACGCCACCCTAATCACCTGATTTAAACTTTATTGAGGAATTTTGGGATAAACGTAACACCAGAGTCAGGAAGACACCGGTTACCTTGAAAGAAGAATTGAAGAGGAGGCTGATGGAAGAGTGGAAACCAGATAGACCAAGATTACACCAAGAAAATAATTTCCAACATTCAGACCCGTTTGAAAGAAGTGATTAGACACAAAGAGTATCCAACGAGATACTGAAGTGCTGAGGGCATGGTGCTTATGGTACTTATTAATATGGTGACCGAATATTAACGTGAGATGCATATCACTCATTCGAAACCGTTCAGAAGACACGCAATTATTTTTCGGTTTGAGAAACCGTCTTTGTTAACATTTGTGATTGTGGATAATACACATAATGTCTTCAAACTGTTTTGCTTACTAGTAACTATACAGTACTACAATATTATAAGGTCTTACAGTACACAGGCCAGTGACCGAATAATTTCCTTATAATAATTTCCTCATTTTGTATCCTTACGTCAAATACCATATTTAAATTGACATGAAACTAATAGATTTATTCATGTGACAGTCAAGTAACATCGTGGAGGTGTTATGAACCGGTTTTTTTAATAATAGGCCAATTTGTATTCTAATACGTATTAAGGAAAAACCCGGAAACTATATTTAATTGAAATTAAAATATGAAATCGCAATACAAAATCAATTATCTCATGACAACATTCACTGTAAAACGTTTATGCAATTTTACGCAAATCTGTGTGGCCGTAGTGTTTCCACTGTATTTAGTGTTATTTTACACCTACATGTGTCACTGCTTTTTAACTCTACGTCCAAGTAAATTCATCCTAAAATTAGTGAAAATAACATGTGCACTAAGGTACTATCTTTTCATATAATGGTGTAAAATTACAAATACTACATAGAAAAAGATAAACTGCAACATTTCGGTACTTTTTCTCCACTGTAAATAAATTTACACAGATATAGTTAATGTAATTTCACCGCAGTGTTTGTGTCTTTATCGCTTACACAATGTAAAATCACAGATTCGCTGTAATTGTAAGTACGCAATTTCTGAACATTTAACACTCTTTTACCAAATAATTTTACTATTAGTGACTGCTCTTTTAAAACTACGTCATGTTAATTCACGTATTACGTCAGCGTATTTTTACAAGTTTCACGTTATTGTACTCCGTTCTGTAACGTGGTAGTTAAACAGAGTTAAAACAATTTAGCTCCAAAATGTAAATAACAATTGTCTCCATATACAGGATGAGTATAAAAGAATACGCCTACTTTGAAGGTCAATAATATAAAAACCAAACAATCAACAACCTTGATTTACCAATCAAATAAACCGTGGAACCGTGAAGTTTGTTTACCATGCGTGTTTTGCGCTGTATCCAAAGACACTGTTTTCGGCCCTTTCTTGTTTCACGAGCCCACTGTTACTGGAATCCCTTATTTGGTNGCGCTGTATCCAAAGACACTGTTTTCGGCCCTTTCTTGTTTCACGAGCCCACTGTTACTGGAATCCCTTATTTGGTCATGCTTACAGAGTGGTTGTTTCCTCAGTTAGAAGAGGCGGCGGGGGACTTCTTTTTCCAGCAGGATGGTGCGCCANCATGCTTACAGAGTGGTTGTTTCCTCAGTTAGAAGAGGCGGCGGGGGACTTCTTTTTCCAGCAGGATGGTGCGCCACCCCATTGGCACCTAGCTGTTCACGGATACCTGGACGAGACGTTGTCGCAACGCTGGATTGGTCGAGGAGCAGCTGGTGACCAGGCTCTTCATCATTGGTCCCCAAGAAGCCCGGATCTTACCCCGTGCGATTTTTTGCTATGGTGGTACATAAAGGATCAAGTGTTTCGTCCACCATTGCCGGCTAACATTGACGACCTCAAAACGAGAATTACGGACACCATCCAAACCGTAACACCGGACATGCTGACAAGAGTGTGGAACGAGTTTTATTATTGCGTAGATGTCGTTCGGGCCGCTCGTGGTGGTCACATTGAACATTTATGAAGATATGGTATACAAACGTCACAGTTCCACTGTTCATTTCATTGGTCAACCAAGGTTGTAGATTGTTTGGTTTTGATATGACAGACCTTCAAAGTTGGGGTATTCTTTTATACTCATCCTGTATATCGAATACGTAGTTATATGCAAACAGTTATCATATCCCTACAGCTGGATCGCATGTTTTAACAAATGCTTTTAGTAATCTTTAAATTTGAAGGAAGAATAGGGCAAAATTACCAATACTGTATTCGTTTTACCAAATTACAAATAAAATGTAAAATTACCGAGTAGTTGTATGTGTAACTTTGTACTAACAGGTACTCCAAAATGTAATTCAAATTTACACATACAGGGTAATTGTGAAATTACAAAATTGAATATTTACAATCACAATGACATTTAGTATTTATACAATGGCCATGCAGCATTAAAAATACAAAATTTAAGATATAAGTACAGGGAGTTAGAGTATTTTTACACATACTTCAAAATACGTACATTATCACCAGAATTAAGTTTGTTAAGCCATATTTAATGTATTTTAACCAAATACTTGTAGCACTCTTTGAATTTTTAATAACATGGGTGTAAATTACACTTCATGCAGTTGTTTTTACAAATTATTCTCTGTATTGTATAATTGCCACAGATTTGTATGGGTAAATTTACATTCATTTTTTTACAGTGACTGGTTAAAAGCCGCACAAATCTCCCACAACATCCATTCTTGGCATTATTTAACTTAATTCGTTGTCAACTTGAGTATTGCCGGCATGTCAAAGTTTGGTTTCAAAAGTGCTCACTTTACCGTGTGCAACCTATATGCAGATACTCTGTTACGTAAAAGATACACATAGACAGCGATATGAAGCAACGTTTTATTTTTGTTTGGAGAGATAAAAGCCCGCCGCGTTATGCTATTTTGGGATCTGCAGATAGAGTGATACGATGGTTGATATAATATGAAAACGTAATGCATTGCACCGCTTTTAATTTTTTGCTTTGCTTTAGGCGTCACAGTAATAGGGTAATTTTTTTTTCGACAAAACAGGTTTTTTTTTTACAACCGGAGAAATTTTAATGTTCTATTTTTCAAACACCTCTCTCCATTTCGCTCTTTTATTTGTCCTGCTGGGACTTACATGACTGTTGTACTCGTTACGGTAGACGCCGCTGAGGAAAAGTACAGGCGAGCGCTGCTGTCTCAAGTCTAAGACTTCGCCATATTCCAGTCTTAGACNGGGGGGGGGGGGGCTAAGAGAGTCAATAGTTATTAATTTATGTTTAATGGTAAAAAGGGTGTATTTTTACTTTATGGGGGAAACATATATCACCATGAATATATGGCATAGGCGTGCGTTTGCAAATAACAGAGGTATGGAACCAATCATAGTAACGCGATGCGGTCGGCAGCGCCTATATAAGACAACAAGCGTCTGGAAAAGTTGCTAGATCAGTTACTGCTGCTACAATGGCAGGTTATCAAGATTTTAAGTGAGTTTGAACGTGCGTTAAAGTCGGCGCACGAAAGATGGGACATAGCATTTCTGAGGTAGCGATAAAATGTGGATTTTCGCGTACGACCATTTCACGAGTGTACCGTGAATATCGGGAATCCGGTAAAACATCAAATCTTCGACATCGCTGCGGCCGGAAAAAAGATCGTGAACGAACGGGACAAACGACGACTGGGGAGAAACATTAAATGTGACAGACGTGCAACCCTTTCTAAAATTGGCGCAGATTTCAATGCCTCCTGCATACCTTCAGACATTAGTCGAGTTCATGCCACGTCGTCTTGCGGCACTTCTGCGTGCTCGCGGGGGCCCTACACGATATTAGGCAGGTATACCAGTCGTTTTGGCTCTTCAGTGTATATATATATATGTATATATACACACACACACTGGAATGTATAATGACGGTAGTCTACCACTCACTTTTAACCTGAAATATCATCAGACTTTATCATTACAGGTTATTCGTGTCTGTGTGAACTCTTTCATTCACAGATCAGTTTGTGGACGACACCATGGTGTCATGTTGCCTTCACTCGGGGCTCCAGCCAGTCCACGAGCTTGTTGACTGTGGTGGTGTATAGCATTAGGTGTTCGGAATTGTATAGTGAAATCTAGATGAGAAAATAATGCGCAGAAATATGTGCAGAAATTCAAAACGCGTCGGGCGAGTAGGGAGAGTCCATTCCTGCTGCACTAAGGGATGGGGTTGTACATTTCGGCAGTGACAGCGCCCGAGAACGGTTGGGCGAGAGCTGCTTCCTCGTGTGCGTTTTACTTGTCGCAAAAATCTTAAGTCGCACAGCGCGGTATTTAACAGCTCAATAGTAGAGAAGGATGCGATATATTTGGTTTGTAAAGCGCCAGAAGTGTCACGTGGTTTCTCTCCCTCCAGCGGCGAGCGATCGGGAAGACCCTCCCCAACACTGCCTCCCCTGCGTTACCTCCTTAAAGCTGGGCGAAGATTATTTTCTTATTTGAACTTCACTAAACTACTACCGGTATATACTGCAACCAATAAGAATCGGTGTGTTCTAAATGTTAAATGTTAGCAAACTGTTTACGATTAAATGGAATACAGTCCCAAATAGCCAGCGATACGTCCCAACGCGCAAAGGACTTAACTCATTGTCTGTCGTTTGCCGTGTACAATCCAGGCCATTAAAACAATTTTCCTTTGCAACGTACCAGGTATATGACGCTGTGACTGGAAGTGTAACCCATTAACTACTTACTAATGATTAGAGACCCTATTATTTCCCGTTATAATTCAGTACCAAGTTAGACGGCATACCCGTATGTATTAGTTAAATGCGTGTCATTGGAACTCCGCTCCTCAGACACGCCCAGCGGGTCTCGGGACCAATAGTAAACATTCAGCACTCTTGGTAGATCCATTCCGTACGACCGAGTAGAAAAGTGGAGTAAAGTGCACAGATTTGGGCGGCTCTTAACATCGAGGTATTGAGAGCCGATGATGGTGAAGCGAGGTGGGTACGGAGCCGCGCTGGAATGAAAGGGCGGGGGAAACGAGGAGATCCCCGAGAAAACACGCCGACCAGCGGTGTCATCCCACACGATTTCCACCGTGCAAAAATTCGGTTCGCCTAGTCTGCCCACTACGCCACCGCGGCCCCTCCGGAGTGGAACAGAGAATAAGTTCTGCCTGAGGCGGTAGTCAATGAAGGAGTAAATTCAGCCTGAATGTGTGGAGGAGTGTGGAGTCAAGACTGGTGCCACCATATAACGCGAAATCATGGGTGTGTAATTTTGATATATCTGCCAATTTATTAAGGCACCTAGTTCCTCCTTAACAATTATTAGGGGGACAGGCCCTTGGAAAACCTAAGTTTAATAAACGCCTATGGTTCCACTCCCATAAATGTGTCTATCTGAGAGTCTGAGATAAATAACACAGAATAGACAAACACAAAGAGATGAAATGGCGTGGCGGTTATTTTAAAGTCAGTGTACCGATTCTCTAATTTGCTGGGGCCGCGGTGGCTGAGTGGTTAGCCTGCTCGCCTCCCACCAAGACGAACCGGGTTCAATCTCCGGCCGGGTCACTGAATTTTCGCAAATGGGAATCGTGCCGGACGATACCGTTGGCCAGCCGGTTTTCTAGGGGATCTCCCGTTTCCCTCCGCCCTCTCATTCCAGCGCCGCTCCATGCTCACCTCAGTCACCCCTCATTGGCTCTCAAGACCTTGCTGTTAAGAGCCGTCCAGATCTCTTCACTCACTCTAATTGGCTGCGCGAGACTTTGGGAACGAGCCTTGTGTCTGATTGGCTAATGCGTGTTGCGGAAGGTTCCCTATTTGCTAGGCTGCTGAAGAGCGCTGTTTCGACTCTGTGTTCTCAAGGCTCCCGCCTACCTGGAGCTTTTTTCAGCGTTTGAGGCCGCGAAGCGCGGGAGCTATAATGGCGACACTGCCACGCGCATCAAGTGCCCCATCGCCACTAAGCGCAAGGCTCTGAACTGGCGTGCAGTGTTCTCGTCGTACTGCGTGAACCTATGGGACTTTCAGCGGTGACCATATAATTTCATTGATGGGAAGTCTGTATAAAGGTTCAGTGCCGGCCCCTTGAGTAGTTTTGTATGCAACTGATGCGTGTATTTTGAGATACAGCGTTTCGAAAAAACCGTTTTTGGCCGTTTTCGAGTGCTCTGAAACGGTGTTTCTAACGCGAGTAACATTTTCAAAGTACCCAACATCGCTCATCTGAAGTGTGTGTTCCTTTCGCAGATCAGCACAGTGGACAAACGTTTAGTGTTTCATAGAAAAGCGCGTATTTAAAACACTCTGCAACACAGTTCAAGCGCCGGGTAGACGCAGGGGTTTACTCTGCGACCTCTGCCGCTTATTCAGGATGCGTCTAAATTAGACCGACAAGTTTCGGCTGCTGGTTATTCATGAAGAAAAAAAGTGAAAATATATCTTTACGACTTATTGTCTAGAGTTAATCTTAAGGACGGTACATATCTCTGAAGTTGGACCTGAACCACGGGTGTATTACATACAATGGAGATGGAACACTGAGGGTCTGGATAATGTGGAAAGTTAAATGTGACACACGGGTTAGTTCTGCTCCACAATTTTTACTGAAAACTCCATGATTTGGCGCTGCAGTTGCCTTGAATGTGACAGGTGTCGAGTTTTACCAGGCAATTTATATGAGCTGGGAGGGATGGAGAGTTGAACAGGTTAGTCGTTTCACAGCACAACACAAGCACGTCAACAACCTACTCGCCCAATGAAACGCGTAGCAAATAATTTCTCTTAAACCATTTCTTCAATTCCGCTTACGTTTCCATTTCGCTGCTCGGGCCACCATTGCCGACATCACTGTAACTATCACTGTTGCTGAGACTATCGCTATCACTGCACTGCAAGTTGATAATTGCACTTGGGATAGCGATGCCCATTAAACCGTCGTTTTTCCAGTACACTTCCTGAAGTGTCTTCACATGTTCGCACTGAGTTTTGCCAGTCATCCTTAAATGCTTTGCGCTGCAGAATTTGTAAGTGTCTTTAATACCAGATGGCAAATGAGTTACATTACTACAAGCTACTCGAGATTTCAACGAACTACAAGTGTTTTATATGGGATTGAGATCACTATGATACGGCGGCAGACGCACCACTTTGTGACAGTGTGCGCGAAAAATGTTGTCGATGCGATACGACACCTGAGCTGAGCACGATGCAACTTCACTCGTTCTAACAACTCGCATTTTATCTTATTCCCAGAGAAAATTCAATGCCAGTCCGTGATAGTTTGCACAGTCGATGATGACGTGGGTGGTTTGTTTTTCTTGAAGAGAATGATAAGGTGCATTGTGAAGGACAACTATACATTTGGCTGGTAAGTTTGGCATGAGCACCACTTCGTGAAATTTTCACTATTCATTTCATTGTGGTAGTCCTCAAATTTTGTTATAGACTTGAAGATTAACAACGCTCCGTCAACAAAACATTCAATTTCAGCATGTGCTATAACAAGCGCCACTGACGTTTCCCGTAAAAATCGGAGCACACACTAGACTCCAATACTATATACACACCTCAGCTGTTATACACACCTTTATTGGCTGCTGGTGCCGTGTCCATCTTTGACCGAGCCACTCAGCACTAAGTAACGCAAACGGTTAACACGGGCCAGAACATTATTTAGCCAATCAAAGAACCTGGACGACCCTACAGTGTTTTGGTCTCTATCTTGTCTCGAAATCTTTGCGCAAAATGTCACTGCCCCTGGCTATAACCCACCTCTGTCCAGCCCTATTATTCTTGTTAACACCAGGAACCTCTTCATGCGGTCAACATTTGTTTTCAGTGTAGTCTGGATGAATACATGTTTCACCAAAATACACAGGAAACTTTTGGTCTCCAAATCTATTTTCAAGTATCTTGCGCACCATGCCACTATGGCATTCCTTTCCGTTATGTAACGCCTCCTGTATTTACCTTTTTTTTTAACCGAGGCCCCATCTTCTTCAGAATCTGCCTTAGCGTTTCCATGCTGACACAAAACTTATCAATTTCTTCCCGTAATGCACATCGCAGTTTCTCAATACTGTAGGTACTGTTTTTTTTTTCACTGTATAAAACTCTTGCACAGTTCTCCTCACTACCCCACAGTAAAATGAGTCAAATTCAATCTTCCTCTTCAATGGTATACTCTTCTTGCCAGGTGTTGACAGTTTAGTTCCTATTTCCGTCGCGATCGTTTCTTCTTGTCTTATTTTCCTAATGAAACCTTCCGATTTTCCTGTTGCAGCCGCGGCTAGTTTCGTAGCTCAATCAACTGGAATAGTGAAATGCCCTATCTTTCTTTTCTTCATCAAAAAAATTAATCACTCTACGTATTATTTACATTTATTTACTGTGCACACGTTTATTGCTTTTACGGTTAGCTGACGTATAATTAATAAACGTTAATATACATTTGATTATTATGAATAATCAGTGCATTATTGTATGTAACCTTACAATAATGTTATATTATTAGCTGCACTAAGCACACGTAAAGTAAAATGAGAGTCAAAACTATCGCACTCTTATTCCACCCTGCTTGTGTCACAGCCGTAGTTGTACTGATGTAAGCAGCGGATGTTTGGAACAAAGTATCCAGTTTACATGCGACCCGATTGTACATGTTTCGGCCGAACTCTATCTGTGCGGCCATGAAGCAACGGCGATAAGAGAATGATGAAGTGGGGAAGGGTTTGAAGTTCACATATCTTCCGGGTCCTCAGTTAACTTTGTGGCGCGGTAGGTCATATTTTAAATCCCAAGTATGCGAAAGCGTCATGGAGATTAAGTCGAAGTAAGGGGTAGTAACCATGATTATTTTCATGGCATAATTTGATGGCAGCGACAGACAGGTGTTGTGGTGTTTATAGATCTTTATCCCTTCACACATCATCCAGACACTCGATGTTTCATCTTAAAACGTTTATCCGGTATTTGTAATAAACCGGTGATTCGGGCCCAACTTCAAGGACGTGTACCGCCCTTAGTATTCCATTTAGACCATAGGCTTGTATATATATATTTNAGACAGGTGTTGTGGTGTTTATAGATCTTTATCCCTTCACACATCATCCAGACACTCGATGTTTCATCTTAAAACGCTTATCCGGTATTTGTAATAAACCGGTGATTCGGGCCCAACTTCAAGGACGTGTACCGCCCTTAGTATTCCATTTAGACCATAGGCTTGTATATATATATTTTTTTTATCACCTTATTTTTTTCGTGAATAACCGGCAGACGAAGTTTGCCAGTCTAATTTAGATGCACCCTGTAAAGTTTCACTCACGCGTGGGCATCATGTTTATCATAAGTTCTCGTGGCATTCTGCGAGGCCGTACACTAAAGACAAGGTGTACCGCTTATTCGTCTTCTGCGCATGTACCAAACATTGACCTACCCCAAAGCAACACAACTTTCAAAGTCACTTCGTGAACAGTGACGAACTTGCTTGTTTATATCTTAATTTTCAAAGGACAAGCACTTTTATACAAAAAAAAAATACTTTCGCCAATTTGAAGTTAATCTAACTGCATTCTAAATTGGCTAGGTGAAGTATATAAACATCTCGGAGCAATTGTTTACTAACCGGTGTTTTAATCTCAAATCCAATCCATGTCGTTATTGCTGGACGTGTTGGCAGGAAAGCAGTTCAATGTCGGGACACGGAGGTTGGTTGTGCGCGGCCAGCGAGATCGGTCTGCCTCATCTTTAGCTCATGCATGAGGCATGAGGCACGTTACGGCAAGGCACCGCGCTGTAGCGTGACGCATTTCGTATTGTGTCAGCTTGCCAACCTAGCGACGCTTCCGCACCCCCGCCCTCATCGTAACAAAGGCGTAGAAGTCGTGGAGGTTAGAGCTATAAGGACCCCCAACTGGTATTTCGGAGATCCCCATGGACCCTCCCCCCCCCCC
>NQII01000950.1:140675-183177 GCA_002778355.1 Clitarchus hookeri
CATATACACTGAAAGAAAAATACTTTGTGGCGGCCACGAAATGGTTTGTTGATATTCACCCTGCCAAACTTTTTTTGTGGTGGCTATTTTGTAGTCGCTTCAAAAAATTTTCTGTTACCACAAAAAAAAAATGGTAGGGTGGATACAAACAATTCCTTTTTTGTGGCCGTCATAAAAAATATTCTTTTTTTTCAGCGTACTTATACTGGAGTTCCTGGTTTACTGCGACTTGCGAACCATTTCTCAACGGGAAGAGAGAGAACTCGCAATGGCGTTGCCAGTTTTTGAGCAGTAAAATGTATTCGCCATACTTTATTGACATGGTTTCTCTGACAAGGCATAACATGCCACTAGGATATTGCGCAACTGTAATATCAATCGAGTACATATGTTTGTTTACCATGTGGAATGAATGGGAATTAATTAATAGTTGCTTTATAAAAATGACTACAAAAGCGATGGTGGTACAAGAAGTTAAACGATAATGACATATTAAATACAGGTTGTTCGGAAACTCACTACCCAAACTACAGACTTAGTTTCTTTGGACCTATTGTAATAAAAGTGGCCTTTGCACTTATATCCGGGAAAGTATTTTATGTAATTAAATTACATTCAAATTTGCGGAGTATAACGTCTGGAGAACGAGGCGGTGCGATCATACATGTAGGACAAGTTGCATAGAAGGTAGGCGTAGGACACTAAATTATTACATACGCAGCGTTGCGCGCCTACTTCCTATGCAACTCGTCCTACACGCATGATCGCAACGACTTGTTCTCCAGGCGTTGTCCACCACTACTTCGAAAACAATTAAATGATGTAAAACTACTTTCCAGGATGTAAGTGTTTAGGGATTTTGTATTAAAATTTGTCCAAAGAAACTATGTCTGGAAATTGGGCATCGAGTTTCCGAACATTCTGTACAATAATGTTCTATGCCCTAACAAAGTTACGTGTTGAAAAATTAATCTCAAACGTAAGTAGTAGCAAAAAATATGTATTAATCCAAGATGGTGTTCAATTCTCATCCTTAAAGTAAGACTCTAGTTCAGTTTATATTATTACNGGGGGGGGGGGAGCATCGCGAGAAAAAGCCGACTACGAAGAATAAACTAATGTGGAAAGTTAAAAAAAACATTTATCCGCTTGTCAACACGACCACAAGAATAGGTGGTAGCCAAACGATACATGGAATAGTAGTACTGTAAATGATTAGTAATGTGGTTCAAAAGTGATTTCGATAAAATAATTTCTGAATCCAGTTAAAAAAAAAAAATTGGTTAAAATTGTTAACCAGATTTTTTTTTAAGTTAATAAATATTTTGCAAACTAATTCACATTAAACCTGCATCAGTAGTAACACAGTATGTTCTACGGTTGTCATGCAGGATCAATGATAGTAAATTATGTATTACTCCTAAGGCTGGCTATATGTGTTTTAAAAGTACCGTTATTCTTAGCAATCTAAATGAATAAATAGAAAAAAAACATCTTATTTCTAGCAAGACATTTATGAAAACTAAATCTGAAAACCTATATTTCCTCCATTTGTTAAGGGGCGTGGGCATAGAAGCCATGGTGGCTGGTATAACAAATATTTTTAAGACGGACCCAGGCTGGAAAAATATGCTTTGTACACCCGTGGTCGTTATTACTTGTACGCCTGTTATTTGTGCCTTCCAGCACGTGTCTTACTTTCATTGTGCTTCATCCGCCCTGCTCACTATACATATGCCTTAAGACTGTATCATGACCTCCTCCACGTAACCCCCCCTCCCCCTTCTCTCTATTTATCTATTTATCTATCTCTCCTATTTTGGACCTTATCGAAGTCTACACATCGCNGCGTGGGCATAGAAGCCATGGTGGCTGGTATAACAAATATTTTTAAGACGGACCCAGGCTGGAAAAATATGCTTTCTACACCCGTGGTCGTTATTACTTGTACGCCTGTTATTTGTGCCTTCCAGCACGTGTCTTACTTTCATTGTGCTTCATCCGCCCTGCTCACTATACATATGCCTTAAGACTTTATCATGACCTCCTCCACGTAACCCCCCTCCCCCTTCTCTCTATTTATCTATTTATCTATCTCTCCTATTTTGGACCTTATCGAAGTCTACACATCGCNCCCCCCTCCCCCTTCTCTCTATTTATCTATTTATCTATCTCTCCTATTTTGGACCTTATCGAAGTCTACACATCGCACTAGTAGGTGCTCTTGTACACTCTGTCGTCACAGTTCAACAAATAATTTACAATCAGTTGGTCTTACATTGCTGAAGGACTGTGAT
Organism: Clitarchus hookeri; assembly: GCA_002778355.1. Classification (NCBI taxonomy): domain Eukaryota; kingdom Metazoa; phylum Arthropoda; class Insecta; order Phasmatodea; family Phasmatidae; genus Clitarchus; species Clitarchus hookeri. Next base: position 142,973 of record NQII01000950.1, read on the forward strand.
TTAAGCTGAATATCTAGTTCAATAAGTCAACTTAACTTTTTTTTTAAATTCCGTAATAATTGTGTGTTTTTTAAAAGTGTGTGCTCATTAAGAATTTAAAATGGGGGAAAAAATATATTATACTGGTGCAAGGTTTTCCTTTCCACTGTGGAAAGGCAGAAGTCGCAGGGTGCCAGATCTGGAGAATACGTGGAATGCTTGAGCACAGAGCACGTTGCTTACAAACAATTGCTTTACGCAGACATTATAATGCGGGGATCATTGCCATGATGAAGTATTTATGAACTGTTATTCCAAAGTTCAGGTTTTTTCTTCTCAGCCTAGTCAGGACCTCAATTTCATGCCCATTAATGGGCCAAATAACAGCTCAAACTCCTGGAATGACAACCCAACTGCATTTATTGGATAACACATACAACACAAGGTTGACCGTTTCACACATGCAGCCACCATAACAACATCAGTCTTTACTTATTGACAAATATCGATATTATATCGATATTACATCGTCCTCCTCTTAAAATAAATGATAAGGAAAACCAATAAAGTCATCATTATAACGAATAATGCTACTTATAATGACTGCGAGAAAAACGATTAGGAGGTTTGACATTTCTTACAGTTATTTTATTCCTTTTACTATCAGATGATTAATACATATTTAAATAAAAATTGAGACCTGAATCACAACTTTCCTTTACTGCTAGATGAAATTTTGAACCAATAACTATTATTTCTAACAACACTGGCAATGTTAACATTGTCTTTCAAATAATTCTCTTTAAGTTGTGGAACATGCACTTCTTGACTTCACTCATATTAAGTTTAAAAGCAAATAAATCGCATATAGTATTAGTTGTTAAGAAAGTTTTACCATTTACAACTTCCAATAATAAGTCAGCATTCAATAAATCTATCCTTCAAAAATCTTACAATTGAAAAATATTTTTAATAAATGTTTGGATTTTAGAAAGGAATATTGGTCTACGGTTAAAATTTATTCAGATTTACCACCAGATGTATGTACTCATAATCCAACAAGGCCATTTTTATTACGGATACAAACAATGGAAAATGTCCACAGACTCTATTTAATAGTGGACGTGATGTCTTTACTTTCAAGAGACAACGCTACCGCGTAACGCACATAGAAAAATAATTAATATCGTCATGGAAAGTGCCTTCATGTTGTTGACAAAGACAGCTATAAGTAAAGTTTTGAAGTATTCTCAGGTTCATTTCGAGACAAGCGAAAATTCAAAACCCTTGTACGTTTGTACTGCTTAGGCTATTGGCACATACGTTATTTGACACCTCCTGAACAACTCTGAGCCAATAATAAACACACAATAAAATTTATATCCAATCATCGTCTTCCGCTGATACGACAGGCAACCAATGAACGGTTTCATTGTCCATCGCCATACATAAGACAATGAAATCTAGTTGCAGGTAACTATACTTGCTAATTTTTCAGGACCCTAGTTATTGGAGTTCAAGGTAAGTTTTCGTGCCAATCACCAAGGCAAGGGATTTGTACTACCCGACCGTTAATACGATAGAGCGAGTGAGTGAAGAGATTTGGGCGGCTCTTAACATCGAGGTCTTGAGAGCCGATGAGGGTGTGGCGAGGTGGGTATGGAGCAGCGTTGGAATTTTAAGGCGGGGTGGGAAGGGGGGGGGGTGACGGGANACGATCCCACGCACGAGCGGCATCATCCGGCACGATTCCCACGCGCGAGCGGCATCATCCGGCACGATTCCCACGCGCGAGTATCCGGGAGCGACCTCGCCGGGAATCGAACCCGGTTCGCCTAGGTGGAAGGCGAGTAGTCGTAACCACTACACCACCGCGGCTTTTACTGCGATATTTATTGACGGCTTAGGAACACGCAGGAATGGATTCCGCAACGCCTCGAGGCTATTTTTCAACGCGGGGTCGTTATCTAGGAGCGGAGAGATGAATGGCGCTCCACATCATCAAGCCATCAATGCAAGGGTTCCCACGACGTGGTCGTTAGTAGGTTCCTGCTGCAGCCGATCCTGATGAATAGCTAATAGAAGCCGTCCACAAAGGGAGAGAAAGCCCTTCGGGCCGATATCGGCTGTTTTATTGACCAGCCGAGGGTTATTCATCACCGTCTATCTTCCCCAGCCTTTCCTGCTCGAGAAGCGAGAGAATTGGGAAAGTGCCGCCACAAGCAAGAAAAATTGTTATATGTTAATCAAAGTGGGATATCAGGAGAACGACTCTGCGTACTTTCTGTAGTCCTCTTTCCCCCTTGAGGGTATTGGTTCCTAGGTGGAATCCCTCACTGCAAGAAATTTGATTGCTAACTTAACCGCGCCGGTGTGTAGGCGAAAAAGTACGAATGGTAAAGTTTTTATTTCATGTGCATTCGTGGCAGCTGTTCAACACTTCCTTTGTAAACTGTTAAATAATATACAGTGAAATCACAAAATTCGTATGGTTAATGGTATTTTTAAGCTTGCAAACATACACGGTGGGTTTCACAGTGTGGAAATTTCGCAGATTTCTTTGACAAGCCAAATTTCTAGGCTTTCTGTAAACACAAACGTCTAAAATTGTTCATTGTCTGCAGCTTAAGTGAGAAGGCCTTTGTTAATTGGGGGTGGTTGTACATACAAGACTCAGCGTTTCTTTCAGTGGCTAGCCAGGAGAAAAAAGGGTAGCGGGAGAGGGGTTTAAAAAATCCCTCCCTCCAAACCCTTCCCCTTGCGAAAATTGCAACAATCTGATAGTGTTGTAGATGTGATGTGAAAAATAACCCCTATATAGAGCAAATTTTTATTTTAGAAATGAAATTTAATGAATTCAGTAAACTATCTCCTAGTCTGTTTCTCAGAAGTCTCTATATCTGTTCATAGTACTAAATTACTTCTCAACTGTGGCTAACGATGTTGGAACAGTCAGTATTTATACACTAGTATTTTTAAGTTTATCATAACCGATAAAATACAGAATACAGTTTGATGGTGATGAAGCCAAAAATTTAAAAATCTCTATATCTGCTTTCAAATTGTATTGGTCCATGCCATGTAAATAATGACAGTGTGTGTTAGGGAATAAAATAACACACAAAGATGGAAATTAACACACATACTTGTGGGGAAAGCACATGGCAAATAAAGGAATATCAATTCATTGTGAAGGAAATTTACTATTAAAAAATACGGCAAAATATTAGGACACATAAGGGCATATTCCACGAAAATTTCATGCACGTGTTATAAGTGGGTTGAAATGTTATATCTACATTTCTTTACGAGTTTTGCATCACGCTGTTAAACATAATTATTGGTGTTGGCAAATGCGTTGAAATTGATAATATTCCATGTCATTTGATAGTTTAGTAGAGAAAGACAGGTACACGAATAAAATAATTTATCATAAGTTTTAGCTCTCGACGGAGTTTTGAGCATACGGAACAAGAACTGCAGAACACCCTGGGATCAGCTATCTCGGGCGTTGCAGTGGGGCTGCTGTGCGAGTATTTCCGAGTGAGTGTCTTCCGTCAATGTCAGATATTAATGAGAATGCAGTGCTCAGGAAGTGAGCAGTATGGTCGTGTTTACATCATACAATAGTTTTCCCACTCATTTCGGAATATTTCATTTTCCCGTTCCAATATGTAAATGAAAATGCGTATTTCATGCAGCGCTGCGAAGCGAGCATTGGTAAAATTAAGAAAGATTATCATTTAAAATTTTTTTTGATAAACTGTTCGTGTTTTTTTTGTATTTAGTTACAATTTCAGAGCTAAGTGCAGTAAATAAGTAACCATCCTACGTAACATAAATTAGAAGNCATTGGTAAAATTAAGAAAGATTATCATTTAAAATTTTTTTTGATAAACTGTTCGTGTTTTTTTTTGTATTTAGTTACAATTTCAGAGCTAAGTGCAGTAAATAAGTAACCATCCTACATAACATAAATTAGAAGAGCTGCACGAAGGCTGGTATTTTTGGATTTCTAGGTTATTTATGTATCCTAAATTATCTTACCTTATCAGTTTAGGGTGGTCCAGTGATTGAGCGCATCTGATCAGTCAACGAGGATAAAAAGGAAAACCAAAGCGATGACAAAAAAAAAATTACGACTGACTGTAAAAGCGATTTTGGGTGCAGCCTGTTGCAGCGCTGGAAGTTCAAACGAGTGTTTCGTACAGAACGTAGACTTATTCCCTGTACTACCCTGTGTGCGATAGGACGCTTTAGAAACGAACTTCATATCTCTGTCTATACTTGGGCGAAGAAGTTCATTTCTCCAGGTAAAGGTCACAGGTAAATTAGTTATATACTAGAAAGTTGAAATGAATTTTTAAGTATTTCACAACCATGACAACCGCAACATACTGCAGAGCAAGGAAAAAATAATATTAAAATATAAAACCCTAACACATACAAAAACATACAACCACTAATAAAACAATCTTTATATACAAGCTTCAACAAATCAGATTTCTCCAAGGTAGATGCCCAAAACACCGCTCACCGAGTTCTTGTTGTGTACGGAGCCAACCATAAATATGCCCACTCTTGATGTGCAACACGTCTTCGATTATGGACGCGCGCGCTGAAAGTGTCAACAACAACTGGAGTACTAAATCTGGCCCTGACCGATTGGTTATAAATTTACAGAGCCAGGCAGAAAATCTTCCCGAAAATCTGCCCCATGCATCAAAAGTTTATGTTTTCAATCACGGCAATGTGTCTGCATACCAAGTATCGCCTATAACGACCGTATAGTTCCGGAGAACAGGCGTCACAAAAAGAATATGGAAAATTAAGAATATTTAGGCCTTTCCTGGGTCGAATCCTGAAGTAACATGGATAAAATCTGCAAAGGTCGGGTTTCCCATTTTTGTCGTTCAAACTCTTTTACTAACTCACCAACATCTGACTTACTAGAACCATGAAATTTAGAATTTAACTTGGATTCTATTGCTTGTGCTGACTTCCAAACTGTACCTTAAAAATCTACACAAGGAAAAAATATAAATATTTCTATTTACTATAATTTTTATTGCCTTTGTTTTGAATCTTTTTTTTTTCTGAATGGACTATAGCTATACGATCCTTTTTGGTCAATTCTTGGTTTTTGTCATTATTATGCTGCAGTACACTTTGCATGAATACAGGATGATTTTGAGCAATGGGGACAAATGCAGGATACGATCCCTGAGAAGGTAAGGAACAAAAAAAGTTATAATGGACATACGTCCGGAAATGCACGGGTTCCTTGCTAGAGGGCAGTACTGTTCCCCACGATGGCAGCGCGCTCACGTATCGACAGCATAAGGCATCCGCTTCACTGCTGTTGCCGACTCACCCTGGAGTGGACGTTGTGCGTGTTGTTAAGCCAGACGACCGCGCGGAAACTTTCTCCACGACAACCTCTACTGCCCGTGTCACTTGCAACGTGTGCAGGGCTTATTACTGACAGACTTTTTCCCCCGCGGGAACGGTTTGGTCTCTGGTTTGTTGCACAGGCCACCACAATGCTGGGATTTTGGTCATCCATCCTGTCCGCAGATGAGGCCACCTATACGAGGGGCGGTATCGCCAACCTCCACAACAGTAGTGGGAGCGAGGCTGTTCTACGACATTCGGGAGTCAATACTGGCCTAAGGTACATTTGTTTAGCCTGCAAAGTGGTGTCGGGAGCGTGGAGCCTAATTGCCGGCTTCCTTTAAGCTTGTTAATTGATCTTCCCCCTTCCCACTCCCTCTGGAAGGTGTTTTTGGTTGGGCTGTCGTCTACCCCCCACACCTCAGGGGCTGTTCTGTGATTGGCCGACTAATTGGTGGGTACCCTTTCGGCGGACAAAGCCCCCCAAGCGACATCTGAGAGAATTTGAGATTTTTGAGGGTAGGATGATTGGTTAGAGGGTGAAAGGAGGGAAGAGTTGTGGTGTTGGATGTATAGTCGGGTCCTCCTTGGTTCGAATCCAGTCGAGGGTAATTAAAGTGTTATTACGTTTGTGGTCCTTTGTTCGAATCCCGACGAGGCTAATTAAAACAGAATTACGTTTGTACTGACATAGTCCTTGGTACGAGACCCGCTGAAGGTAATTAGATCCAATTAGGTGTAATTACATAGTGAACAATTATGAGAGTAATGAGAGAGACTAAGTACATGTACCGAGAGAGTAATTACACACTAAGTACACATGCTTTTCCCGTCGGCTGCTGAAACACAACTGACGGTCGTGTGAAGCTCCTCAGTTAGAGCCCTGTCGAGATTAGTTAAAGTATAATTACATGTGTTAATTAAAGCATAATTATACTTGAGCAAGTACTTGTAACTACACGTCCAACCTATACGCGAGTCAGCAGTATACTGAACTCCAACACAGAGTATGATCTTGAATAATAATAATAAATCAGAGTAATTGCATATCGAGAGTAATTACACAGAGAGAAAACATATCGAGAGCAAGTATACGACCGCTCAACTAGGAGGCTGGACGGAGACTGAGTTTAAAACACTAACTACGTTTGATTACACCCCCCGCCGTCTTGGTCGTTAAATTGATATACAAACATAAATATTATTTTTAATTAATGTAGTCTTCGGTAAACATTGTGTGACGGGAAACACCCTATGCGGTGTCCCAGTACGTCTTCAACCCTGGTGTTGACAAGGCTGTAGCACCACTAGTAGTGTGAATAAGCAATGGACTTCAATACTGATTTGTATAATATGAAGTTTTTTTTTTTCTGAATAAGAAATTTTGGTGACCGTGTCAGCCAGCTGTGAGCGAACATTTTGGTCAGCCCTTCGTGTATCGATTGTGTCGCGTCTTCACGAAGTCAGCCACACACCTGCCACAACAATGACCTCCAGATGCTCCCGACACCTGTCTCCCACGTGCCTTCAGCGTCTGTATCCGCTGCTCGCTTGCTCGATAAGAGAAGAAAACATCTCGTGTGCATTAAAGTGTGTATGATGAACATCTGCCAGCGTTGTGATCTATGTGGTGATTCGTGGGTGAAAAATTACACCGCAATACTTGCTTTTGGAAGGAGCAAGACTCTTTTAACTCTTGACATGGCCAACGAGCTTCACTACCTACCAACAGAGTTTTTGATACATTTTGCGGCTCATGAAATCCCACTTGTTTACAAATTCTTACCGCTTCACATTCGGGAAGACCCAGATGTGATTTGTTATTTATGGCGTGAGAATTGCACTCTAGGCATACCCTCTCTGGAAAGTGAAATGCATACCATCGCTTCACATATTATACGATATGGTTTAATTCGTCGTATGCAATATACTGTGCAACACTGCAGTGCAGAAAACTCTTGAGTAGTAGTAATTGTCTGCGAACATACGGATATATTTATAATTTTGATAGTGTGTGTTGTATCACAAAAAAAAAATGTGTTGTTTCACAAAAGAGTTTTCAAGTATAGATATATTTATAGTTAAAGAAATTTCAGTCTCTAATTCAGATAATGATAAATTTTCAGAAGTTTTAAAATTCAAATCACCATACCCATGGCATTAACTCGATTCAGTTACATTTCGTTTGCAGACATATGAAGTTCACGATTTGAAATGGGACTCTGGTACAATACCTTACGAAGACATATTAAAATGTATTGGACCTAATTACATTTTAAATGAAGACTTTCCTGTTTATGTCTTGACCAAGTCCCAAAAGAGATTACTTAAGAGTTTATCCATTGACAAAAATATCAAAATTGTAAATGCGATGGTGTGTTTCAAACGCAAGTGAGCAATGTTATTGAACATCGGCGCTATACCTATGACTCATTTCAAGGCGTTAGGTTTGGCGAAGCCATGGCGTGCAATAAAAGTGATTGTGTTGTTAGACATTTGCGACCCGACAGCGATTTACCATGCTTACTACAGGACCTAATAATACCAAGCTTTCACGAAGAAATTCGGGAGCTGCGAGCTGAAGGTAAAATAACTTTAACGACCCGATATCGGAACTACCATCTACCGGAAGGAGGTGTGTGGCTGGGATATTCCAAAAAGGAAATCTCTCATTTCCGTCCGAGTAGAATATGTGGGCATGTGAACTTGCCAACTCCCAACCTGAAGGATAAATAACATAGTTTCAATTTCCTCAGCATCCAACTACCAGTTCATCTTCGTCAAAACGCTTCCGAGTGACGTCAGCACCCACCCGCCCTGAGTGGGTTCACCTCGTGTTCATCAGTCTTCCTGTGGTAACTATTATTTGCAAGAATGAAGTTTCATCCAAATGGCAAGTACTCTCTCATCGAACATGGCTCGTATTCTGTGAGGTATCAATTATCTCGTTCATTTTACACATTTAAGGAAATGTGTGAGGACAATATTAATTTTTCTTGTACTAAATACGGTCCTCGTTTTATGTTAACAAGCAATTAGCCTTGCATAACTGATTCTAGTGTTACCCATTGTGACAGTTCAAAATGTTACGTTAATAAGTGTAGACCATACACGACAGAGAAAAAACGGAATGTGAAATGTACAGGTGAGCATATTTTCACAACATATAGTATTGAGAGAGAAAGTTCAGAACATTATATTTACAGACCAGGTAACACGCAGCCATTGAAATACTTGAACGTTGTAATGGAGATGTGCATGTTTTTGAGGCAGTAAATAAATTTGTATATATATTGGTTACAGGTTGTGTATCATCAAAATGTCAAGTACTACAATTACTGTTTAGCAAATGTTAACCCAAATTCGCTGTCTCCAATAAATTAAAAAGATTTAACAAATAATTCGTTTTTTTGCAAGGTTTCATATTTTTACTTTTATATCCTACGAATTTTTTAGACAGATGTCAGTCTGTAAATCCCTTAAACATTATTTGGCATCACAATGACAAGTGGATTAGCTGACAGCGTGTTGATAAAATATACAGCCGTCACTTGACGCACCATCTTCTGTGCATAGCAGAATAAAATTAGCTCAATAAAAGTTCACCCCACAAACTGTTCTTACTCGCACTATAGGAATTTTTTTAATGGCTAAAATTGAGGCAAATTACGATTAGATAAATTAATCATGTGTATTTATTGAAAAATCTAAATGTAAAATAAACATTAATTCATTTTTTAGACGGTTATTGCCGTGTATAATGTTCAGTTGTATAAGACAAAAATAGCATATTTGAAATACAATCAGTTGTATTTTGATTTTCAAACTGACAACATCTCAGCTGTCTCACCGCTAATTTTAATTGTTCATCTTTTGGCCAGTGAATGGCTTAACGTTCGCCAAACTTGTTCAAATATTTTCGGTAGAAGCACGACGTCTGATTTCCATCCAGTAAATCCTTTCATTGCAGTTAGTCCTGGGAAATGTTATGTTGAATATTCTTATTGGGGTTCTGTCAATAATATTGACCGTTATGTTATAACGAGAACCCCGTTGTGTCTGGGATACAGTAATGAAGAGAGGAAAGAAGAAGAGTATATAAAAGACTGTCAGATGACAGCCTACATGTAACCTTTTATTAGGAACTACTTCACTATATTCTTCCTCCCGTACCTAACCATTCCATACTTCTCCCTCCTTCTTAACCATAATTATCCATACTGAAATATACATATTTGTTTAACCAACCATTACTGTGGTGAAAACTTCATATGTGAATAAATGTCGTTAACAGGAATGGGAACACGTTTATATTTTCGGACAATCGAGAAAAGATTGTTTGTCACTTTAACAAAGTGGAAGGAGGGGGGGGGGGAAATGTCTGCAAGTTTTAATGAACAACTTTTTTTTCACACCAAATAGTTTACACTTCTACTCCACAAGCACTCTTACTTTAAGATAATGTTTTCTTAAGCAAAGTCACCAAGTATTAGAAAAAAAATATGACACAAATATTTCTGAAGTGGTACACTTCTTTTTTTAACGCAGTTTGTGGGAAAGAGTTTAGGGAGAGAATGTAATGTTATTATCAAGAACTGCTGTGTGTAGTAAACACTTCCTTCAGTCAGGCTTACAGAGGGGGTGTTGGAAAAAAAATATGTTTGCAGGCTCGATAGCATGCAATTGTTAACAGAGCCCCATTCAACCCACCCTTTGAGAGAGAGAGGTGATGGGGGAAACTAGTTCCTTTACCCGCCCGGCGAGCAATCGATACAGGAGGGGATGTGGGTCCCTCCCTCTACCCTTCTGTGAGCGTACATGTTTACTCTTATGAGGGTGAAGGAAGACTGACGTATCTCTGTCACACAGCGCTCCTAGCAGGAAAAAAATCAAACACTCTCGCTCGGCAGTAAAGAAGCTCCGCTAGGCATTCGTGAACTCTGCGGAATTTTGTGCTTGGTTGAAGAATTCCGACATGATATTAGCATGATTGTGTGGCTATTATTATTTAAAACACATATTTAAATTAGAGGTGGTCTTTACAACAGGGAATAAAGTCACATCTCTTTAATATAACGTTTGGAGAAGACTTGATTATTTAGAAATAACATTTCTTCCTTATACGTCGTCCAAGATGGCGAGGTATAATCAAACGTAATTAGTGTTTTAAACTCAGTCTGCGTCCAGCCTCCGAGCTGAGCGGTCGTATACTTGCTTCCGACATGTTTTCTCTCTGTGTAATTACTCTCGATATGCAATTACTCCGATTTTATTATTATTATACGAGGTCATACTGTGTGTTGGAGTTCAGTATGTTGCTGACTCTCATAGAGGTTGAATGTGTAATTACAAGTACTTTCTCAGATGTAATTATNGGTATAATCAAACGTAATTAGTGTTTTAAACTCAGTCTGCATCCAGCCTCCGAGCTGAGCGGTCGTATACTTGCTTCCGACATGTTTTCTCTCTGTGTATTTACTCTCGATATGCAATTACTCCGATTTTATTATTATTATTCGAGGTCATACTGTATGTTGGAGTTCAGTATGTTGCTGACTCTCATAGAGGTTGAATGTGTAATTACAAGTACTTTCTCAGATGTAATTATNTGTTGGAGTTCAGTATGTTGCTGACTCTCATAGAGGTTGAATGTGTAATTACAAGTACTTTCTCAGATGTAATTATGCTTTAATTAGCACATGCAATTATACTTTAACTAATCTCGACAGGACTCGAACCGAGGAGCTTCATACAAGCCTCAGTTGTGTTTCAGCAGCCGATGGGAAAACATGTGTACTTAGAGTGTAATTACTCTCTCGGTATATGTGCATAGTATCTCTAATTACTCCATAATGGTTAATTATGCAATTACTCATTACACAATTACATCTCATTACCTTTAGCAGGTTTCGAACCAAGGACTATACCAGTACAAATTCAATTATGCTTTAATTAGCCTTGACGGGACTCGAACCAAGGACTATGCCACTACAAACATAATTAAACTTTAATTAGCCTCGATGTGATTCGAACCAAGGAGGACCCGACTATACATCCAACACCACAGCCCTTCCTTCCTCTCACCTCCTCACCCATCATCCTAACCTCAAAAAATGTCAAAGTCCCTCAAATGTCGCTTGGACGCTTTGTTCGCCGAAATGGTACCCACCAATTAGTCGGCCAATCACAGAGCAGCTCCTGAGGGATAGGAGAAGACGACAACCAACCACAACACACCTCCCAGAAGGATAGGGAAGGGGAGAATCGATTAATAAGGTTGAAGGATGCCTGCAATTAGGCTCCAACCTCCCGACACCACTTTACAGGTAATCAAATGGTGCTTGGGCCGGTATTGATTCCCGAATGTCATAGAACAGCCCCGCTTCCACTACTCGCAACACCCATCTGTCGGCTACGCAGACTCCCAGTGGCATGGTGGCAGCGAACAATCCGCACATGTTCAGCCTCATTGTGTATGTGGGTGGGGATTTTCGGCTCCCGTCTCGTGTGACCAGTGGTTGACTCTGCTTCCCCTGCTGGAAGAGGTGCCTCTGGTGGTATGAAGGGTTGTGTGGCTGCTGCGTAATAGTGCTCCAGCCCACTTCCGCATTACCTTGCGGAGGCATCTAGACAACGTGAATCCCAATTAATATTCACAGAGCCATGAGGCGAGCACGTTGTTATAAGAGAAGACGTATTTCAAGACCTGTTTTTCGGAATATTGGTTCTTTCGACTGTGATGTTATGAAGGACGATACTGTTTTTGTAAAGCAAGTTACGACTGCAGAAGAGAGCTTCATTCTTCTCAATTGTATGTATAGATTTGCTCTTCAGGGAATGACTGCACACAACGGATCTGGTATTCTCGAATTTTGTTTCTACAGACATCCTCACAACAGTACAGTGACTGGTGTTAATTATCTCAGTCAGATTGATTCAAGAGACATTATGTGTTGGAAGACTTTTGCAATTAATGAACTTGTCGCTACTAATAATTCTGTTATTGCTATTTCTCCTGGTCCATTTGCATGGCGCACCCGGTCGCCGGACCTCAACCCTTTAGCTTTCTACGTGTAGGGTACATGAACAGTTACATATATGCGGAGCCCATCCCGGACATGTAGACACTATAATAACACAATCATGCGGCATGTGCGTGCGTACTCAGAGGCCCGTGGGGGCCACTTCGAACACCTCATCTAACGGTGGCCTCACGACAGCATGTCGAGCACTGTATTGTACTGTACAGGAATGATGCATGAATGAATGGCCTCTAGCATAGAAACCACGCATTTCCGGACATATGTTAACATTATCTTTTTTGCTCCTTATCACCTCAGGGATCGTCTCCAGTAGTTTTACCACATTCCTCAAAATCATCCTGTAATGTTTATTTTCTTCCTGCTGGGCAACTGTTGGTTTATTATATATTTTTATTCTTTATTCATGCTTTTTTTTAAGTTTATGGCCGATTTTCCAAAAACATGTTTCTCTTACCCACAAATGTATTCTTTGGTATTTCTCTGTAAATAGATAAATTTGTTCTATCATTTTGTTGTCTGCTTTGCCTGGTTACACCCGCTGGAAATATACTGCTGGACAGAGAAATCGAACACCTGAAAGATACATTAAAACGTAACGGAATCTATAACATCAGACTGAACACATCGTTACTAAGCAAGAAAAAAATTTCAGGACAGTTTCCACAAACGAATCGTACAGAGCAACAGTGAAAAAGTGCACAGTGCAGTATTTGATATGGAGGGTGCGCTGTTTTGTAGGGAATGTAGGTGGCCATTCGACTTGTAATGGAGTCATACAGAGCCCTAATTCTCTCTTACGGCATGTTCGCCGTTTTTGTTCTAAATGCCGCAGCATTTCTTCAAACTTTTGGGCAGGTTGCAGTTGCCGGAGGAGACGGCATCCCCAGCTAGTCCCACACATGCTCGATTGCCGACAGGTCCAGTGATCTCGCAGGCCACGTGATGTCGCAGAGCGTGTTGCAAGATGACCGCGGTGTGCGGACGAGAATTGTCGTGCTGCAGAACGATGTCGTATGCATTGTAGCAAACGTGGATGTGAAATAGAGATAACATGTCGGCTCTCTGATATCGCGCTCTGGACGAACACAAGACCTGTTCTCGAGTCGTAACTAACGGCGACCTAAGACGTAACTCCAGGCGTGGGCTATCCGCGCTGCTGATGATAACTTCTGCGGCGCCAGGCTTGGGCACCTCAACTCAGAGGGACGATTGATTCGTTGGGTAAGGTGAGGTGACATTCGATGCACCAGTGCAAACGTGATGCACAATTGTCTGGCGTCGAAAGCAGCCGGCGCAGACACTCAGTGACTCTGTTCCACTCTCTTTTAGCCACAGCAGTCGAAGAAACGTGGTATTATAAAGGAAAGTTCACCGGATGTAAAACATTGAGTTGGAGAAATATATTCTCTATAGTTTATGTTCCGGTTGAAATAGTTTGAACTCATTCTCAAAAACGTTGTTACCATAACAGGAACTTAGGACACTCATCATATCGTAAACAAATTAATAAGCAAAGAATATATAATTTTCTTTTATATTGAAAAGCCACCGATTTATTACTACAAGTATTTAACTGCGGATGTGAAATAAACAAACACTTTCGTGAGATGAAATTTTTATTGAATTTTACAAGTGGTTGGAATATTTCTTGAAACACTAGGGAATGGTAAACTGGTCACGATTAATTGCTAGTGGAGATACGTTAAGTGATTTACGTAAATAACTCCATACTATGTATTGAAATAACTCATTTTTTTTAAAAGAAAAACAGTATTAAAAACAAGTAAAAGAAAATTTTCTGTAAGAATTACTTATATGTATATATGGGCTTCGATGGTGGTGTAGTGGTCAGGCTGCTTGTCTCCAACCTGGGCGAACCGTGCCCGGTTCCCAGCGGGGTCGCTCTCGGATTTTCGCACGTGAGATTCGTGCCGGACGATGCCGCTGGTAGGCGGGTTTTCTCGGAGATCTCCTGTTTCCTCCTGACCTTGCATTCCGGCCCTGCTCCATACTTACCTCGCTCCACTCTCACCAGCTCTCAAGACTTCGATGTTAGGAGCCACCCACCGCTCCCCGCTTGTTTGAACGAACTCTCGTCAGCAGGCATCCTGTTACACGTGGACAAACGCGGCAGCGCACAGTAGGACTAGCGTGCTGATGCAGCCGCGCGACGAACTTCTTCCACAAACGCAAACACGTGTCGCAACTGCTGTCATAACCTTCTGGTCTTTCGTAACATACTAGTACATGTGTTCATAACATGTTCTGTTAAATTCCTCTAACTACGATGTTTGCTTTTCTTTGTCTGTTTTTTTTTTCGGAAACATTACTGACGATTCTATGAACTATATCTACTTGTAATATTCCATTTTTCATTGCGGTATGTAAGGACGGTTTTCTAGATTAATTTTCACAGGTAAAAGGACATTCCGAGTTAGGCTCAATAGTAATATACGTAGTGTTTGTTTGCCAGTAGGAGGTTGATGCAATTTAGAAAATAAGGAAAAGTCCTGACAGTAGTGAAAGAAGGGACTTTCTAAATATTGAGGATAGGAAATACGACCTATAACCGATTCTCCTGTCAAAGCCGATAATTTTTTTTTTTTATATTCCAAGCTTTATGCATACTGGCCTTAAAATTAGTTATATGTGTAATTTGTTGAAATGCCAGTTTTCAATTGAATTTGCTTTAAAATTTAATGGAAAGCTTGATTCTACTAGCGTTAATTAATGTTCTAAAGTGTTTATAATAACTTAGTTGGTAAGGTAACTTTTATGTATTTCTTAGTTCTTAATATTCATGTTGAGTTTGGAGTTCTTGTTGTTGTTGAAGGGTCTTGATTTGTTTAAATGTTGTTAGAAGGAAAAAGGGGAGTACCCTGTTGGTTTATTCTGTTGATGTTGATGTTGATGTGGTTGTTGATGTAGTCAGAGCCGAGAATGAGCCGGCCACGCGGCTCGGCTGTCTCAATGCGAGTGAGGGCCGTGCGTACTGGAAACGAAAGGAGCCGATAAAACCTACCAAGGGCCAAGTCCAGAAACGCCCGCCGTTTCCGTGTTGCCCTTTCTTCCCTTCCGCCAACCAGCCAATAACCGTCAGGTTAGCAATCGCCGTGAAATCGTTGCCCACCGACAAGACTCTCTACACGCACCAGTAAACACACGGAACTCTTCGAACATCGCCGCCGTATATACACGTATGACATTTTAGTGACAGGCAGAGATAAATAGAGAGGGAGAGAGAGAGGAATGGAGGAAGGGGAAGAGAGATAGAGAGACAGACCTGGCTGGTTACCGCTTGAGGCTCTGAAGTACAGAACAAAAAATTGTGACTTGAAATGTTTCATGGTAAAACTGTTGCAGTGTGGGTCTCGTACAACACACGAAGCTTACATAAAATGCACAAAGTTAAATGCCAAAAACCTTTCATACTTCATGATTAAAAAAAAATTATCCGTGGAAATTTAAATGTACGTTTAGATTTCCATGTGTTCTGTACGTCTCTGACAAAAATAGTTAATCTAAAAATGTACTGAGACAGATAATGGACAGAAAAGAAGATATGTGGAAAAGAGCGTGACTAGGTAATCGATTATACCTGACGAAAACATCTCTGAGATATCGTCCTCTTGACTGTTTGATGTTTTCATCACACTTCTATTCATTTATGATGTGGCCATTTGTGTCACACAATCTACAGCACTTCGCACGAGTCTAATATCTCAAGTCGAGTAAAATGTGATTTCTCACAGATTGTGAACATTATGTGAAGATTATGGAATTAGGATTTTCACACTTACGTATTTATTAACATTTCAGATTTACTCTATGTTATTATTTTTTTTTCGAAGCGCTTACATTTTACTTTATTTCATTGTCATTAACTTATTTTTCCGGATGCTGCGCGTCTATAACTTTGTATTTTACTTGTAATTTGAAACGGTCAGTTTAATGCAGTATGATAGTTTGTAATTTATTGACCTGAATTAAGCAGGTTGCCGACTTCTGTAATTTGACTTTTTTAATTAAACCTTTAAAAAATCACGTTCTGAATGACGTGTTCTGTTGTTTCTTAAATATGTCATGTATCCTAAAGTTCTGTAATTCTGTTAAGATAAAAGTCTCATATTTTTAATTAAACTGAACAGTAATTTTTATTTGATCTATAAATTAAAATATTTCATTTCTAATTATTACGAATTGACACAGAGAGAAAATAGGCATGTTAGAAATGGCTAGTAAGAAATAGTTCTCAAGCAAAATATTAAACCGAGAGCGCACGAATGGGGTACGTTGTCACTTTATAGCAGTTTTCTGGACCTACTTAATATTTCTTTGCACGAGGCGGAGGAATATCATGGAAGTAGAAGGGGCTATTCGCCTGAGAAAAGAACTTTAGCAGGGCTTCAGAAAAGTTGGAAGTAACGAGGAATGGAATACACGGTTCACTGTACCTGGTTTCGCTAGTTAGCCAACCTCCGAAACAAAAATACTTGTCTCCGCTGCCCGGCGTTTAGGCTGCCAATCTAATT
This sequence comes from Clitarchus hookeri, assembly GCA_002778355.1. Taxonomy (NCBI): domain Eukaryota; kingdom Metazoa; phylum Arthropoda; class Insecta; order Phasmatodea; family Phasmatidae; genus Clitarchus; species Clitarchus hookeri. The sequence continues at coordinate 159,921 of NQII01000950.1, forward strand.
CTTCTTTTTTTTTTAAGTGAGCCACAAATCACGGTGCTTTCTATGAAAGTTCAGGCACCCGGTACAGAGGATTTTAGTTATAAGGCTTTCCGTCCTTTCTTTCCGGAGGAGAAAACCCCGTTTCGATAGCTACCAAGATTCTGCATAAGAATTAAGATGAAACCAAAAGTCAAATTAAATCTTATCAGGAAAGTATGAAACTAGTTTGTGTATGCCAGTTTAGTCAAAAGTCGGCTCAGATTACGTCAAGAGCCACTGAAAATGTGGGACATATTTAAGTTGTTTCCCGTCAGTCGTTGCTGCGTGGTAATGGGTGAATCAAGTGCCAATAACCACCGCACCGCTTTCTCCTCCAGACCAGGTATGCATGATCACGTATGTTTCAAATGGTTTTTCTACTGTGTTATTGTTTTTGGTACAGACTCCCGCCAGAGTCTCACAAAGCCGGAGACTTGAAGATACGAAGGCTCTTGTTGAGACGAACGACTTTCATCTAGCCACAAAACATTTGTTTTTATAAAAATAGAAATTACAACATTTCCAAACAATTTAAAACTGACTACACCAGGAGCAATTCCAAGTAAACTTGAATTTCTATTACTATTAACCACCATTGTAGCCTCATATATTTAAATGTAGGAATGCCTAGTTATTTTGGTAGTAAACTTTGAATTCTTCGAATTTTATTAAGATATTTAATGACATAGTATATAAGGTTTTGAATTTTAATAACTTTGTGACCTTGTAACAGAACTATAGCGGAATAAAATATTCTAAACCGTAACCTATATATTCCGATTTTAATTTCAAGAAATATTTTAAAAGAAACAAATGAGTAAGTGTCCTACATTTGGCTGTTTCAGTACCCATTTATTTAAAAAAATGATTTGGATTCAGAGTCTGTTATGTTGGTGCATGTTGCATTGTGTTTGCAATGACGTTGTTTATTAATTAACTCACATTATGGGTTATTATGGGCATGATTGGTGCCCACGGACAAACCAAGCTAAACAAAAAAAAAATCACAGCCCCTTTACAACCGTCTCGATTCCCGGACGGGTCACCCGCATTTTCGCATGCGAGAAACGGCGCGGACGTCGCCGTTAGCTAGCTGGATATCTCGGGGCGCTCCCGTTTACAGTAGATAGAATGATTTAATCCATTCTTAATAATTAAGGACAAAAAGTTTGAATAAATGGGTCATCCACGGAAACAAAAAAATTTCAGATGTGTCGTCTTTAAAAGTACTTAGTTCTTTGAAATGCTCCCAGCAAGATGAACCGTGCTAGATTCCCAGCGGGGTCGCTCCCGGATTTTCGCACGTGGGAATCACGCCGGACAATGTCGCTGGTCGGCGGGTTTTCTCGAGATCTCCCGTTTTCCCCGCCCTTGCTTTCCGCCGCTGCTCCAACTTCACTTCACTTCGCCTCCACCGGCGCTCTCAAGAACTTCGCTGTTAACGGCTCGCCTACATACATGGCAAATAAACTGATATGCAAAGTTTTTAAAATACTTTTTTTTAACGAAATTATAAAGCATTTTTTAGATGAGGTTCTCTACACACACAATTCTCACTGATTGGCAATCAGTTTGCAACATATCACACATTGAAAAACTATTTTTTTTTTCGAAACGCTGTATATTAAAATATTTGTGTCAGATATGTACGCACGTACTCGAAGGACCTGCACTGAAACGTGCCACAAACTTTCTACTAATAAAATTTCAGGGTTACCGCTTAAAGCAGCGTGGGTACTCGCAGCGAAATGAGGACACCGCACACCAGTTAAGAGCCTCGCGCCTTAGCGGCGAAGTGGCACTTGATGCGCGTCGCAGTACCGCCCTTATTGCTCCCACGTTTCCAGGCAGGCGGGCCCCTTAAGCACCGACTTGAAATCACTCAACTCAATTGAAGGTACAGTGGGTTTTTGCGAGGCGATGGCCGAAGGAAAACGGAATAATTTCTGCTGCGCCGGGCGCACCAAGCTTGGAACGAAACAGTCGAGGCCCGGGTTCAAGCTGCTGCTGTTGGTATAAAAACCCCAGGCCCGGATTCAAGCTGCTGCTGTTAATACAAAACACTCCAGGCCCTGGTTCAAGCTGCTGTTGGTGTAAATCACTCCAGGGCCGGGTTCAAGCTGCTGCTGTTGGTATAAAACACTCCAGGCCCGGGTTGAGGCTGCTGCTGTTCGTATAAAACACTCCAGGCCCGGGTTCAAGCTGCTGCTGTTGGTACAAAACACTCCAGGCCCTGGTTCAAGCTGCTGTTGGTATAAACCACTCCAGGGCCCGGTTTAAGCTGCTGCGGTTGGTATAAAACACTCCAGGTTTGGGTTGAAGCTGCTGCTGTTGGTATAAAACACTCCAGGACCGGGTTCAAGCTGCTGTTGTTGGTACAAAACACTCCAGGCCCGGGTTCAAGCTGCTGCTGTTGGTATAAAACACTCCAGGCCCGGGTTCAAGCTGCTGCTGTTGGTATAAAACACTCCAGGCCCGGGTTCAAGCTGCTGCTGTTGGTATAAACCACTCCAGGGCTGGGTTCAAGCTGCTGCGGTTGGTATAAAACACTCGAGGCCCGGGTTGAAGCTGCTGCTGTTGGTATAAAACACGCCAGGCCCGGGTTGAAACTGCTGCTGTTGGTATAAACCACTCCAGGGCCGGGTTAAAGCTTCTGCTGTTGGTATAAACCACTCCAGGGCCGGGTTCAAGCTGCTGCTGTTGGTATAAATCACTCCAGGCCCTGGTTCNCCGGGTTCAAGCTGCTGCTGTTGGTATAAAACACTCCAGGCCCTGGTTCAAGCTGCTGTTGGTATAAACCACTCCAGGTTTGGGTTGAAGCTGCTGCTGTTGGTATAAAACACTCCAGGCCCGGGTTGAATCTGCTGCTGTTGGTATAAAACACTCCAGGGCCCGGGTTGAAGCTGCTGCGGTTGGTATAAAACACTCCAGGCCCGGGTTGAAACTGCTGGTGTCGGNCTGCTGTTGGTATAAAACACTCCAGGCCCGGGTTCAAGCTGCTGCTGTTGGTATAAAACACTCCAGGCCCGGGTTGAAGCTGCTGCTGTTGGTATAAAACACTCCAGGCCCGGGTTAAAGCTGCTGCTGTTGGTATAAAACAATCCAGGCCCAGGTTCAAGCTACTGCTGTTGGTATAAACCACTCCAGGGCCGGGTTCAAGCTGCTGCTGTTGGTATAAATCACTCCAGGCCCTGGTTCAAGCTGCTGTTGGTATAAACCACTCTAGGGTTGGGTTCAAGCTGCTGCTGTTGGAATAAAACACTCCAGGCCCGGGTTCAAGCTGCTTCTGTTGGAATAAAACACTCCAGGCCCGGGTTCAAGCTGCTTCTGTTGGTGTAAAACACTCCAGCACGCCTTTGGAGTACCGACGGTCGACATTCTGCAAACCACGCGAGATGCAGTTTTGCCTGATTACTCCAGACGTCGGCAGTTTCGGGTAAACTGCGCTCCGCGTGTTTGCTGCACAACTGAGTAATCAGAGCGCTCGTATTTGCGAATGCCAGCAGCGTAATTGCTCTGATTCCTGTTTGCCAGTTAGGCGATACACGTCCCCGTCGAGTTTGCGCCATGCGCGGTTTACATTACCGGTTCAGGCTACCGCGTAACCGTACGAAGCAACACAAACATATTGCACATGAAAATGAGATTGCTTTTCCCTATAGACAGTTTTAACTCACTTTTGGATTGTGAACGACACGACGAAGCTTGTAACGAGCAGGTTTTGCTGCTCAGGCCCACCAGTGGACAAGAGTTTTAAAGGCTATTTCTTCACGGTAAAGTGAGCAATTTTGACACTAACCTTTGAAAAATGTCACTGCCTGCATATCTTTTAACGGGCACACTGGGTGGCGTGCAACTAGTTAAGTTGGTAACGATGCAGGTGAGGCAGTCGCGTCATTTAACGTTAAATTAAAAGTTTTATGTAAATGTTTGGGAATCCTAAAAAGATTCAAGTTGCTTTCTGCGTATTGAAGGTATGTCAGTGTAAAAAAGGCAAATTGGTGAAATATTTATTTTCTCAAAAATCTTACAGTCTCGGCTGACCGACGCATGAATAAAGTGATCAGACCAGTGGCAATGTTAATTTTACATATGGCGGAAGAATACACAATGCGCATACAAGTAATTATTCCAAAATTGCTCAGTTTACCGTAAATAACATATGTCTGGAAATATTTTCCGCGCTGAAGCAAGGGAGCAAAAACACTGACAAATAAGGAAAGGAAAATTTGCGAATTCATTTTAGAGAGATCTTGACTTTAAACATATTTAGGCTCTTTTTGCGATTGGTTAATAGTTTATTAGAAGCGTCGTGGACGACACTGGGCCAATAGAAGGCCTGCGTGAAAACAAGCGGCGAGTCACGTGCTAGCGCATCAAGGATAAAACTACAGAATACTTACAAATACAGAGGTGAAACCATCGCTCACTTCGTGCACTCCAGCCCCACACGCCAGCAAAGTGATGTCACTGGCCAGCCAATGGGAGACCTCCCACAGCACGCAGTAGCCAATCAGGCACAAAGCCCATTCCCAGAGTCTCTCGCGAAGGCAATCAGCGAATGAGTACTCACATCGAAGAAACCATCACGCCGATTGTGACGTCGTGAACGTAACATGTTGTGGAACGCGCCCGGCAACTGGTCCAGTTATTTCTTGCGATAGCCGTGGTCTAGGGTCGGCAGCGGTTGTTACGTTGGCAGACGTGAGTTGCTTTTTGTCCGCGCGTCTACCAGTTCTTGCAGTTGCCGGTCACGGCCAGTGGCGTGTGGTGAGCTGCTGCAAGGTAAGCTGGTGTTGGTTGTGTGATTTATATCAGCCTCTGAAAAAACTCCGGATTATACCTGCGTATACAGAATGTTTGGAAACTCAGTGCCCAATCTCCAGACACAGTTTCTTTGAACCATTTGTAATACAAAAATCCCTATACACTTACATTCGGAATAAAATTATTTTTATATAATTTAATTGTGATGAAGGTTGTGGTGTACAACGCCTGGAGAACAAGGCGGTGCGGTCATGCGTGGCCTAAAAGTTGCCTAGGAAGTAGGCGTGACGAAGCGTATGTTATAATTCAGTGTCGCGTGCCTACGACCTATGCAACTTGCCTCACGCACGAATGCCTTGTTCTTCAGGTACTGTGCGTCGCAACTCTGAACACAATTATTTGATATAAAAATGCGTTTCCCTGATGTAAGTGTAAAAAGATTTTGTGTTACTATTGCTGCAAAGAATCTATGTATCGAGTTTGGGCACTGAATTTCCAAACATTCTGTATCTTTAACCGACACACGTAGTGACATATTACCATTGCAGTTGGCATCGAGACAGGAAACGGGGTTCCACGTGTTAATGTCGTATTGAAAGTGTCATACTTAAAAATGTGGAACCTGACATTATTTCATTTAGCTTATGTTTGTTAATGCATACACTGTAATATATATTTTTTGTATTTTTAAAAACACCTCTTTGGAGACTACTTACCGAAATTATTTTTGTAGCACTACAGGTACATTAAGGAAGATTTTATAAATACATTAATGTAAAATGTGTATAAATAGTGTTGAATTTTAAAAAGCAATTACTTTTAACGTCGTGTTTATTATACCCACGGAGATACATAGATACGTTTCTGTGTATCATAAAACGATGTTTTGTAAATATACAGCACTCTACTTGTAGTGCTACAAGAAAATTTTGCCAACAAGTTTCCAAATATTTGTTTGTGAAAACTACAAACTTTTTAGCTGTGTGTAAGAGTGTTAGGTAAGATACAAGCAAATAATTTTTATCTCTAAAAATTTCACAGTTTCAGTCGATCAACGAAAGAATAAAAATGATCCGGTAAATGAAAATTATATTTTTACGAATGGGAAAGGATAAAAATGAAAAATAAAAGTATAGCTTTAGAAAGTCTCTCAAAAATGCTGAATTTACCGTTAGCAACCCACATCGCAGTTAAGTAAGCACCTTAGTAGTATTTCTTGAGATACAGCAATAAGTCGGTATATTTGCAAATAATTGAAGTAAAGTTGTTTTTATACTTATAACCCAATGATAAAATCTACATTTTTGTAATAAATGACTAAACGTTTCAAACTGCATTTTAATACATAGCATTGTCACAAATTTTTCATTTTTATTGAATTTTTATAACAAATTTAAAATTATATTAAATATTAATTATGCTACCTTGCAATGTAAACAAAAACCAATAATCTATAAGTATCATATAGTTTTCGCACAAGCAATGGAATGTCAGGTGAAGTTTGCCAGTAAATATTCATTTCAAAATACGTGAATAGTAGGTAATACAAACGAGAGCTCGAGTTTGAGTTATATGTTAATTAAATCTGGGCTGCAGTACAAAATACTCCACAAACAGCCTTGAAAAATAATCGTTTTAAGGGAAATGATATTCTATACTCAGTGCGACGTGGCCTCGCGAGCGAAAATCCCACGGAAATACCGTACGAAGTGTACCAGGGATGTACACTGAAGAGCCAAAAAAACTGGTACACCTCCCTAACATCGTGTAGGCACCCCCCAGCACGCAGAAGTGCCGCAAGACGACGTGGCATGGACTCGACTAATGTCTGAAGGTATGCAGGAGGCAATTCACACCATGAATCCTGCAGGGCAGTCCACAAGTCCAATCTGCGCCAATTTGAGAAAGGGTTGCACGTCTGTCACGTGTAATGATTCTCGTCAGTCGTCGTTTGTCCCGTTCTTTCGCGATCTTTTTCCGGCCGCAGCGATGTCGAAGATGAGATGTTTTACCAGATTACCGATATTCATGGTCGTACGCGAATATCCAAATGTTATCGTGACATCGGAGATGCTATGTCCCATCTCTCGTGCGCCGACTATAACACCTGTTCAAACGCACTTAAATCTTGATAACCTGCCATTGTAGCAGCATTAACCGCTCTAACTGCCGACCGCATCGCGTTACTCTGATTGGTTCCATGCCTATGTTATTTGCATACGCACGCCTATGCCAGTTTTTTTGGCTCATCAGTGTAGAAAGGTGAAGTCGGCAGTTATTGTAAAAATGAGCTCGTAATAGTGTCGTGGGGCCAACGTGGCCGGCGCTAGTCTGCTGCTCATCCGAACCACGCTCTTAACGCCTGCTTTGCATACGTGGCCCCTCCTTAACAACTCCCCCCTCCCCCTCAGAAGGCTCGCACAACCAGCACGCCTTGCCTCATGAATTATTAACAGCTCGTGCCCGTGCAAGGACGGTGGTGCAGCCGGGACTAGCCGGGAAATTAACCGTAATGGAAGAACTGTACGCGGACTCCCGCCCTGGGCGCTACTTGCAGTTTAAGCTTCGGAGTATCATCTTCCCCGGGTACGCGGCGAGAACCGCTACGTCAATAAATTACCGGGTTCCGCGCGCGGTTCAAACACCCGTCCCTCTGCATAACGAGCTCATTTGCATATAGAGTAATAGTGGTTTGGCCGGACACTGGGAAACGAGCAATACCGAGAGAAATTCTCTGTACCTTCGAGTATTTTTTTTTTCGGTGGTTTGCTGAATGCGTTGTGGATTGACAAGATATTTAGAAACATATAATTGGAAATATAAAAATGCAACCACCGAAAAAAAAGTGTCATATTAGAAATAAAAAAAATTCTAAATTCCTAACTTTCTGTGAACATGAAATCAATTTGCAGTGAGTAGGTAACTGTTTGTTGCAACAGAAAAATAAGCTTTTTTATGATCACTACCAAACAGCCTGTGGTAACTAGAAAATAATTTTGTGTTCAACACGAAAAATATTGCAGAGTGAATATTAGTGTTTTTTTTTTCCAGTTTTAGGTCGACTTAAAGAAACAGCCAAACAGAAGGATACGCACAGACGTGATACATGAAACAATTTTTGGTTCCAGCGAAATTTGATTGCCAGAAGTAATTAACTCATACAAAAACAAATATTTCGCTCCGAGCGTACGGAATCTCTGAACTTAGAATCGCTGGGATACCAAGTGGTTCAACTTTAAAAATAATCAGGTGGGGTCCAGTCCGCCTCAAAGACTCCTAACAATAGCAAACGTTCAGCACTTGGGAGACATAATTCCACGTGACCGAGTGAAACGGGAGAATGAGGGAGTGAAATGGGTGAAGAGATTTGGGCATATCTTAACATCGAGATCTTGAGGACCGATGAGGGTGAAGCGCGGAGAGTACAGAGCAGCTCAGAAATGAAAGGGCGGGGGAAATGGGAGATCCCCGAGAAAACTCACAGACCAGCGGCATCGTCCGGTACGACGAAAATCCTGGAGCGGCCCCACCGGGAATCTAAACTGATTCACCTAGTTGGAAAGCAAGTAATCTTACCACTACACCATCGCGGCCCCCTGTAATGGGAGAATGATCAGTTTCTGTGTCAACAGCCACTGAACAGATGTCTAAAAGCGGAGTGTATATAGAGGGCGGTGTATAGAGGACTGTGTATAGAGGACTGTGAGTACATTAAAATCGAAAGGTAAAACTGTTGCAATTCAGTATGTTTGTCTGTGGATCTGTGGTAACTACTTCACTTGAATCATAAAGACTCTACTGATCCCTTTAATTACTGGTATTCACATATATGTCATTGTAATGCTGGTGTTCGTAGATCGTTCTAGCTGCTGGTATTCACTGATCAAGCAGTGATATATATTGATTGCTAGCGAATTGCACTGGCCTGGCAGGTAAACCTTGGCGCATTCTACTGACTCGTCAGTAGATGACAGCTTATTAACTGAATATCTGGTGAAATAACTCTGCTTATTGAAATCACTGACTCACAGTTAGAGTGAAGTTGAGCGTGGGGTCATATTAAAACGTAAAATCTTAGGGTATCTACATATTGAATTTGTTGGAGTTTGCCATGCTCCAGCTGTTAGCTTTGCCTGAGTACTGCCAATAAGAGACAGCATTTTGGAAGAATTACTTTGATCCAAAGGGTGAAAAGAGAATTACAAAATGGCATGTGAAACTCCCACAGTACATTTTGTACGTTTGCTAAATGCCTGGCATTTTTGGCGTGATAAGTAATCGGACTAGACCTGTACCATCTCATCATATTGCATTCTTTAATTAATTCACTATTTTTTTTTTTTAAGAAAAAGGGTTAAAAATACCTTCATAGTTATTTCCTACGCACAAAAAACTACTCGTAGCTCAATTTTTTTCGTCCGCTGACTTCAATCAACTTTTATCAAGAATAGAAAATAATAAATTTATTTCTTATTATAATATCATTACTTATAAAAGTTTACACGAAATGAAGTTCAAACACATTTAAATGTAAAATTACAAACTTAACACGAAACGTAAAATTTAAAATTAAAATCTTCATAATCTGGAGGAAGGCGAACGTTTTTAAGCAATCTAAAATATGTACTCTTTAGTTCAGTCATTCCAAGACATCTAAAATTTTAAAACGTAAGCGAAATAAAATATTTAGTGCGCTTATTTTCCGCTGTAAGAATATCTTCTTTCTTTCACCGAAACGGATTTTATTTCTTACGGTTTCTTACAAAGCAATGCGTTTAATTTGTTAAAACATAACAAACAATTGTTACAGATATGACTCAAACTGTCCAAGTATTTCCTACACAAAAAAATCATATTTATATCAATTTATTGCGTTATGGACTCAGTAAACAAACACTTCCCACTGATGAACATAATTTCGTCCACGAGGTAAAATTTCAAATTTGTTTTGATTCGATCATATTTGTTGAGGATCCGTGGACTTCCAGTGGTAAATAACTGTGCAAACACTCGTATTGCGTGCATTTTTTGAACGAACTTCGTATTCGTGGTCACCATATTACGATGAGCGTAACTACAAGAATTTTGGTGTGGATTACGCTCTGACTGTTCTTGAAGACTTGATTCCCGTATATCGTTAACTACAACGCAAGTGTTTGAATTTATATCCTTCCTTTGGCGTGTGCCCTACGAGACAGTCATCAGTCTCAGGGACGGACATTTGGTTCGTGTCCCGTCTCATTGTACTTAACCAGAAAAATAAGCATGACAGAACCTCACCACATTGTCGTGAACTGTGATCAGGCCTTAGCTGGACGGCCTGCCTGATCACACCTTCAAACGTCATTCCAGGACGCGAGCCGTGACAGCCGAAATACCTTACGATAGGCAAAATCACAAACTCGCTCAACTGACCAGTACATGGTGCCGAACACTCACGCAACGCGCCCGATATAGGGAAAGCGTATTCCTATGAGCGGCTCCTTTCGTCATCGGGGCATCGGACCAAGAGAACGTCTGGAGATGGGTGTGTCTGGCTACCGCTAACCTCAGCCTGAATCAGCCAACGGCAATATCTATAAGGTGGGGACTCTCCAGTTAATTAACTAACATCCTGTTATTTCTCTAAAATCTCTCCCCTCCCCCCCAAGTAATGTTTGTAGTTAAATACTTATTGTATAATCTTAAATGTTCAACAAACCCCCATCTTCGACTGTTGTGCTTTACCTAACTCTATGATATATTTAGCTACGCCCCTATAGCCCATTTGAAGAATAAATAAGAGTAAACAATTCATAAGAACACGATACGAGCTTGCACCTGTTGCAGTGTAAAAAAGAAACTCATTTTTTTTATAAAGATATAATTTAATGCGCGTATTATTATTTCGCTTCTAATATAATTAAAAGCAATAAGCAACAAATTTAACTTGAGACGAGTTATAAAGTAATAAGTCTATGTGTTTTATATGGGCAATTGTTAAGCAGTTTCTGTATAAGACCATCCGTTATGAGATAACATAAATATTCAGTGTGGAATGAATATGGCCTTTAAAAATAGTCGAAACGTGGACTCTTTCAACATACATCCCTTGTCGTGGCACAGAGGAAGAAAATGACTTTTCCAATAGGAAGTACACTCCACTTCGGTCGGTTATCGGCCTGCCACCTTCCTCCAACATTGGACAAAACTTTATTGACGGTTTTTTTTTCGCTGTTAGCTATCTGCTGTATATAAAAATTACTTTTCAGAAATAAAAGTACGAAAATGTAAATATACTTGTGACACATTTTGTAAGCAGCTTGCAATGGAGCACAGCACCCGATTGTACTACATGCGGAACTCATTACAGGTTCTTAGTGGTAAAATTAGCACTTTTGTAAGCCCTGCTTAAGATATACTTGTAAGAAAATTGGGTATCCTTCCGCCATATGTAAACTCAATAATGCCGTGCGCCTGATTACTTTATTCGTTTCTTAGTAAAGGGAAACTGTAAAATTATTATAGAAGTAAATATTTTAAAAATTTTGTAATCCATGCACTTATCTACATTCAAAAAATCAGAAATAAAAAATAATTTTAGTACTGACAAATGTTTACAGAACGCTTTTATTTCAACGTTCAGACATGGATCTACTTTCCCTCTGTTGTTGCCAACTTTACTGACCGTATGCCTCTATATGTGCCCGTTAAGAATACACGCAGATAGGGACAGCGACATTTTTCAAGGGTTGATTTCAAAAGTGCTCACTTTACATTAACCAGCGTATAAAAATGGTACACGCACTACCAACATCATCAGAAACTATAAATTTATTGTAATTACTTGTTTATAGCTTATTTCAGTTGTTTAGGGACACTTATTTGGAAACTGAAACTATACCTGTCTGGCAGTACACATTACGCTGTGGAACAGAACATAAATTCTGAACATTTGTCAGAGTGATTATGAAGTAATTAGTGCTGCATCATGTTTAAAATATCAGTTGATTCTTGCCGTTCCACAATTACCAGATAACGCGTAGATAAAATTCGCCAACTGAATTCGAAGGCATTTGTGAAGTATAAACGCGATTTAATATATAATATTTAGTTGTTTCATTGAAAAGGAAGTTTTGGCACATAAACGGAAAATTCAATATGGAGAATGAGATCGAGTTGTATGTGTGTTTATTCAGGTTGACTTTGTGAAACATAAAATTGGCAAAACATTGAGTACAGTGTAAATGAGTATAGTCGATTAACGGTTACTTCCAAATTTTCTGAAGATCTACTAAAGTTCTACATCCAGGATATTCCTCCACCTCATGCAGACAAAGCTTTAATCAAGTGTCTAGAAAATACTACACCAAAGGAACAGCGCACAGTATTCATGCGCAATCACTTTAATAATATTTTGCGTGAGAACTATTTCTTACTTGGAATTACCAACATAACTATTTTCCCCCTGTTCAATTCGTATTAATTACAAATGAAATATTATAATTCATAAATAAAATATAAGTAAAAACTCAATCTCATCACAAATAATTCCTTTTTTGTGAAGAGCAGTATGAAACACATGCGATAAAGGACGTACGAAGCAACGTAATATGTCATACATGACGTGATTTTCAAAGGTTTCTTCACACTTTTGGAATAAATCTTTTGAAAAAACACCCCATCTATGACGTGTTTGGTTGTTTCCTAAATATGTCATGTATCACAAGCGTTTTGTACTTGTGTTAACAATAATGTACCCTATCTACTGTTAAATTCTAATTTAGTAATAATAAATCTATAAATAATAGTATTTCATATATATATATAAATGTTGTGTCCGTTTATTCGGACGGGTGTAACTCCCAAAAAAATCAACCAAATTTCATTAAGTTTTTTTATAAACCTTCCTTTCGTTCCCACGAGTGTTTGTCCACCTTTCTTTTTTATCTGTATTACCTGCAAAGGTACTAAAATCTGCAAAAAGCTCATTTTTACCATGCTTTCACGTCAGGAAGCGTCTTTGTTGACAGATATCTGTTTGAACATTTCCGTTTGTTGTTCTCAATGGTTTTTTTACATATATACATATATATACACTTCTTTCAATTAATTTTACAGAAATTAACAGAACCAAAATCTTTTATGTTACAGCAACGCGTGGCCTGGTAAGCTAGTTCATAATATATATCAATAAAATCAGAGCGAAAATAGGCAGTAAAAAAATATTTATTATGCAAAATATTATTAAACTAAATGCACTGGAATGCGGTGCGTTGTCCCTTCCGTGTAATCTTTCAGACTTGGTTAAGCCTAGTTTGCAGGAGGCGGAAGAATGCGGTGGAAGTATAACTTCAGCAGGGCTTTCAGAACAGCTGGAGGTAACCGCGAGTGGCTCGCAGTTGTTCTCCTCGCAGTTCGTGCACAGACTATCCCACGCAGAGTCGGTGCCAATACGGCTAGTGAAGTATAACCGCGGACACGCCGCCATCCATCATCCCTTCAGCTCGCGTGTGAGGCCGGCTCGCTCGTCCGCGCGAGAGGCTGTGCGAGCGAGCAAGTGCCGCTCGTCTACGGCGAAGGCTCGCACAACGAGATCCCACGTCCAGGCTTAAAATTTATTCGCGGTACATGCGGCGATAATTTTCTATTGAACTGGAGCTCGCTTTAAAGCTCCTTCACTCGCGTTTCTCTCTAGGCAATGCGGAGCGAAGAGACTTGGGCGGGTTCTTGACATCGGGGTCTTGAGGGCCGACGTGGGTGAGGCGAGGCGAGCGTGGAGCGGCGTCGGAGTGCAAGAGCGGAGGGAAACGGGAGATCTCGAGAAAACCCGCCGACCAGCGACATCGTCCGGGAGTGACCCCGCTGAGAATCTAATGCCGTTCACCTTGTCGGGAGAATTTCAAAGAACTAAGTACTTTTAAAGAAGACATCTAAAATTTTTTTGTTTCCGTGGATAACCCGTTTATTCAAATTTTTTCTCCTTAATTATTAAGAATGGATTAAATCATTCTAGTTACTATATACTCCCATCACTTGGAAGCTGGTTATTCCAATTTTTATTCCTGTATACTAAATGTTTCTGCTTAATGACCTATAATTGATAAATCTGTTAAATTATGTATTTACAGAAATAACTAATGCACCAAAGTTTTAGCGGTAAACACGTAGGGTCTCTTGACTAAAACTGAGGAAAGCATTATAAACGATTACTTAAGCAAAATAAGATACAAATCTAAGTAAAATTTCCGGATTTCAATTGAATAAGCTGTACCTGTTACTTAAGAGTAAATACTGGAAAACCCCTGGGAAAACGAGGTACATATTTACTTATAAGTATTCACTAATACTTAAAAGTTAATACGTGATGTACGGAATGGTGATAAGTTGAGAAAGCATGCTGTATGTATGTGCTAACCCGTCCGCTCCACCTATCCACTGAGTGCAGTCAGTCAGTTGTCTGTCATCTCTCTGTCTGGAAGTTTCTATCACTAAAATATCACGTCATCCAGTGTGGAAGAAGTGATTGCCGAATGTGGGTGTCAAAGGGTAGTAGTGTTAAAATTATTATAAGACCGCGCTGTCATTACAAATAATGCTGACACCGGGAATTGCCCATGCATAAGAAAAAGCCTGGAGAGAAATTAAAGACGAATTTGTGAAGAGTACAGGGAAGACTTCAGTAATTATACAACAACTGAAAAAATGATTGAATATTTTGACGACAGTTGTGAAGATAAAATGGATAAAATAACACAACATGGGACAAAAAATCAACTTGCTGGACTAGGAAATTTTTTTTTTGGAAATTCTGATTTCTAGTCACAGCCCAGTTTATCAAAAAATACCATGAGCTAATGCGATTGGTATTGGAATAAAAGACGAATGTGTTCCAAATAACGCAGAAAATCCGAAGGGGGTCAATATATTTAGAATACCGCCAGGCAGATCAAAATAAAGCGTTCAGCAAAGAAGAAATTTTAACTTGAGACAGAAGAGACCTAAGGATAATCAACTGCAGAAACTCAGTAACTCATTTTATTAGAACAACTTAATCTCTACAGATTACAAGAAACAAGAGAAGGGTTATTAGTTACTACTTCAACTTCCGGTATATTTGCGGAATGAAGCGCGAATTCCTACAATTGTAGTTACTAAAAGACAAAGTTTCTTTATTTTTGCGTATACTCTTTTTCGCTTCTGTACAATTACTTTTTTTTATGAATCAAACAAATCGAGATTATTTAATTTTTACATTTATACTTTGTACTGTATGTTATTGAAAATACATAATGTAACCAAAAGCAAGAGTGTAAATAAAACATTTTACAAAAAGGAAACCAAATTAAAAAACAAAAGAAAAAACATAAAATACAAATAAAACGTAGGTGTGCATGTGAGCTAGAGGNAAAATACATAATGTAACCAAAAGCAAGAGTGTAAATAAAACATTTTACAAAAAGGAAACCAAATTAAAAAACAAAAAAAAACATAAAATACAAATAAAACGTAGGTGTGCATGTGAGCTAGAAGGGTGAGTGACAAAGTGTGTGAGTAGGCGAGCCCGAGTGAGTGACCAAATGAGTGACGGAGTAAATGACAGTGTTACTCACCCAGTCACTCACACTCGTTCACTTATGTTTAATTTGTATTTGTTTATTATTATTAGTTTTAATATATTTATGTATGAGTTTGTAAAAATCACTATAGTCTATTGTAGTTTTATATTAATACATGCTTGACATAATACAAACACATAAAGTATTTCAATAACCAAACAAAACATTTTCTAGCAAGAGTTAACAATTGTGGAAATGGCTGTCCATAGATTCATAACGTTTTCTGATGCCTTTTTTGGCGAACGTCTTTAATTTCATAGTCTCCCGAATATTCATAATCTTCTTGTTGGCCATCTCCTATAAAGGTAAATTCGAAATCACCTTAAAATATCTGCTGATGTGTAAAGCAACACACCTTATAATTATTTTTGAAACTTTTTACAAACTCAACCTTCCCTGGTTACCTAATTTTTGAAATATAATTTACAAGTTATTGCAAGTATTCTATTTAGCAACCTTAAATAATTTGAAGTGACTACTTATTTGTAAAAGTATTGCTTATCTTTATTCAGCCAGAAATTAATGTTTACTAGAAAAACCTTTAGTAAATACACATGAACAAAGTTATTTTCTAGAAGTTTTGGGCTTTACTTAGTTGTATAAGTAAACATTTATCTTTAAGTTAACACTTTAGTTTTATTTTTAAAAAAGTTGTAACAAAACAAATGAAAAACTGCAATTAAAGAAAATACTAATTTTTATTTTAAACACCCTTTGCCTTTGAAGAATGAGTTCTCACAGCAACACTATCCATAACAAACCTCACTTGAAATGTTACATTTATGGGACATACTCGGACCAAATATTTGCAAGAAAACAGCACACAAACTTAAAAAAAAAATATTTTATGAAGCAAAGCAGTTATGCAACACTTAGAAAGGTTTCTCAGATACCCAGACATAAAAATAGTTTCTTAAGGCTAATGTACCGTTTTCTGGCAAACAGTGTGGCAAGATGTTTTCCATAGAGGCTACCGCTTGTATTAACTATGATACGCAGGATAATATTGTAATGAATTTAACAATATATTAGATGCATATTTGCCCCACCATTATGGTGAAAATCACCTTTTCACAAATTATTCCACTTGATGAGGTTATAGTATTTTTGGCAGTAATATGCTAAATTGCCTTAAAATGCCACAGTTTCACTTCATAGGCTCATCAATAAAGTCACAAGTTTACAATAAAGTTCATAACAATGTTAATGTAAAGTTTTTTATACTCAGGATTGGGAACAAAACGAAATTCCTTTTGAGTGAATTGGTGTAGGGGAAATTTCTGCCGGAAGGTGCACTATTGTTCCAAAGAGGCCGCTTTTAAACTGGCGGTAAATGAAGAAATTATGTTTATTTCCGTATAAAATTTCGTGTTTGGCCGAAATTGTTTTATATACTTGTCCCAGTCAACAACATCAACTTTATTTTTAAATGTATTCTTACGTTTTCCAGTGGCGTTAAAAAATATAAAAAAATATTATAAAAACTAAGGTTTAAATTTCCCTTTGGCAATCATCATTATTTAAGTGAAGAAAAAATATGAATTTAAGATAGAAATTAATATAGCTATCATCAAAAGGAAATTTTCGATACTTCTGTCATGTGCAAGTAAAGAGAACGTGTAATACAAAGTTGTGCTTGCTCTAGTTATAGAACACACTATTAAAACATTATGTGTACGCAGTTCGATAAATGTCCTATCAAGTGNGTTGTGCTTGCTCTAGTTATAGAACACACTATTAAAACATTATGTGTACGCAGTTCGATAAATGTCCTATCAAGTGCGAAGAACAAAATTTATTCTTTACGTAGGCTATGACAACACAAACAGGAACATTTTACATGACTATATTTATTTTATGTATATTGCAATTATCCAATTTGGTTGCATATAAAACGGAAAAAAATATCCGATGCACATGCAACGTTAGTGAGCTGTCGGGAGAAATTTTATTATTTTTACCGAACTTCTAGCTCAGAGTTTCTCAACCTTAACAATTAACATATTTAAATGACGTAAGGATACAAAGCAGGCAGATAAGTAGAACCTCAGCAGGGCTTTCAAACATGCTCAGTTAACCATGAACACTACACATTCGGTTTACGGTTACTTCCAACTTTTCTGAAGCCCTGCGATAGTTCTACTTCCAGGGTATTCCTCCACCTCACGCAAACCAATCTTAACCGAGTTTAGAAAATTACACCAAAGGGATGACGCACCGAATTTCTGCGCACTCAATTTAATAATATTTTGCATAAGAACTATTTATCACTAGGTATTACCAACACACATTTTTTTTTCACTGCTTTTATTAATATTAATTGTGAATTTATTATTGTAAATTATAGATGAAATATAAGTAAAAGTTTGATTTAACCAAAAATAAGGCATTTTTATGTTAAAACAAGTATAAAACGCTTGTGATACGTGACGTACTTAGGAAGCAACCAAACACGTCGCACGTGTGGTGATTTTCCACAGGTTTGATTTTAAAAGTGTGAAGAAACCACGAATAGACTACACAACAAGACGCTGTCGCAGCCATAAGACGAGATCGCGGATGACAGACGAGACGAGACGAGGCTGACGGGCGTCACAGCCTCCTTCTCGACCGAACACCCACGCGCTCCGGCCAGCTGGAAGCGTAGAGTGCGCGTTGCGCAGTAGCCGATCTCCACACTGGACTGCTGTCCTGCCAACAGCACTATCGAAAACAGCGTGAATAGAATTTGAGGGTAGAACGTTATGCAATTAAGTGGTTCGAGATATTTATACACTTCTCTAGCATAATTTTAATGCAGTTAGATTATAGTCTGCTCGCTGTTATTCACGCTTTTTGAATCAAACTTTTGAAAAATCACGCCACGTGTGTAGGGTTGTTTCCTAAATATGTCAAATATCACGAGCGTTTTATACTTCTCTAAATATTAAAAATATATATATATTTTTTGTTAAAATTGGACTTTTACTCTATTTTATCTATAAAATAAGACCTTACACTTATAAGTTAATGTGAATTTCAACAGACAGAAAATAGGTGTGGATGGTAATGCCTACGAACAAATAGTTCTCAAACAAAATATTATTAAATTAAGAGCGCATAAATACGGTACACTGCACCTCTTCGATGTAATTTTATACACTAATAAGTTTTGTTTGCACGAGGATGAAAGTAAAACTTAAGCAGCGATTCGGAAAAGTTGGAAGTAACCACGAGTGGACTATATACACAAGTTGGTGCAAACATTTTATTCGTGTAAAAGTGCGGTTCTGTTGAAACTTGGGGTTTAAACAAACAACGTTCACTACTGCTGACCATGTGACTTTGACAGTTGTACGGGTGAAGGGCGAGTGAATGTTTTCGACGTATGTAGAAGACGAAAATCGGTCTATCTCTTTAGTCTATGGCCGAAACTGAGGGTAGAAGTGAATAGGCACTGGGGTAAAACGGCGTGGAGAAATCACTAGTTCCCCGAGGAAAATCCCACGCTACAGGTAACGTCCGCCATGTTCTCCAAATGTGAAAATCCGGTAGAGATCCCTTCCAGAATGGAACCCGGATCCCTCTGTGGGAGGTAAGCTGACTAACCACTCGGATCCTGTCGGCCCATGCTTGCATAAGAGAGTTCTTAAACTTAGGTTGTGCCATTCTAGCATGTTACATACTTTTTCGTTGCAGTATCAAATAATAGCCGGAGAAAGTTATTATTAAATAGGGAAATAACTTTCCAAAAATAAATTAAACAAGTTCTAGTAATCTTAAACATATGTTATTCTCTTACAAATCTCACAATTAAACGAAATTATTTGTTAGGCTACAGTTAAAAATATTTTTTTCCCGTTTCGTTTAAAGTGATACAGAAATTGTGTTGGAAATTTGTTATGAGTTTCGCCCGTATTTAAATTTTAACGATCGACATGAAACTAAACGACAAAATAACAAGAAATTAAACGCTTATCGCAGGTCAACTGAGAGATTCCAGCGTATCACTCCTGTGGATTCAATAAGCTTTTTAGCTGAAACCAAGCTTTGTGATCAAAAACACTTTCAGTTTGCTCGAATCAAGATTTTAAGTCAAAATTCTCACTGTTAAGAAAAAAAAAACATTATGAATGCTATTTTTTCAAATTTTTGGTATCTGTATCTAGTTAACGCGCTACGAAAGCATAACATATCCTCAAACAATGTACAATTTTTGGCTCTTACACAGGCACGTTGATGCACCGTAAAAGAGTTTATTAAATGCCATATTACTTTTAAAACCAATAAGCAAGTGGACAGGTTCGGGTGACTCTTGACAACTGGGTCTTGAGATCCGATGAAGGTAAAGTGAGGTGAGCATGGAGCATCGCAGGAATGCAAAGGCGGAGGAAACGGGAGATCCCCGGGAAAACCCACCGACTAGCGGCATCGTGCGGTACGATTCTCACGTGCGAAAATCCGGGAGCGACCCCGCCGGGAATCGAACCCGGTTCGTCTAAGTGGGAGGGGAGCACTCTAGTCACTGCGACACTGCCAATAACGTAAAAATAAGAATTAGCAAGCATTAAAAATCCTATTATTAATATTTTATAACTTAGTTTATAATATTGGTGAATTATTCTACAGTTTTATTCTTAAACCATGGGCGAAACGGTTTTCAGGATGTTTGAAGAAAATGTTCTAAAGAAACGTGTCTGATTCCAAAAAAAGTTATTCTCAATTACACCGTTACACAATTTCGTGTATTTATTTAATTTTGTTACGGAAATTTACAGCTAATATACATACGGAAACACGATCCGTAATGTCGGAAAACAGAAGTAAGCTCCGTAAATACAAAATACGGAAAGACTCCATATTTTCCACAGCTTCGGTTTTCGTGAACGAAAGTTTTTGAGTCTACACGAAGCCTTCTTCGCTACTGTAACTAGAAAATTATCGTCTCTGCGGCAGTTAGGTTATCCTCGCCAATTACATATATTCGTTCAAACAACAAAAAGTAGCGTCACGCAGTTAGCAACTCATGAAGCATTAAAAAATCACTAGAAATAGAACAAGTTGCGTGTGTCACATTTCTTAGTATTTTGACTTAATAAGTGTAATTTTTTTAAGAAGGTCAGAGGTAGGGGTCAAGGTTCTCAAAGTTCTTGATTAAAATAATACAATTTTTTTCATTTATTCTTTATACCCAATAAAACGGAAAATAATTTTTTCCCCCGTAATATTTATTGTTTTTAACGTTAATAACATAAATATTAACTATAATTTACGGAGAGGTTCCTTGAATTCACAGAATTTTCTGAGAAATTTACAGAATGTCCGTAGTTTGAGAAACAACGTGCCCCCAATTTTGTGGACAGTTCCACAGAATTTTTTACCACCGCTTTTCTGTAAAATGCCAGGAAATTTGATAACAGTGTAATTTGTGGAACTGACACAGATGGCAGAACGGACGAAAGTAAACATTTTCTTCAGTTGTAAATCCACAACAAGGAATGGCGGCGTTTGCCGTGAAAGTTGTGCGTGTTGCATTCTTCGCAGGCGCCAGCTCTTCCCATCACACCAGAATGCCTGTTTCGTTCAGTCGCCGGTAGACGGCGATTAATGAGTAGGCAACTGCCAGCTGGGATACCCGAGCTGCGCAGGTCTAACACTTCCATCGCTTCCGCCCGCAACTGAATGCAAACTCACTCCCAGCTTTACGGCAATCAATACTATGCAGACCCACCACATACCTGCTATACATGTCTGTGGTCTAACATTATGATTTGTGAGTGTCCTATCCCCAATGATACACAGCCCAGCAAGAAAATAAAGGATTGATCTTGATAAAAGCCCATTTCAATTTAAACAAATTTCTTTACGGGGGAAACGTTTATGTTTCGCAGTCGCAAATAAGATGATAATTTTAAAAGTGTCATTATTTCATAAACATTAATTATCATTGTGAGAAATTGGTATATCATAAAAAATAACAAAGTTCAAACACATTTCATAAAAAAATTAAAACCACAACAAAGAATTTTTTCAATAAAAATGCAAATAAGCCCTTATCCAATTCAACTCTTCTAATGTTCATTGCACTTGCTTTACTGATGAGCTGCCTGCAAGTGCTGCAACCAGCAAAGACTTAATTAAGTTGGTTGCCTAGCGGCAGGCGTAGCGCAAGGAATTTTTCGATTCACACTATAACGGCGAACAATTACATTCTAGACTCGGGACTGTAAAATAAAATTATTATTTAAGTTCCTCTTGCAACTACTTTGAGTGAACCTGGTTGATTTAGAATACTTTTTTTTAAAAGGTTTTCGTTAGAATTTGATATTAGTGCAGTTCACAAAAAAATCTCTAAAGAACGAGTGATAATGAACATGCAACAGAACTTGTCTCGTCATCAGAAACACAATCATTACTACAATTAATACATATAATTACTACAATTAATAATTGGTTTAAGTTAATGACTGATTGAATTACTATTCATTTTGGCATAAAACCAAGTTTTGGGGTAGACCTCTAATAGATAATAAATTAATTAATAATAATAATTTTTATAGATTGATTCATTTATTGATATTAATTGATTTATATGGAAGATTTTGTATATATTTATAGATACGGTTATTGTTAATATTATTATTATTTAATAAAATAAAAGTACATTATTCATATTTTTTCTCTAATCATTATTGCTATTAATATTTATATTCATAATAATCATAATATCAATATTCATAATATTCAACACATTTTTTAAAGCCATGTTATTTAGTTTGCAGAACACACACACTTGCTATACCTTGACCGACGCTGAGCGTATCAACTACACCACGCAAATAATGGAATTTTCTTTTGCCTCGTTCGGCAAAACACTTTTTTTTTCTGGTTGATAACCGCAGTGTCCTACATATCAACCGCCGACTCTCCTAAATGTGACCAACAGAGAATTATGGAGGAAATAAACTAGCTGCACTTAGCACATTTGCAAATACTGTGATCATCCGTGAGATAGTCACATTAAACCAAAATCACTTGAATATAATAAACGGCTAAGCTATTAGAATTTATTAAGCAAAACTAAATTTCCTCAGAAGGTTGGTGAATCCGGGTCCTTTGTGAATTATTTTCACGACAACACTACGTGGCTGAGTGTGTAAAGTTGAAGATTTATCGCATTCAATGGCCACTACGTGAAGGTTTATAGCTGAAGACTCACGTGTTTTAATTCCAAGCAAATACAGTCTCCCCTTTTAATGACACGTACCTCTCCGTCTGTCGCCAAATGCTACAGCCGAATCCCGCTATCAGCGGTGCGCGTTAAACGACACATTCCCAATCAGTTACGCCAAAAATTAATTTGCCACTCGTAGATACCATCTCGATTATTTAGTTCTCGATTGGCACGAATAGTGATTACCATCGACTGTTGATACTGTTACACGAATTCGTTTGCGTCGATGAACGGCTGCCTACCGGGCAAATTTTTTTATTTTATTTTTTCATTCCAGCCAACATCATGGAATTAATAGAATTTTTAGGGGGTGGAGGGGTGATAGCCTTCAGCTGTTGGTCGTATGTGAGGCAGCGCTTCCGTCGAGTCAGATCTCAAAATATAAACAAATATATACGTGTGTGTGTGACAAAACTATGCCAGTCTATGTTCGCTTCCCTTCTCCCTCTCTCGCTCTATCTCTCTCGCTCTCGCCAAGTTGGCGAAAAACTCGTTGATCGTTTTCCAATTTTCTGACGCTTTCCATTACCTACCCACGGCCCTCCCTCGCTCGGTGGAACTCTGCGAGTCGAGTCGGAAAGCTGTCACGACTGCTGTGGAGATGTGTATGACACACGTGCCCACTCCACGTACGGCATAAATACAGGACAAAAGCGCGGGA
>NQII01000950.1:183184-255605 GCA_002778355.1 Clitarchus hookeri
GGGCACAAAGCTGCCATTATCAAAATTGGCATTCGATTTGACGTCATATTTATGGCGAATCCCTGTGGGTGGAAGAGAAAAGGGGAAAAGGACTCATAGTTTTTTTATTTATTTTTTTACCCCAGCCGATTTTTTTAAAAATAAATCCTTGCTAATCCTCTTTATGATGAAGCTTTTATCGATGTAAAGTTGTCCCTTTGAGCAGACTGAAATGCACCAGGTATTATTATTTTCGTGATGCCGTTAGCAGGACTTTGCACTACAAAAGAAAATACAGTCTTTATAATACTGACTTGTGCTGATAATACACCCAGCAGTTAATCTCATTTCATTTTGAGTTTTTTATGGATGAACGAAGACTTAGTTATGAATACCCCGTCATGTTTGCAACCCTGAAGCTCTTAAAAATACTTACATAAATGTCAAGGGCTTCGTCGTAGACTTGAGCTAATGATAGGTTTATTTATTTCTTCCAGAGAGCAGTTTAATGTGTTGACGGTAAAAATTCTGTTTTTGTTTATACGATATTTGATTTACAGTGTCCTTAAAAGCATCCATTAAATGTTGCTCTCGTCTTCCTGTGTTTATCGTTCTTTTTTTATTGTAAAAGCCTTTCTACAAATTACCATTTTGCGTAATTGCAAACCACAAATCGTGTCTAAGATTGTGTAGGAACACTCCATAGCCTATCGTTTTTTCAGAGCGGTTATCTTATAAGGCCTGGGACAATTTCCTAACAAAAGTCATTGGCGAAATTTTGAAGAACTAGTTGGAAAAATATACATTTTTTTAATTTTTAGGTTTTTCTATTTTCAGTTACGTTATAACACGATAATATTTAACAACCGGACATGTTTTCGAAAAACGTTATTACCTACTAAGAAGATATTACAGTACTGTGACGCGGTTGCTTGTCACACATTAAAATCCATCAGAAATTAAAGTTGAAACATTTTTTTTTTCATCAGTGCATAAACTAGGCATCCCAGAAGTATTATTTTCGTTGTCATTCTTTCGTGTTTTTGTTGGTTTATATCCCTACTAAACGATATGTATGGTTCGTCTTCAAAGCCGTTTTAGAGATAACATATGTTAGTTACAAGAACTGGTTTATCATACTTAATTGGGGGAATGCCGTTGAAAAACATTGCGGTGAAATAACGATTCGTAATTGAAGAAATTATTACTTTTTCAAGAATTACTATAGCAGCCTACGTTTCTCACTCTTAGTTTAACGCGATGGACGGGTCTGAACAGACTCGACCATTCTTACTAGCCGTGGTGTAGGCGTTAGTTACAAACGTTTAGGGGATACAAATACGCACAGTCAAAACACAAGTCGAGTGCCTTAGCAGTCACGTCAACTATGGCGCTCCGAATGTTCAGCGTGTCCGGTAAAGGAAGGAGCTGCTCCGTTATATCGCCAGGGAAGATCGCTATGCCCTTCACAATGTAAGCGTTAGTGATCTTGACTTTAATCATCTACATCACTGGATTCGTTGTACTCGGCGGTTTAGTCCACTGGACCATTCCGTGATTAAAAATATAAATAATACAGAAGACTTATACAGAGTGCCTATCAGGAAAAGGCGAGTTTATGGGAAAGAAGTACAAGGAAACTACGAATTCATAATTATGTCAAAATTTCAATTCTTCCGAAATATGGCAAAATCAATACTGCGACATAAATACGATTTCGAATTTCAGTCGTTATGTTTGAACTGCTGTGTACAGTCAATGGCTAGTCGGGTATAGGGATATTTTCGGAATTTTCTTTTTTAAAAATATTAACATGCTAGAAAAATCAATAATCCATGATGGCAAGGGAAGGTTTCCCTTAAAGGTCCCGCCTACCTGGAGCTGATTTCCGTGTCTGAGGCCGAGAAGCTTGGTAGCGGTAAGGGCGATGCTGCCCCACGCATCGAGCACGCCGTCGCCACTATGTACATGGCTCTGAACTGACGTGCAGTATTATCGTCGTGCTGCGTGTACCTGCGAGACTTCAAGCGACGACCCAATCATTTTATCGATGGAAAATCTGTAGCGAGGTTTGAGGCGGAGCCCTTAAGTGGTATTGTTTGTAGCTGATGCGTATACACAGACACAGCGCTTTGAAAAAAAAATTCGTCTCTAGCTATGCGGGAGTGCTCGACAGGCCTCGTCTGAAGTGTGCGTTCATTCCGTAGATCAGCACATCGCGCGCACGTGTAACGGTTTCGTGGAGAAACGCGTATTTCAAACATGAAGAAAGCGCGATTCAAGCGCCAGGTAGGCGGGAGACTCAGAGCGTCGTCCGAACCATCTCAACTTGACACCACGCCGAGATAAAAGGGCCGTGTGCACACGGCGGCCAAGCCACGTGTGAACCGACACACGCGCCCTCGCCAATTTCGAACCGAGAACCCACCTCCCCCCCCTCACTGCGAGGGCTGCACAGTCTCCACCGTTTATGGTAATTGGTCCTTTACACGCGGGTCCTCTAGAGCTGGGCCCTTCACCCCCTTCGGCAACTCCGCTCGAACAATGCCCTTCGCCTTCCTCGGGAGGAAAATAGTCTTGGAAGGAAGGAACGTCTGAGAGTAGCAGAGCGCGGCGGAAGGCGAAGACAGGTCACCTACCCCCTGCACGACTAGGGGGTGGAGAAGAATAAAAGCGGGGGCGGGGTAGGGGAGTTTACGTTTCCTGCGACACTGCCTCGTAGCCACCCTTGTTAATGCGCTTCCCGCAGTAAATTGCCAACTTGTATTTCTCTTCCCTCGGCGACCGAGCTGCACCGATGTGCCTGGCGGAGTGGCTAGAGACACGACTGGAAAGAGGGGCGGGGGCGCAGATAGGAAAAGAATGGATTGGGAGACGTAAAGTTCACCCCCATCCACGCCCCTCACTCCCGCGCACACCGGGCGTAGGTTTTAAGGGATTGTATTGTCTCACAGCAAGACTAACCTCGTCTATTCGGAATTTTAGGTAGCATTAATTTCTTGCCATAGTCCCGTGTCTTCAACACATAAATGTGGTGGAATGCGCGGAAGCATAATTTTTTAGCAACCCCGCCTTTGTACAAAAAAAAGTTGTGCACCAAAAAATATTATATTTCGTTATAATATTTAGTAGACATAAATTAAGTTTTTACTACATAATTAATTATACTGGGTAAATTGTCAAAAAGATATAAATTCCAAGTCGACAATATTTTTTTTGTAAAATTGCTTCCTTTTATAAAAACTTCTTCAAGATTGTTACCAATAAATATTTATAAATAATTTATAATTTCCTTTTCCGGTTTTTGTACTTTTACGAATGACAAAAACCTGACCTGACGGTCAATGAGCTGCCAGACAGCTGTCTGTATAGAAGATGGCTTTTGCTTCTCTGACACAGGGCATCATCGTGTGTCTCAGCTTTGTGTTCTAGTTCTAAGACTGGAAACTATATTGTATTCTGTAGTCTGAGAAAAAGCAAGAAACTGAAAAGTGCTGTCGTTCAATCGTTATAAAGATTTCTCAGCGCATCTGTATTTGTAGCAACGCCATTGTTCTTGGCTACAGAACGTCTTAAAAACTAGAATGATTAACATCTCTCTTTAATTGTAATTGTACGTGATAACAAGTTAGACATTCATTTTTCGGCTCATTTACGAACTGAAGCCCTTCTCACTGAAGTGCTTACTGAAACCTCAAACAACCGTTTTAACATTTCATACAACCAAAATCCACTTGACAATCACGATTTGTCTTTATGATGCAATAATCCGAAATACTTGTATATGAAAATATTTCTTTGGACGTCAACATCAGATTGATTACTAATACACAACGTAATAGTCACCTTACAATTTAAATAAAATGGCTAGAATTAATAAAGTTGGTTCTCGGGAAACCTCTGTGCTAATATTATCCAGCTATTTCAGCCACCGAGCATATGATTAATATATCCTTAAAATTGTACCTAATGGGGAAGTTAGCTACATAAATAACGCTTTTTTTTCTCGCTACGACCAGGTTGGAATAATGAGAACGTGAATCAGTAGCGAGTATTCTTTTAGACTAAGAAAATTGTCACATAAATAACCTACACTGCCAAGCAGGGTGGTAAAACTATAAATAACCTACACTGCCAAGCAGGGTGGTAAAACTATAAATAACCTACACTGCCAAGCAGGGTAGTAAAACTATATAAGCAGAGTCTTGAGGGCCTAGTCCAGGTCGGGAAGAAGAAAACTTGGATCTCAGGAAGGAAGACTCCACTGATACAGGAGTATGTATAGACTCTGGTACCAGGGACCTCCCCAACTGTAATTTACAAACATTGGTATTATTCCTCCTCAATGTCACAAACGCTGAAACGATGAATCGTACCCCGAGGGAGACCTGTATAGGACACCTCGGGAGACTAGGGAATCGCCGACACACTACATGCGAAATTAACTAGCACACTTGTAAACAACAAAACAACAGGTCAGACAGACTTCACGACACAACATTCATTCCAGCCGGGTGGCTGGAGGGGAGCTTCACTCCCCGCCGAAATCCACGAACGCGTAAATTTACTTAAAATAGGCAGCACAATTTAACAGCCTTGATAGGGGTCCGATGCCCAGCAACCCACCTACACAGGGCTCCCCACCGCCAACCCAATGATTTGGATAAGTGTCGGGGTGCATTTGTCTTTACAAACAGCCTGTGAGTTATGGGAACCTGGGCTCCCGTAACTCACGACACACAGGCCATTCGGTGGCATATGAGGGTTCGGTGGCCTAGCCCACTCCCTTTTTAACTTAAACTAAATAACTCTTTTAACTTTAATGATTTCATCACGAATAACGTGTTGTATGAATAATTTGCCTATTTACCTGAGTTACAGAATCTAATTTCGGTAGGGCACGATAAATAACTTAGTAGACAGTTTTCTTACCATTTAATTGAAAGAAAAATTTATATTATATTGCAGTACTTTATATACATTTCAGCAATTGTTTAGTCGTACAGTGTGGAAAATTATTATTCAGTAGAAATAACTATGTAAAACAGTGTGTTCATATATGGGAAAGTAATTTATATAGAATATTGGTTGGAACGAATTTACATTATTCACGTACTAAGAAAGTCGACATTCGATTACAAATTATTAAAACATGACAATTGTTTGAAGTATGCACTCTAAAACTTCGATATCCATAAACCTATATAAAAAAGTAAGCTTCCTAAGGTACGTAGCTCTTATTAAAAGCAGTTCCCCTTCCCTTCCTCACTTACGAAGTCGCATCTGCGGACTTGACTGTGCGAAATCATTCAAATGTTTTCTCATCCTTCGGGAAATATGGATATGAAGATACACGTTGCTGATATTTAGTTTAATGTTACCTAAATACTGCGCACATAAGGGAAAATTCCAGCAGAAATACTACTATAGACTTGGTAGGCCTAGGCCTTGTGCAATAAAAAATATCTCAGGTAAACTACATTGATTTTAATATAAAGTCAGTTTTGCTGTTAGAATTAATTTTTCAATTGTTTTATACATTGTGAGGTCAAAATTCACCGGTGTTCAATAGAGTAGAATTATTTTCTACATCTTTAGCATATCACATTATTNGGGGGGGGGGGGAGAAGTATGACAGTGGAGGGCAAAAAAATTTCGAAAATGAATAAAACGAGCTATAGTAATTTTCATTTATATATATTTACGCACAACTCTCAAAATTGAACAAAATAAATGTATTAGGATATAACTCAAAATTATTGCTCATGTTATCACAATTTCAAGAAGAATATTTCCTGGAAATTTGTTGTGTGACTCATCAGTATTTAAATTTTGATATGAAATTTAAAGTCAAAATAGTTGTAAGTAAAATCTTTAGTAGTAAAGTTCAAATGAGAAAAAAAATTCTCGCGCAGCTTTGAGGGAGGGAACGTAGGGGAAGCAGTGTAGGGGAGGGCTCTCTCGAACGCTCGCCGCTGGAGGGGAGGGTACCACGTGACACTGCTGGCTCTGTACGGGCCAAACTGATAACATCACTCTCCACTACCGCGCTGCTAAAAGGCATCCGCACACAGGCGCGATACTGAACGCAGCGCGACGCGATTCAGAACCGCGCGATATCTGTTTGCCTTGCGTACAGTGGCTGGGTTCATACAGGTGCGATTATCGCCCCTCGCGTTATTATCGCAGCTAGTATATCGATGCGATACTGTGTACCATCCATCGGGAGAGGTAGAACGCGCGGCTAGCTGCGAGATAACGGGCTTGTTTGCAGTCATGGATTCATATTCAGAGCAAAAAGCTGCAGCTGAAGATGACGAAAGTCATCTCAGGGAAATGATTCATTTTTTGTTTCACGTTTGTTGTGAGTTTCGCATTTTTGTTTTGCATATGAAATGAAAAAAAATCCTGAAATAAATACCTTAAAAGGGAATAACGAGGCGAATTCTGTGCGTTGATTCCACAGCTAACGAGAGATGAAAGACAATTTTATATATACTTCAGAATGACAACTCAATATTTTGATTAGCTTGTGAGTAAAGTAATAAACGACGTAACATAATGTTGTAGGTATTAACTGGTTGTAGACCCATCGCACCTGAGGAACGACTTCCAATTACAAGATGGCAAGAGAAATACAGCATCGAGTGTTGAATGTCTTATTTTTTTAGAAACTAAATGGTTTATCGAAAGAAAATATTACAGAAAGATTTAATTTGTAAGACAACGATGAGAAGTTCCATAATTTTGGAAAGAAATTGTTAAACTTTAGTGTGCAGAAAAATGTTTATAAAAACGCAGTTCCAGTAAAAAATTAAAAAGGACAAAAGTTCTAAGACAGTGTTACATATGTACTTAAAATAAAAAAACTCAGAGTTATTGCATAAGATTTTCATGGAATTTTTGAATTTAAAAAAAAATGTGGAAAGCATATATATCATCAGCATAAAAGCGGTTTGTGTTATCTTTGCAGATATTAATCTACTAGAGATTCTTTCTGCACAATAGGACAGAGTTTCAGGATTAATTTTTCTTCTGTCCGTGCAATTGTTACGAAAGTTCGTGCTGCTGTATGGAACAACATGAGGTCTGACTTCATGCCAGACATTTCAAGAAAACTATGAGAAACGTGTACTCAACGGTTTGAAGAAAAATGGGGTTTTGAAAACTGCATAGGTGCTATATACGGCAAACACGACACTATCGAGGGTCACGGTGGTGTAGTGGTCAGACTACCCGCCTCCAACCTAGGTGAAGCGGGCTCGATTCCCGGTGGGGTTGATCTCGGATTTTCGCATCTGGAAATCGTTCCGGACGCCTATGGTCGGTGGGTTTTCTCAGGGATCTTCCGTTTATCCCCGCTCTTTCATTCCGGTGCTGTTCCATACTGACCTCGATTGTAAGAGCCGCCCGCTATTAAGTGCCCTGATAATGCTGGGCCAGCTTACTTCTCTCTGAAGAAACGCTCAGTTATATTTTTATCTAATGTGCACCTGAGTATGAATTCATCTGCGTATAGGTATGGCAGGAACAGTGTGGTGGTAATTTTCGAAGAGTCATCGTGGGTCAAAGGTTGGCTAGAGGAGAGTTTCACCTTTCTGATGACAAACCTCTTCCAGGAAAAAAAAATAGGGCCAATACCTCACGTATTTGCAAAATACCAGACGTTTGCCCTTGCATCATACAGGAAAAGACTTTTTTCCTTATTATGAGCAGTCTAAAAATGATCCAAGAAAATAACATTTTAATTTCAATTTTCGTCGAGTTCGTAGAGTGGTGAAAAATAAAATAGTGGCATGTACATATTGTCTGCTTCACAGCTTTTCAAGATTGTGCAAGTTTTATAAGTATCAAGAGCTAATGCATGAAGAAATGGCTGGACTTTATGCCACGGCATGAAATCGTAGAGCTCCTTTCATTGCTTAACAGATTCGAGAACAAGTTGCAGATATCTTTGGTGGTGTTATTTAAACATGGAACTTAAGTAAAAAAAAGTAATACGTTTGTATACATAAACATTGTAGAGGATTTGTTTACAAAAAAAACTCTTAACTAATAAATATATTTGTTTTTAGGTTATTATAACAGGACTGTTTAAATATATCATTTTCAGTATTTTTCATTGTACATGGCTGTATCATATTTTTTAACATTTATAAGATACAAAATTAACAAAAAAAATCCGGTTTTATAACAGGCATTTATTACATAATTTTAATCATTTTTGCAAGTGTAATCATTTTATGTTTACAAACGTCTCAGTATCCACGTGTAATAAAGACATTTCTGTGTCTTCTGATGTCATCATTGGTTTTGTATAAACAACATTAAAAATGAAATTATGTAGAAAAATCAAACTAATATTGGTTTTTGGATAAAATAATCATTAACATTCAATTACTAATATAAACTTTGTTAAACATATATTTTTTAACAGATTATTTTATCTAAAAAAATGTTTTTATTAAAATTGCTCTGCTGTTAATTGGAATAATTTTTGTCACTTTAAAGATGGAAAATAATATTTGTAGGGAATGTCCATTTTGTATTTCACATTCTTGATCACCACCCGGAGAAACCTTTTCTTCGACAACAAGATTAGTAACTCCAGTGTTAGATGTGTGTTGGTCTACATAATAGTGACTATCTATCATAGACACAGGGTCTAATGCTGTAGTGCGGCGATGGTGTATAATTTAGATAATCTGTAGCATCGTGTATCGTCCGATGTACTTGCGAGCTTGTGTCGTGGATGATCGCTCAACTATGTCTCGATGTCTCTTATAAATGCTGGAGCTCTTTTCCAGTCATGATTTTGGCGATTTCCATTTTCAGCCCTACCTGTCTCAGAAGGGTGAATGTTTTTAAAGTTTTTGGGTATCCTAAGAAAATGTGCTCTGTGGATTCTTATTTTGTAAGTAAACGATAATTTTGTCAGTGCTAGTACTCGGGGTTTGGAAAGCTGGCTTTCTTGCCGGCGTTATTATCCGCTTGCTCCGTTTGGCGAGTTTCTTAAACTCCAAACCTGTGCGTGCGTTCGTTGTTGCTGCCGTAGGCATCGGGAGGAGTTGATTGGATGACTTCTGCTGGTGCACGTTGCTCCACTTCTTCAGCGATACTAGCTCTTTTCGAGGATCAAGAATGAGTAGTTTCCTCTTCTCTGGCAATAGAAATGCCTGCCTCTAGATTGGTTGTTGTCAGTGCAAAACTCGAATGTGATTCCACGAATTCCATATTCCATCTGCTGTGGCTATTGCCGGAATTTGTATTTTCCAATTGTCTTGCCAGACTGGTGTTCCGTGCTTCTCGAATATTTTAAATAGCAGTCTCGAATATCTTTCCATCTGCTTTTCATTGCATCCCCTTAAAAAAATAAAATTAGGGTTGACTTGTAGAAGGGTACAAGAAGAAGCAATTTTGAAAAACCTGGATCCCACTTAGCCTTAGGGCCATCCGGGATTTTGAGTTCTATTGTACTTAAATTGGTTATCATATATATGGATATTCTACTATATGTATCAAAGTCATGCCGAAACAACCGCGTTGTTTTATGAGTTTACTTATTTTTGATTGTGTATGGTGTTGTTTTTATCGTTAATTTTCGTGTTTTGTGTTTTCAGCTCCAGAATGTGGACGTGCGCAACCGCAAAGCCGCGCCCAGCCCCATCATCCCCGCCAACCAGCTCGTCCATGAAGTAGCTTTTCAGCCAGTCCAAGGGAGTCACCTTCGGCCGAGACGGCGCCGCCGGACGAAACTGGTCGTCCGCACGCCACCACCCCAACATTTAAATTAGGTTGTGTATTTTGTTGCTCTAAGAACGAGGACAAGGGTACAGAGTGAAATAATTTCTACGTCGCAATTTGCTTACAATGTAAACTAAACAACTGCAACGCTATGGGAAAGAATTATCTTTGTTCGCTGCTGAGTCACCAGTATAAACAAGGTTATCAAAAGTATTTCAGACTTTACGAACAAATGGCAGGCAACGCCGCGACGCCCAACAAGGAAAACAAAAGTCAATCACTTAGTTCAAGACTTGTCAGAGTATTGCAAGTTGAAGTTCCGGGAATAAAAATAATAATATTGAAGTTGGATAAATTCAATCACAGTTTCTGTTTTTAATCTCCTGTCCCCAATTGTATTAAAAATAATAAATAATAATTCGTTACTTGTTACACATAGACTTATAGCTATTTCCATCAATTTACTGAAGCTTTCCCTGATATCATTGTACTAATGGTGCAAGTAGTCGTAAAGAACAGGGGTTTCTTTCGGGAAGTCTGACAACTCAGCGCATCCATCCCTTAGTTCGGTCACCCCTCTCCATATCGCTACCGCGTCTGTGTGATATCGCGATATCGCAACTCTGCTCTGACGTGTCCCGTATCGCGTCTGTCTCTGGAGGCCTTTTCAATACGGCGCTGCGTTACTTCCGTTCCATCGCCAGGTGAAATGTGAACGATGATCAGCTCTCGTGGAACCGTACTGGGTCGCCGTCACTACTGAACTGAACGACCACACCCCTTCGTGTGGCGGCTACGGCCAACGGTGAGCGATTATCGACTTGCGCATATACAACAAAGCTGTGCGCCTCGTGCCGATGGTAGGTGCGCGTGTTCGAGTGGGTGGGTTCGGGTCCACAGGTTCGCACTGGCTTGAGCAAGACTTAGAAGTCTGCATAGACAACGATTGGCAATTTGTTCATGGTATGGTAGTTCTTGAATTTGGATGCGGCATTTCAGTACGCAGTGGGGCATTTTCCTTGCAGTATTTCACGTGTTCTTCAAAACAATGCTGCACTTTCATCCCGGAATTTCGTGACAAATAAATGGTAGAATGCAAAGCACCGCTTACATATATGGATCTTGTGGCTGTGTGCCGTCAATTGTGAGCTTGCCAGTCTTGAAGAATTATTTATGTAGCTATAGAGAGCATTTCCCTCTGTAGTCAACAGTAGCAGGTCTAAATGTTCGGAATCCTCCTCTTTCAGCACTCGTACGGGCACGGCCTTCTCTCGTCGGTGAGCGAGTTCACATCTGCCGATACAGTGGGATGTTTCCTCTCAAACATCCCTATTTTCCGCAGAGGGGTAGGGAACTGCAAACTATCAAAATCCAACTTTGTTTCCAGGGCTTCATAACGGGGGACGACTCGCTCAGGATGTATGCCTTCAACGTATCTAGAAAGCAGGCTCCACTTGAAACACATGTGGTCGCTGGTATTTTTCGGGTTGATGATGGCTTATTTCCTCTTGACTGATTCTGGCAGTTCAATGTAAGATGAGGCAAGTAGAGGATCCAGTTTGTTGATTCGGAGCTGTAGGTGGTTAACTTTAGACAATACCCACCCCGATCCACGTTCTTTGAATGTTCCTTCATCTTTGCATATTTTCCTATGCAGGAATTTAGACCTTTTCTATTTCATTAATCTAGTACACAGGTATACGCGCAGTTTTAAATGCTCTTTTGTCTGTACCTTCGTTTGAATTATTCTGTTTTGCATAATCACACTCAAGCCACATATTAAATTTAATTGGGACCTTTTCACGTACTTCCTCGGTAAGTTGTCTGAGGTTATTTTTCTTAATACGAGCCAAATATGTACAAATATCGTTTGAGAAACTGATCTTGTTTTGTGCGACATACGTCTTTAAATTCTGCCGGAAAGGTGTTTCGGCCTCCATGAAACCATTATCCATGATTCTTAGATGTAGCTGACGCTCACATGATGACGGAGTATCTATTCGAGTTACTGGTTCAAATGGCGATCAAGACTTTAAACGATGCATTTTGACCGGCGAAGGACCTCTAGATTTACAGGTTTTCGTGTGCCTCTGCAAACTATCGCGTCTAGCATATGTTATGTAGTAATTTCCACACTTGTATGTTATTATATCTGCATTCTTCATGGAACCTTACCTCTCGTACCTTTGAGAATCGTGGTTGAACACGACGGGTTTTATTGCAGAAGCGACATGGGTATCGATGCATTGTATTTGCAGAGCCAGTGTTGGAACTAATGGCATCGCCGATGACGTAGGCAGACCAGCTGGAGCCAGCAATCGTGCAGCCGTTAAATTTACGCTTAATTTTGATCTCTAGAGGAAAATAAGTACGAAACTATCATGTAAAAAAATTTTAGAAGCTACGTGATAAGTTAACTTCACGCACACATACGGCATAGAAAGCTAAATATAAAAAAAACATGTATGTTCCAGTAAGTCTCATTTAAAGCTGTTAATGCTCCATGTCATACATTACAGAATATATGCTGTAATGGTTCGCTGGTTCGAGCAGGTATGTGAAATTGAGAATATTATTACTTTGGTGCGAATATATGTACTCGTAATTACGAGCACGACGAATTAGTTCATGCATACTGTGATGGATGAGCCGAATACTATATAATTTACTAATATGATCGCTAAGGAGGTTAGGAGAGAGATGACGATCTGTAACCTGTCGCATCAGACTAAGAACTGAGACAATACGTGAACCTGCCTGCATTATATACCTGCTGAGTCTGATTGTTACGTGACCTACTGCCACTCGTGAGCGAGAAGTGTAGCTTAAAATAACTTACCAGAATGACAGCTACGGAGATCAGGAGAGGGGAAGGCGATCTCGCATCAGATGAACTATGAAGCTGGGCGATCCTAATCGCCTTACATACACGTAGAACCTGAGATGTCACGAGCAAGCAATGCGGCATCTCGTAAATATATATTTTATTCCACCTGCACACTCAAGCTAGAAATTTTGGACTCTGTAGCCGTCGGACCAATATTACAAATGAAAAAGTTGAGTGCGCATGCATCCATATTCGCATGGTCATGTTATGTTGGACAGAGAAGCTGGCGATGCCCTGCTGGATGCCAGCTCTCTACTGCTGCCTGCATGTGTCCAAACAGACAAACAGAGAGAAAGAGAGAAAGAGATTAAAGACTTTTGAAGTTGTAATAATAATTTCTTGAAAAATACACCAGTTAAAATGCCTTTTTACACTTGGTTACGCTATAGTGTCCTTGATAAATTATATAGTTTTTTACATCATATAACATGGCAAACTCTAAATGATACACCTCCATTGGGGGTAAAAATACCATGCTCCTTGCTTGTTCCTAAGCATACACATGGGAAGCCAGCATGGAAGTATGGGGAAAGAGGCATTAGCTCTAGCATTCATGCACTTCCTCAGTGTGCATTTACAACGAAGTGCAAACCCCTAATAATTTGTATATTACACTTTATCTCCCTCTGGATTAAAAAAATAATAATCGATGGTATTATTTCTATAGGCAATCGTTACTAGTGACATTTCGCTGTCAGTGGTGTAAATGCATGGAAATTATTTTTCAAGTGCTAATAAGTACGAATTTGTAACTTGAAAAATAAAAGTTTTGATTGCGAATATTATGAATTTTTTTTGTAATTTTTAGTGCTGGCCTTAGTTTTTTTTTAAATGTTGGGCACGTATGTCTTGACGGACGGGGTTATCAGGAACCATACTATGCTTACATCGCGACTCGAGGCCGGGAGGTGGTAGGATTTTAAATACCTCACACAATCATTACTTATAAAAATAACCGAACGAATTATCGCCATGAACTTCAAAAGGCAACTCGATGTATTAAAGTTTTTAAAATAAAATATAAAGACTTGATAATAAACTGGTGTAACTGGAGAAGCTGAAAGAAAGAGATAGCGGGAATGGCAGAGGAAGAGAAAGAAAGGGGAAGAGACAGAGGGGCAAATAGTACTGCGTAGTTTCGCAAAAGTCGATGAACATACGAATGAAAAAAAAACAGCTTCATTTTTATTTTGTCACAAAAATTATGCTGTAATTACATTAAATTATTTTTATGTAGACTTAATAAATGCGATAATTGTGGTAGTAAAAAAATTTACACTGTGTACATTTTATGCGTAGGTGCTCTGTTAGTTGAAAAAATAATTTTTAAAATAGAAAAATAAATACGTATATTCAATTTGCATACCCTATGCTTATAAACACAATATGGCTACCATAAACATACATATGAGGTTGAAGGGTTAGTTGACGTAACCACTGAGCTCCTTCGGGTAGGCCAACAATCCCGAATCGAACCGAAGTAGGGGTCCCTAGATCTTCCGAGGCCTGCCGAGCACTTCCGAGTCGAACCGAAGTAGGGGTCCCTAGATCTTCCGAGACCTGCCGAGCACTTCCGAGTCGAGCCGAAGTAGGGGTCCCTAGATCTTCCGAGGCCTGCCGAGCACTTCCGATTCGAGCCGAAGATTCCTAGCCGCACAGTCACACACTCCCATTTAAAATACATTGACCCCACTTCGACATTTACACACTAATGGCGTATTATAAAACTCTTCTGATACTCTTTCATTGCTCCAAGCTATATACTAATCGTAAATATATTATCACATTTTTGTGTTAGTCATTAATTCAAAACGGTTCTATGTGGGTTTAAAGCGCGTGTGGATATTACATCCAAAGTAATGAATTTTGTGTTTTGTCACCATCTACATAATAATCACGTACTGCTTATAGCATGTGGTCACGTCATTTTATTAATTCTCTTTTAACCTTCTATGTTCCCGCAAATCCTCAGCTCACATTTCACTTCACTTTTTACTTCCATGCTACATATTTTATCTAGGTTGTAATTTTCTGGCCTCCGAAATTAATATTTTGTCGTATACGTGTCATAATATCAAAATGAAGCTGTGGGAGTGTGTTACAAAAAATCTCTACTGAATGCATAAAAAAGTCCCAAAACAATTCCTGACAAGAAAATTATGCCTTCTTAGTTAACATACCAACTTTTCAGTTTTGCAAACGTGTGCAGGAGATAGGTGATTTTCTTACAATTATTCCGGGTTTTACCAGCGTTTTGCTTTCCACCCCCAGCCATGAAGCCATAGACATTGAATTGGAGTTTGCGTCTTAAATACTGAGATAACTGAAAGGAGGTGTCACATGTTCTGTGTACTCGTATCCCTCATACAGTTCTATGTGATGTTAAACAAAATTACAGAAAATTTAGTTCATGACTTTACCAAGTAATCTAATGAATTCAAGAATATTGTATTACTACTTCTCCATAAAGCCAACAAGCTTCATGTAAGCTCTGCTAACGATATTCAGCATACAGCTGAACAACTGCAGTCATATTACAATTGTTATTACATTTCATAACCGCAAAGTAATTCGAACTACTTCATTAAGGTATTACACATGTATTGGTATGTAGGCAGTTAAACTAGATGAATGCTTAGCACGGTTGATATAAAGTACACCAACGAATTTAGTTTCCATTTCAAAACCTATCGTTTTGTAAGCGGAAATGTTTCGTTGTGGCAGTCTGGAAAACAGAGCGCCCTGTCTCGAGTTCCCGTAGACACCTGAATAATATATCTGGTATTCATCCGCCTCACTTTCTAGTCTATGCGTAAATCAAATTAGGAAGACAGAAAATTAATTTCAAACAAAACGTTGATTTGCTTATTTACCACGTAACATGCATAAAAAAAAGATATTTGTACGACACAGTGAATTTTTGTAAAAGTTTATTGTCACGGATATATAGTAATGGATTTGTGGTGTTTTGCTTCAGTTCAAATGAAAGAAAATATAAACACAAACTCTCTGTGTAAGCTTGTAGCTACTGTAAAAAATTACTTCAATTAGATATATGTTACTCTAGACTAGCAAAGTGAAACTTCATAAGAAATTAATATTCTGCATTTTACACCAACGAAACAAATAATAGCTAGAAAATATTTATGTTTCGTGCATACGGATATAACGTTGGATAAACGTTGCGTTGAGCTGTGCCGTGCGTTCTGATCATATAATGGTTTTTAAGATAATCGTGAAAATTTTGCTCCTGATTCAGACTTTCCTTAAGGCGCCCGTCTACCTGGCGCTTGAACTGCGTTGCAGAGTGTTCGAAATACATGTTTTTCAACGAAACTATTAAGCGTGCGTCCAACGTGCTGATCTACGAATAGAACACACACTTCAGACGAGAGCTGTTAAGTACTTTCAAAATATCACGTACGTTAGAAACATCAATTCAGAGTACTCCAAAACCGCTAAAAACGGCCTTTCCAAGACGCTGTAGCTCAAAACGCACGCATCAGATACATACAAAACTACTATAGGCGCCTGCACTGAACCTTCCTAAAGACTTCCCACTAATAAAATTATATGGTCACCGCTGAAAGTCACACAGGTACACGCAGCACGACGAGAACACTGCACGCCAGTTCAGAGCCTTGCGCTTAGCGGCGATGGCGTACTTGATGCGCGTGGCAGTGTCGTCCTTATCGCTCCCGCGCTTCTCGGCCTAAACGTGGAAAAAAGTTCCAGGTAGACGGCGGCGTAGTACGGCAGTGTGGAAAACATATTTCAAACGCTACATCAGCAGACGTGGCGGAAGCTGCTCTTGCTCCTGGGGCAATGTTTTCTGTGCGAGGCACGACGAACTTCGGCATTCACGCGAACAGCCTGCCTGCACCTGCATTTGTAACCAGGTGCTCCATGCGGTTTTCGCACCCGTTGTTTCTCATTTCAGTGGAGCTCAGGCTACAAACAAACAATGCAGACCAAATTACTTCCATTCTCGACACATGCATTAAAGAGCAGGAAACGAATTTTCCGCCACGGGCGCAGCAAAACATTGTCNGGGGGGAGGGGTATTCGAGAGCGGAAACGCCGCAGGAAGAACTATTGCTCCACAGCGATCGCGCCGCGCGAATTTGGTAAAACTCATTTCCGCTCTGCTCGTCCTGGAATTTGAAAAGCACGCGCGATCGAAACGTTCGGAAATTTCATTCCTGCAGGATCCCCGTGTTTTGAAAGCACGCACACTGACACACGCGCGTGGAAAATCGCACGTGCGAATAAATTATTCAAATGTTTTCCAAACATCGACAAAATTTCACTTCGCACTTTGTGGATGCCGTTTCAGCAAACATGGCGATAAGCGATTGCGAACAGTTCTGAACACAGACGGAATTATTTTGGTTTTTCCGCGACTATATAGAGTACCAAACAGTTAAATTTCACAGCTGCAATAGTAAAAAAAAGAAGCAATTTGGCAAACTTCCAACTGTGATTAAATAATAATAATTTAAAGATCCGTTGCTGGCATAAATGATAGTACCATACATGGCTACCCTTGATTTCAATCACAGATTATTTAATATGTCAAAACTTCCAACTAATGTTTCATCGTGGCTTGGAAGAAAAGGAAGATGCTGCAAAAATCTGCGCGTTGACGACCTGCATGCTGTATATTAACAGACTCGTGCCTGCTAGAACCACCGAAATTTGTTCGTTATTCACTTGCGACTGAACTACACCCCATCTAATAATTTACCAGCTGCGATAATGCATGCTCAGAATGCTCCGGGAAATTCTGTAAACTATTTCACAACTGCAAAAATTATACGGAGGCAATCTTGTTAGCAAATTAATGTGAAAGATGATTCAGTCTTCGTTAGCAGGTGGATAAAAATCAGGTCTGTACGGTAGAATTCCAAAGTGCAGCGACGCTAGCGCTCGTAATTTCCTTCGCCTCCGAATCCAGCGCGGTGGTTTGCTCCATGCTCGGCTCGGATCCCCTCCTTTTCCTCCTCCCCTCCCCTTCCCCTGCCCCTAAACTCTACTAGTTTCTCCTCTTCCAATAATAAAGAGCATGGTACCCACCTATCTTTCTCCTGTAGCATTTTCTCGTAATGCATGTAACAATTTTTAATTATTTCCTGTCGAAAGGGTTTTTACGGTGCCTGTGCCGGTTTTTCCCTTTCTCTTCTAGATGTAGTTTAACTATAAGTACATTAGGGAGGATTTTCATGGCCAAACTCGGCCATGGGAAACCCAATCCCTCTTTGCCGCGATGCACGTCTCCTTGCATGATCTTTCCTTCCCTTGTAAGCGTAAGGGGTTAGCCCTGAGACGCAATAATCCCGTTCCTACCGCGGACTAACATAACAGTTAGTTTAAGAGTAGGTTATAAGAAAAAACCCTCCCCCCCCCCACTTCCTAGGCAGACGTAATTTTGTATTGGGGCTTGATAGTTTCTTCAAGTTGTTGCACGGCCCGGGCTTCTCCTATTCTTCGTCCCACCGACGTCTGAAGCGCGTCGCCTGTAGAGAACTTGGGAATGGATTAGCCGCCGCACCTTCTGGCCCGAAGTACGTAACCGCCGTCATGTTGACAACTTCATTTTACTTGTTCGCTCGAGCCGCTGAGCGATAGGACGTTAAAACGGTGAGTCGCGGAGAACGATCAGTGTGTTTACGGACTGTTTCTAAATATTTTGGTATTTTCTGTCGCATAGTTGTGTTTGTCTCGGGTAAGCAGTATTGCTAGTTTTTTTTTTTTTTTAATTCTGGTATCGGCTGCTAGTCTAAATTTTGTTTCGGACTAACTTAAACGTCGTGTTACTGTTTTTCCCGTGTTTTAACGTGTAGTGTTTGTCCCCTTTTTGGCTGCCCAGGCCTTAATTTTTTTTATAGTCAGTTGTTTCCACGACTC
Source organism: Clitarchus hookeri (assembly GCA_002778355.1). NCBI lineage: Eukaryota > Metazoa > Arthropoda > Insecta > Phasmatodea > Phasmatidae > Clitarchus > Clitarchus hookeri. The sequence continues at coordinate 201,702 of NQII01000950.1, forward strand.
TCTCGTTTGGCTTTTTTCATACGTTTTAAATGGGGTTAGTCTTGAAATGTTTTTTATTCTGTAGGAGCTTTGCCGGGTCATCTATGACTGCCTTCGCCAAAAGTAATGTATTAATGGTAATTTTTAAAATGTGCATTTTAGGAAATGGAGGCTTTGATGGGCATGGTTCTTGCTGCCCTCCTTTTCGGTATATCAATAAATAAAATGGGGTCATATTCTTGTCAACTACTTAATGATTTGTTCTAATAGTTACTGAAGAAACTAAGCTTGAACATCGTAATTTTATAATTTCCTTTTCAAGCAATTGTTATTATTNGTTCTAATAGTTACTGAAGAAACTAAGCTTGAACATCGTAATTTTATAATTTCCTTTTCAAGCAATTGTTATTATTATTGAAGAAATTAATTGTGATAGATTATCTCAACATAGTGTTTTTTTGGCTGTGACGCAAATTTTTAGTTGATTGTTCAAGGGTGGTATTTCGAAGTTATTACATGTTTATTAATTCAAAATATATAGCGACCAACCTGATATTTGTGTGCAATTATTTTAGTCCCGGCACAGTGGAAGGAATTTTTTTTAATTATCTACCATTATCACACATAATGGCTTCGAACTTTCTGAACTTTTGCTGTGGCGTGTCAATTATTTTTACGAAATTATATGAACACCCATTTATTTTGCTACAATTCCGGACAGAGGTAGCATCCTATATCTATCTCTATCTCTCTCTCTCTCTCTCTCACTCTCTCTCTCTTTCCCCACCCCTCCGTATCCCTCAATATATAACACATGTAATGGATTTATACACACACATGCCTATATACACTCACTTTTTTACATGCCGCTGATTTTACAGATGAAGATATTTCTTAAGTGCTGCTAAGGTGACTACATATTTCGTACAAGTTATCATTGCCGTGGTGCTATTATTTAACGTATAAAGTGATATTCGTTTATGCCACCCATTTAATGCCGCGCAAGCCGAAAGACTTACATACAAACTAAGCAACAAGCACAACATGTGATGCGCCTTTTTAAATTTTACGTTTTGGATATTTACTTCCCAAGCATACATTTCGCAGTGCTACTTTCTTTCGTAAATATAATATACGGTCAGTACGTTGGATAATATCTCTGTTGGAAGAGAACTATGACACTAGCTATAATTCGTGTGTGAAACAGATTGTAGTCAATAGTTTTGCAAGTCTCAAAAATATGTTTTTGCCACTGAAGTTGTTTGCCTAAAAATCTAATTAGTTTTATAGACGTAGCATAGGTATATAAAAGAAAAAAATCCGTTTTCATCATCATATTTAGATTTTTTTATTTTGCACAGTACATACGTGTAAAACAATATGTTACCGATATAACTAATAAGCGTACTTTCTCCAACATGGGTGCATTTTGTTTTTAAATATGTTCTTAAAAGCTGAGTTGGTAGGGAGGACTTGGCTTCTCTTTGAAAGCAATAACTTTAGAAATGAAACCAGAAACGTATGCAACATTACTGAAACAATTACAAACACACGCGTGCCTTACCGGGGACTTGAACACGGACAACCCCGTACAATAAGCTGGCGTGCAATGCACTTCATTATGGAGGTCGGATTCGGAGCATCAACTTCGGATTAAATCAATCTAATGTTTCGAATTACAGGATATACTAACCTAAAATATTTACAAGTCCTTTATTTTTAAAATGAGCGACTGAGCCACTTAAAACATGTAAGTTTGCGTGTCCTACCGTAAAGCTGCTTGTGTGAAGAATTAGGTGGAAATACGTTGTTAGGTCCCTGCGATATGCCATAAAAAAATTATTTTCTTATATGATGCTATTTTACAAACTTTCAAAAAAAAAAAAAAAAAAAAGGAGGCTCTATTTACGAGGCTTCTGGTATATAATTTCTAAATCCAAAATTCGGTTAAATTTAGTTGAATTGTTTAATAAATGTGGCAAACTTACTTAAATTATTTATGACGCCACCATCTCGAACATCGTTGTCTGGCCCATTTTAAATCATGAAAAAATACATGGACTTTTGCAGCATTTATGGTGTGCATAATTTTTGTACAAATTAGTTGAAATGTTCCAGTCTAACCTTTAGGTGAGAATCGGTTGATTGGTCCTCGAGATATGACGTAAAACCTCTATAATTTTCATAAAGCGATCTTCATAAATGGAGGACAAAAATAATGTAGTAGCACATTCTATGATTGTATACTGCCAATATACAAAGTTAAATTAAAATAGATTACATCACTTCGAAGTTATAGTACAGAAAAATTAAATGATTTCATAGACACCATTCTGAAAATAAGCGTGTCATGCTTATTTTGTAAGAATGGGTTGATTGTTTCCCAAAACATGAGATGAAAACTTTTTTTTATTGGTGGGGGCTATCATACAAAAGACAGAGAAATGAAGCTCCCCATATACATATCTGGTGGTTATAATAGGCACTGCTAGAATACATAATTCAGTTGGAATTAGTTCCGTTAGTAAAATATGTTAAGTTCAAATATTTATATAGCCACTATTTTGAAAATAAAAAACTTAAAACATATCAGTTTACAACACCTGTTGCAGTACTTTTAGTTTGCCAAATTTCGTAGGAATCTGTCATTTGTTTCCCGAGATAAGACAGAAGAACTTCATTTATTCGCATGGCGCTATCTCACAAAATGGCGGGAAAAATATGATCCATGTATATGCAATTGATAGATGTAATATCTACTGCTAAAATACAAAGTTATGATGGAATTGATTACATATATTCGACGATAAGACATTCTAAGCCTAAATACCTATATGGCCGCTATTTTGAAAATAGATGTCTGGAATGCTTAAAAGATATAACTTAACATAATCTGCATCACTACTACTTGTTTGCTAAATTTAGTAGGAATCGGTACATTTTTTTACAGAGATATGACATAACTTTATTTATTCGTATGGCATAACAACAAAAGTTATTATGTATTGGTATGTATGATGCTTGTAACAGATACTTTCAGTATACAAAATGTGGTCTAAATTGTTTAAATAGTATTGCAGATATATAAAATAAAACCAAAAAAATTTAAATGGCCGCCAATTTGAAAGCAACTACCTAATAAAATTCAACAAGTTATGATTACTTGGCTTATCATATTATTACTTACTAGTCAACTTGGGTGAGAATTGGTTTAATAGTTTTCGAGATATAATGAAAAATCTTTATTTCTTCATTTGGTGCTATTTTCCAAAATAGAGGACCAAAGACAATATCCATCTCAAAATGTAATGCAAACTTGATGCTCTGCCAGCTTACAAATTTTAGTTTAAATCGGGTGAATGGTTCCCGAGACGACATATCAACCTAAATTTTAAAATGGCTATCATTTGGAAAGTAATTGCCCGAAGTGGTCGAAAACTATAAAAAAAGTCAGGTATACTCACTAAGCACTATATGTTTACCAACTTTGGTTAAATTCGGTCCACGCGTTCAGAAATGGAAAAGGGTGCCACAAACACGCACAGACACACACCCATACACAAATATAAACACACACACACATATTCACACACACAGACACACAGGCAGGAAAGTGATCTCAACAGCCTTTCTTTCATTAAGAAAATAGGCTAAAGACGTAAATAATACCTTTATTTAACTATATTTATAAAATTTCATAAATCTAAAATTTTTTTAATGAAAGAAACACTGTTAATGGCATTTTCTAAAAAAATATCGTAATTTTGTTAATATTTCACTATATTTAACTACTCTTTGCGTGTGCGTATAACCTGATATTTGTTCTATTATCAACTAATGAATCATACACGAACACAAATTTTTTGCTTAAAAGAAAAATATGTACTATTAAAATTAATTGATGGTACCGATTGTAAACGAGTTATAGAGGAGGGGTTGTCTGTGAGAGTGGGGGTGCGTGAATATCCAGTGCTTTTCGATACCAGTGATGTAATACTACTAATCAACGTCCTTCAGCTCATGGCTAACGCTTTATTGTGAGTAGACGTCATACAGACACATGCGCGCGTCTATATGCCTGAAAAGTACCTTCGACGGCGAACTGGCGTTCAATTAATTCGCAACACGATACTTTAAATTTCGTCATTTGAGAAAAAAAAATTCTGTTTGAAGACAGGCAGGTACCGGCAAGACGAACATAATAATAAATCACCCTCTGATAAAAGATGATTAAAGAAGCTCAAAGGAAAAGTTATATGCAGGAACTTAATACGTTAATATGCACCGGAAGTCTGATAAATTTGATGCAATAATACGATGACCTATGTCGCAATAATTTATCTTCAATGTTAAACATTAAAAAAATGCACATATGTTAACTAAGACAATATGGTGAATAGTCACCTTAATTACTTTCAATACTGATAAATTAAGAACATTTACTTTCTTAAACGTCAAGGAGCATATTTAAGGGGAGGAACAATAGGGCCCTGGTCACCCCCAAAATTTGTGGGAAGAAAACAATTAAGACAGTGACAAATAACATAAAAAAGTGCGCGGTTTAGAATATTAACACGGATTGTAAAATACCTGTCTCTCAGAATGCCACAATGCACACCGAAAAAGCCTTATCTCTCTGCAGGCCTAAAATAAATGTCACTAAACAAGAAAATTGTCCAGTCACTGTACAGTCATGAAGTGGAACAAAGTCTTGTACTCGTGATTGCCCTGAATTGATCAACTAATATTCAATTGGAGTAATGCAGAAATGTAATTTATTAAATTTTTATTATGCGAATTATCAAAAATTTGCCTAGGAAGATTTTAGGCTTTTATTATATTTTATGACTCACGTCGATTGAGCAGGTATAAGGAATTTTACTTGTAACTTCGTGTCATCAGTTGCAAAGCTTCAATAATCTTGGTCCTCCCTGAAGAAGAAATCTATCTAAGCCCGCCCCTGTAAGCGTTGTTTGATTTATAGACCCTTAGCATTATGCTCAAACACTCAAGTAATAACATTAAACCATGTATGTTACTTTATATGAAAATTATTAGTTCTGCAGAATGGTATTGCGTGACGTGTGGAAATTAACGCAAAAGTAAATAACAAGAAATACTTTATAGAACTCAACGCTCACAATAAGACAATGGAAAGAACTTTCAAAATACGATATTGTAGAAGTATAGAAATAAATATTTGCTATCAAATTATGAAATTTATAAAATATGAACTTGGTGTAGTTTAGATTTCGTAAACCTATTAACTCATGCAGGTATACGTTAAATTAAAACATGTTGATTCGAAAATTTGTGTGAGTATTATCAGCTAGATGGGTATAACTAACAGTTTTTAATTTGTTGCACAGAAACGGTATATGGAGAGGGAGAGGTTTAGGTTGTTACCTTTAAATGGAACGAGTGACCGTGTTTAAATATTACGTTATGAAAATACGAGCTCAATGTATATTTTGACGCCGAAAGGCGATGGTATTCTAGAACTGGATGCCAGTGTACCCGCAGACTTGCAGGTGCTGGTCCGGCCGTGATGACAGGAACAGAGTTGAAGGTGATACAGGTGTTTCACAGCCTCTTCACGGCGCGGTGTTGCCTCTAACGCCACACGCGGGGGGAAGAACCGTTGCCGTGTCGGCGTAGAAACTATCGGCAGTAATGGCCAGGTTGCTGAGGAATTATTTCGTTCGCCTGAGTACAAACTTCGTGTGTACAGTGCCTCTGGCGTTTTGAAGGGTTGCCCGCGCCGCCAGTACATTAACCTGCTCTTACTCGCTGTGAGATGTTTATCGCGAAGTGCCATTGCGTAGTCCAAGCCTCTTCATTTCATTTACGTGTTCGAATATAATTTCGCTCAGAAATTCTTTCCGTTGTTTTATGTAACGTAAATAACGCCCTTTCAAGCTTTTTATCACCACTGCCCTCTCGCGAAACTACGCTGAATAATTAAAATTTTTAATACACAGCTCAACCGGCTGGTCGTGGTTTTTTTTCTCTATATAACCTGCTTTTTTTTATCTAACGTTCATATTTAACCGACAGAAATATATATTTTTAGCACTGTGATATTTTCCTCTTCGGGATTTGACTATTAAAATGCAAAATACCGTACACAAAGAAAATAAATTAATAATTTTTAGATGGAGTATTCAAATAAATTACCCCTTTCTGATGTATAAAACACCGTTCCTGCTAACTAAAACTGTGTGCTGGTTTCGGCAATTCTTGCAGGTTTAACTTAGCACTTACAGGTAACGTATGTCCATGAAATTAGTTATTTATTCTGCTCTGCTATGCGTGACTTAATTCCTGTTGACAGTTGGGCCAGTGGAGACAGAAGCAGTAGCTCTGACGAACAGGATCGTAGAGGGAATCTGCAGTGGATTATTGGGCAGTCGTCTGAAGCACGAGCTAGGACAAGTCTTGACACTGACGTGAAAAGCTGTCCCTCTTACTGACATTTAAAGTTCACGAAGTAGCCGCAAAGCGCTGTGTAGGTTTCACATTGCAAGTATAGAGGTGATTGCCGTATTTATTATTAAATTGCCCATTTAAATTGTTTGAGGACACCTTCAAACTGTTTGTGTTTGATATTATGTTACATTAACACAATTTCGGGAGCTTAAGAAAAACAAATAAGAGGGTATTTTTGACAACAGAATGGATGTGAATGTTACCAGGTAGGCTGTGGTGTTCTCCACGGAGGTAAGAAATATCTAGTGTGTTTGGTATTATCTCTATGCAAACAACGCAAAACCACACTAATCTGGTACAGAGTTATGCTGTCACTTTATTAAATAAATCTGTCAACACGAGTGTCAACTCGCGAACGTTAGACTCGGTAGGCAAGTGTCAAGACCTGTCCTACAATGGCCATGGTCTGAAGTGGTTTCGGAAAACCGTGGAAAACCGAAAAGAATGACCCTACCGTAAATCAAACCTGGAGAGAGTGGAAATATTTGGGCGGCTCTTAACATCGAAAATCAAACCTGAGTCCCGCCGAATGCAAGTCCAGTGTGCAAAAACAACGTGCCAACTAGTACGCATCCCGCCCTAGGCGGACCGGGTTCGATTCCCGATGGGGTCGCTTCCAGATTTTCGCACGTGGGAATCGTGCCGGACGATGTCGCTGGTCGGCGGGTTTTCTCGGGGATCTCCCGTTTCCCCCTCTCCTTCTATTCTGGCGCCGCTCCATTCTCACCTCACTTTACCCTCATTGGCTCTCAAGACCTAGACGTTAAGAGACGCCCAAATCTCTCCACTCCACTCCACAACTAGCATGCGCGCGCAGACGTGTTACAGGAAGTAGTAGAATTAAAGTACCTAGCGTTGGTCTCGTCACTGAGATAGGTCGCGCAATTCACACATCGGCACCGCAAACAGCAAACAATGTATATACTTGTTACGAACGGTCCTCTGTAAACAATTTTCCAAACATTTTCTTGTAACTCTACAGCTGAATCGTTGTACAGTTTCAACACATTATTTGAGAAAACATACAAAATGCTTCACGTATCTCAACGTTTGTAACAAACCTGAAGTTTACAATGCACGCTTGTTAAAATTCAACATTTAGGTTTATACATTCCACGGTAAGGTTTTGTGAAATTTACTATAACTTATTTGTAGTGTTGCAAAAATATTTCGGCAACTAGTGTCCCAAGAATTTCTTTGTAAAAAATACTAAGGAAATTTTTACAGTGCACTGTTCAGCCTGGTCACGTTAGCTCGTCACCTTTAGGGCCTCTGTCATCGAAATTGTTCATGTTTGGCGTCATCCACTATACAGGATTCTTTAATTACCTACTAATTTAAGTTTTTGAGAAATAAAATTTGAAAGAAATGGTACTATAGAAGTTGAGCTATTTACGTTACTCTGCAGTACAAACATGAAATATCAACTCAGCGTAAAATTTTGTCATGAAGAGCATATATATGTTATATATATTGATATATCAGGAGGTTCCTGGTTTTTTTAAACTACAAAATAACAGGTAGTAAAATTAAATACAAAAATATTAAACAACTAAAAAAATGTGAATTTTCTACAACCTGAAATTTTCAGTACCTACTCTCTAACTGAAATAATGAAATTCAAACGAAGAATTTAGGCATAAGAGGCGACGTGGAGACTTAATCGCAGAATTCTATACGTAGCTTTGCACAGCGTGCGTTTTGGGTGGCGGATTGCAGTCTCGACATCTACTGCGAGGTTGCTGCTCCTTTCCAACTTAGGTTAGTTCTCAGTCTAGGAACAAAACGAATTTTCTTATGCGAGAGTTAGGCATAGGGAAAATTTCCGCCGCTAGGTGCGCAGTGTTTCAAAGAGGTCACCTTTAATTAAAATTTTAAGCTACGTGAACAATAAAAGATAAATATTTTACTTAGATATGTAAATATTTTATGTTTAATTTATTATTATTGCAACTATCCTGTTTTTTAACGTAGAAAATAGAGAAAATCCGGTACACATGCGACACTAGCGCTTACCTAGTGGCGAAAAAATTTAGTTACCAAACTGAAAGCTTCCCGACATGAGTAGAATAAAACTTATTTCCAACTAAGTACGTTAACACTATCAATGCTGAGCCACGTTGCTACGCGAAATGTCAATTTACGTACCCGAACCTGCGCGCCATCACCGCCGTATTTTTGTTGAAGAGGTCTCTCCTCGTCATAGGTTTCTTGAACAAAAACCTTCCCTTACCAACCACTTACTTACAATGAAAGTTTGTGTCATATGCCCAAGTGCATTTTGTATAAATAATTTACGTCAGATTCTTCAAGTTGGTAAGCCTACTTCGTCCAGATGATTGTTTAGCATAGCTAACGGCTACTGCTCATAAAATTATCAAACTTCATAATAGTACGGTAATTAAAGGACACATTTTATTCGTCCCTTTCTGCTTTTTGGGATATGACTATAAAAACGTGGGGAAAAAACATGCAATATGTTGCTGATTGGAATTGATCGAGGACTTGAATATGAGTCAGGAAAACTAACCCATGACATAATACGCTCGGCCCTACGGAAAACATGCATATGTCATTAGTGTAATACACGCGCTCGCTGTGATTCCAATTTCCTGACGTAATTTCAGTTGAGTAATAATTTCACCAACATCGTATTAGCGCAACTTCGCAACAGTCTCTTTAACTTCTGCTTTTTGTGACTTTTCGTACTACGTATAATATATATTTGTTTTCAGCGCTAGTACCGTACTATTGCAATTTTCAGATTTATACGCCCTACATTTAATTCTGTACCTGCCTGTAGAAAAGTTTTTTTTTTTCTGTTAGCTGTTCATTGCCACATGGATTTGCACCTCATAATCTATTTGGCTAAAACGTCATACTTAATAAATACATGTTTATTTCATTCTGCCTAATCATATTTTCATTTTCTAGTTGACTGCATGTAATAGTTCGCTGTGATACACATTTTGAGACGTTGGAAAATTCGCCACTTAATATTGCCGCGAGAGTAGAATTCAATCAATACATACTTAACCGTCTATTTAACGTCATTAATTAATTGTAAGCTGCACCTGTGACTGAATTTATTTTATTGTTGATTTTTCTCATTGCTTCTACAATACTTGATCCGTTCTATATAGGCCTATTATTGTATTTTTCCTACTGGCTCATATTATTCTAGAGCGACTTACAAAAGCCATGGTCAATCACAAGAGTAACAAGAATGTAAATATGGTCTATCATACCACAAGATGAACTCTTAGAAAGTTACTGTGTTTCTAACTATATATGTTTGAATTCACCATTCAGGGCGCAAAATCAGCCACGTGACCAACTTAGAGCGCTCTATATTGAACTATTTAGGACGAAAATTTACCGGTCTGGGGAAAAGTCATTAATCCTAAAATATCTCCGCAAAAAGTCTACTATTGCTTTCATTTTATTTGGAGTCTTTTCCACTTGAATTTTATTATAATGTTACTTATCGGGAAAGAAGTGGAAATTAACAACGAAGCATTGACATGCAACTTAGTTCGTTATTAATTTTCTTTGGATCGAGAGAACTCAAATGTGATATGCATTTCGTGAAACGAAAACCTAATGTTAAACCGCTTTGAAAACCCATATGCACACCCTAAAGATCTAGTAGCGTTGCTAAGAGCCGTTTAAAATTATGTACAGACCCGAAAATCTCACGAATTCATTTGAAGACAAGCTACACTTTAAACACGTGTACATTTGACTTCCTTTCTCAATTGGGTCGCAGTTTGTAAGCCACGCCCTGGACCAGTTCGACCCAGTAACTGAACTGCAAGAAAAATATCACCAAATCCCGTGCTACCTATTCTGGGGCAAAACTTGGGCCTCGGCCAATAAGCATCTAGTTGAGGCTCTAGTACACTAAGGATTTTGGCCTCTAGCTGGTTGCCAAACGATTCCACGAAATTCTCGGGTCTCTATTCGTCATCTTATTTACTCAACAGCCTAAATTAACGAATGACGAATTCGAAAGACGGCCATAGTCAAAGAGAGCACGCCCCTCTTGAGAAGTACTCCTCCCACTTCCTCCTCTCTTACCAACATCCGGCGCTATTATTTATGGTTCAAGTTACAATAAACAATTTATTTCACAAAAATGGCACGGACATTGACGAATAACAGAACCATTTAGTTTATTTCAATTGAAGAAGGCAGATACCACCCAATGAAATTTTTTTTCTTTGTCTACTGTTATTATTATTTTGTATTGTGAACAGAAGTGATCTAATTTATACCCGTTTAACAGAAGTCACATTACAGCCTTCTTTAATCAGTATAGTAAATGTACAGTTGTAACCACAGATCCGAAATATTAGCCTATTTTGTAGCAATAACTAAAATTTGTTAAACTAAGGAACTTTTCTTGGTTGATTTGCGTGTTAAATATTCTGCCACCCCTATGAGATATTCTCGCCCCTCCCTTCCTCAATATGCTGGTCAAGCTGGCTTCGTCCACTGTGTATGTATTTAAGGAGCTTCTATAGTTGTCATACGGTTCTCATCGTAAGAAGTTGTGCCTATTATAATGATAAAAAAAAACCATAGAATATTACAATTCCATCTTTATTTTCAGGTCAGAAATTAAAGTCCACATTTTGTTGCCAAGTCGTAAATTTGGTTGTTGAAACATAAATGTGGTCGTCGAAAACTGCCAAGTCAGCGAAAATCACCGTTAGTAGCCCTCTGTTAACAATATTTATTCTTCAGTAAAACAGTGTTCTCAACTATGGTGACGATGTTGTATATTTTACTTAACAGATTGCTCTATTAAAACTACACAGGTTGATTAAAAAATCATGGGACAAACATTAAGGGGTGGTAGAACTCACTAAAACAAACAATTATTGTATGGGCATATATATGCGCAAATGCTTTGTTCGCTGATGCAGCAGGTCACTGGCGCACCGCTTGACTGCCCTCAACTATCGGCACCATTGTCAGCCAATCACGTCATACGTAGAGGTCGCCAAGCATGCGTGACTGTTGGTGGATGCATTTCCAGCAACTGTTTTAACATTTTCTGTACGGAATCACTCGTTACGTATGCTGCTAATGAACATTTTATGTTTCCGTTAATGTGTTATGTTTTTGTGTTTGTGCCTCAACGCGTCACTTCCGCCCATATATTCCTATACCATGATTGTTTGTTTTAGTGAGCTATACCACCCCTCAATGTTTGTCCCATGATTTTAGAATTATCCTGTATAGTCACCCACCGCTTTTAAATTCTCGAGGAAACATAATAAGGAACGCGCGAATATTGTTTAAGGTACATTCCATCACCGTTTCAATACTTCATCACCGCCGGATGTGACCTTGGGAAGTTCAAATGTGTTATTTTATAACATTACCGATGATTTCATGGCCATCCATATGATTCCTCGGAGATACCGTTTCCCTATCGTTGCTAATTAGTACGTTACACGGTAATGCGAACAACAAAACCCCGTAGAAATACTCTCCCGTTTCCTCGCCTTGGAACGTGCGACTAATCACTAGTTTTCTTGCCCACCGACTGTACGCTAGTAGTTGTGACACGTTTGCAGCTGCTTCCTGCTCGCTGACTGCTCGTTTCGCCCCGCCTCGACGCTCGTCGTTCTTTTCCAGGAAAACATGCAGTTTCGCATTATTCCGAGATATATTGTTAACGTGGCACAGTATTGTTTCCAAATAAATTTACTGTTGCCAGTCACCAGGGGGAATGCCGAGTTCGTGAGGGATGGAAGTGTTGGGGGAAAAAAAAAAAAACTAAATTTGTTTGTTTAAATACAATCACTGTGCAACATTGTTTTGGTATATGTAATAACGCGGGGAACTAAAATGAGCAGTAATGCGTACCAACTTTTTCATTGCTTTCAATTTGTTTCACTTGTAAAAATGTTAAGAACTATGTTGAAAAATATCACGTAATGATACATTCTCCGAATACCTATATAAACTAGCTGTTGGCTAATCGTTGATTTTCATTTGCAATTTGCAAATAAGGAAAGAACGATGTTCATAAATATTACCTAAAAAATACAATCCGCTCAATATATTAAACAGTTGTAAGCCATTTATTTATTATTACTTGGATAATGTGTACCTAATGGATAAAGTATTTTTAATGTAACCTCTTTGTGGCGAAGCTCACTGTGTATCATATTCCATAAAATTTCTGTATTGTTTGAAATAATTTGTAGAAATTGACTAATCACAAAGTTCAAAACATTTTAAGTAAATATAATTTAGATCAACGAAATCGGTTTTATTTAAACCCAAAGCAATGCAAAAATCATCGTTATTTAAAGTGCATGATACAATTCAGCCCCTGTGCATCCCTAACCAGCTATCCTTCGACTAAGTTATTGCTAGAGACCTGAAAAAAATGGCTGATTCATTTTGAGACAAGCTAGAATTTAAAACACGTGTGTACATATAAATATAGCCATTGGTCCACGCGGTGTTTGACACCTCCTGGAGAACGCTGGCCCAATCGTCCCCTTCCACTGTGACAGCAGACAACCAGTGTACGGTAAATGTCGGCATATTTGTACATAAGACTGCAGAGTCTAGCCTGCAGGTCGTTGAACTCGCGAATTTTTCAGGTCTCTTAACTGTTGCTCATGCCAGAACACACGCAAGCACACAAACTGCAATAATAATCATGCTGCTTAAATGTTACCTTTCTACTGAAAGTCTATACGGTTAGTAAAATTACAAACGTCTACACAAGCAGTAAATTTGTGAGCACGAAATTCTCTCACGAAATAGCATTCAACCAAGCGGTTATTCTTTCTTCGCTGTCAGGGAACTAAATGACGTACACCTTAGCGCGTGGCTTATTTCCGAACAACACATAACCACACAGTACTTAATTACATAGAGGTGAGAAAGCCGCTTGTTCCGCGAACTCCGACCGCACGCGCCAGCAAAATGGCGCCACCGACAGCAACATGTCGGAACCAACCAGAGCCTGGTACCTCGCCACTCGACAGCCGAGCCAGTAGGGGGCCTTCCGCAGCACACGCGGTAGCGAACCAGACACAAGGCCTATTTCCAGAGATTCGCCCAGCCAATCAGAGAACGGGTACACCCACATCCAAGGAACCGCCGCCACGTCAATTCGTCTCTGTATATTTACCTACTCTGTGGCATGTTTTTAACACCGTGGTGTATTATTACACTATACGCAGGGGGGGGGCACCCATTCTTCGCGGAAAGGGTTCCACGCATGCTACAGTCGGTTCACGGCTGGAAGAAACTTTTGAAAATCAACCTTTGAAAAAACACCTTAGCCGTTAGCTACATGCATATAACATTACAAAGAGCGGAGAGCGCGGATACAGTTATGCCGTTAGGTTGCCAGCACAAAGAGAGGAAATAGTTCCAAAGTTTTAACGTAATTGTTAATTTATCGCTTACAAATGGGTTTCGAAAAGACTTGTGTCTTATTATGCCAATTATTAATGACGTGATGCTAACGTATTTTGATTTCAACATTTCTTGCATAATCACATGATCACGCTCAAGGTGAAAGTAGCGCGGCCATTTGTTTACAAACCTTCGTTCCGTGTGTTGTTGACTGGGTGTGGTTGACACACGTGCCAGAGAATTTGTGCGATTATCTTGTTTAACCTATAATAATTAATTTATCGGTTTGTTTTTACTAATATCCGCTCTTTATTATTTCTCGTTGTACTGATTCCTTGCGTTTCTGAAACCTATATAAGAGATTACTCGTAGTGCGTTCCCACGTGTTTAATATTTTTTAAATTTATTTCAGGTTTCCTTAAAATTTTATGTACTCTATTTTACGCTGTATTTTTTGTGTGCAGTCACGAGCTCTAGCAAGGTGAAGAAAAGAGAAGTCACCAGTCACCAACGCCAACAGGACATCATTAACCTCACCGAATCGTTGTATTCCCTAATTAGGCGAGGGGAAATGAAACCGTGCAACATCGCGGAAAGAGCAGCAGAAATGTTGAAACTCTCCAAATCCACAGTGCTAAGGTATGTTAAAATAGATGTAGTATTAATCATTGCATTTGCAAGTTGTGTGTGTTAAGGTCAATTATGTTGGCCTACAAAATGTGTTTACAAGAACATAAAGAAAATTTGTTAATAACTTGATAACGTCGTCGAATGTTGTATATGTGTATTTTTAATGTTTTATTTAGATAATTATTAAGTTTAGGGGCTTTTCTGTAAAAATTAAAATTATCCACTCTACTAATGATGAAGAACACGAATATAATTACGAGGGGCATTAACGTCCGACTAATTTCGTAACATGTGCCAACCTAACCTAACAGAACCTAACCCCACGATGGGTCAATCACTATTTTACATTTTTCAACTAACCTACGATTGTTGGGTTTTACACTAACGTAGGATTTTTGGATTTTACACTAACCTAGGATTGTAGGGATATATAGACTCAAATGTGAGTGTATGATTCACCTAGCCAAAAGGTGATATTACAATGTGTAATTAAAAATTAAAACTACTTTGTGTTGGAATTTGTGTACCCCTGCGAGGGATTCTTCATAAACAACCCAATATATACAGTGGAAATTTATCATAAAGACAACTGACAATGGTAAGGAAAACTGCCTCTATAGTGATTTTGTTATAGTCAATTAATATTATATAGGTTATGGAGAGATGGTGTATTTTAAGATTCTGAAGAAATTGCTTGTTTTTTATTTAGAAGTTACATTGCGGCATTAATTGTCATTGTTATAAATCACTAAATAGATTACAGTCGATATAACTGGAACTTCCCCTACTATTAAATATATCTGTATCACTTCACTAAACACGAGAGGACATCGTAATCGATGAAATCGCACTCATAATCTTTTAAGAAAAAATGGTGTATTAATGCATTTCCCCAACACCGCTGTTCTACGGCCATTGTCTTTTAGTTATTGTAAATTATCAGTGTCATATTTTTCAATTTCAGTGCTACATAGTCAACCTAATTTGCATAATTTAAAAGGACCATAATTCAGTTTCTGGGTCAACTACAGTTACTGATACCAAAAACATACAAGGGTCATCGTCATGGACAATGCACCATATCACAGCACACAGGTGTGAGCTCCAACCTTTTGTTTTTTAATAAATAAAATGTTTATATTGCTTGTGACATGTTAGATTCTGCAATAGTCAACACAGGTATCAGGAAAACAGTTACATGTAATATGATAAAAAGTTTAAGAATGTCTAGCACAGTAGTTATAGACATTCTTATCACGTTCGCATTATAGAAGTCTCCAATCATACTTTTGGTATTCAATAAATACTATGCAACCAACCAACTATTTAAAAGTATATGTTTTGGAAAGAATTGTGCTTAATTCAAACATTCTATACAACATACATACTGTTGGCAACATTCAAGGGTAATACATTTTTATTTGTTGTATCGTGTGGTGATTTCAGCTGGAGAAATTCCCCAATAGTAGCTGGAGGAAGGATGCCATCATCAATTGGCTGCAGGAGCACAACATTCCGTTTGCTGTATCCTTTTTTTTTTTGCAAAATATTTTTGTTAAGTGTTAAATTGTAGGGTAATGTTATTGAGCATTGCTTTATAGCATTATATGTAAGGTAGCAGTCTAAATCAGAGAGCAGGTATTGAACTATGTAATTTTTTTTAATAATTGGTTTCTAATTTTTGGAGTGGAGATGGATGTATTCATTTTTTTTATAGTTGCTGCTGTGTTCAGTTGTTTATGTACTTTTTTGTTTTGATCTATGGTAGTTCTATAGCATGTTACCGGTACTTCTAACTAACTATTAAATAAATAAACAGTATTTATTAGTACTGCGGCTTATACCTTTAGGATGTTTTAACTTAATGCAAACTGGATATGTAGGATACACCATTGTCAGCTTCTTTAATTATTGTAAACAACATTTCTCTCTAATATTTTGTTTACTGGAGCCACATATTTTATTTATTTTTAATTTGTTATTGTCATTTCTTTACAAAATCTGTGGCACACTTATTTTGTTGCTCCTCTAAGCATTTGTTTTGCAGCATGTTTAAATTTAATTGATTGAATATTAGACATTAGTGAAACCGATGTCTTTTCGTATTAGTTTTAAGTTAGATTTTTGTTTGGAAAAATATTTTAAGATAGCAACAGAGGTTAACATATTTGAACAAAGTCTGCCGGGTTACATTTTTGTTGCAAACCCGCTATAAGAGTTGTGGGAACTTCGGTTCCTGGCCTCGTGACAGCACGGCCATCCGGGGGCTTACGAGAGATTGGCGGTGCCATGTTTATGTTGTTGGATGGACTCCTTGAATGTTGACACATTTCAATGCAAAGTATTGTGCCACATCTATAATATGTAATCAAAGTGAAAGTTTTTCTCCCCCACCCAAAATCAAACCTGCACACACACACACACACACACACACACAAAACATCAAATTTTTAATCCTCACATTTTGGGTTTATAGAATGAAGTGTTTTTCGCTTGCATCGCATATTCTTTTGTGTGAAATTCTCAAGACTAAAAACTTTACGCTTGTGGAATATCCATTAATAATATATGCATGGCTTTTATAATGGGTACATGCATGTACGAACACATGTTACACACGCAGTGGAATGTAAACATTGCATGTAAACAATGCCATGTGACTGCCACATGGCAATGTTTGTTTACCTTTGGCGGAAGGATACGAAATGGGCTTGAAAGTAGATTTTTAGCAGAGCTTCAAGAAAGTATCTTCCAGTCGTGAACCGATTATAGATTTAAATATCCTACGGGCATACCAACAGTATGCTTTTCTTATAGGCGGCGTGTCTCTGAGAAGACATTCTCTTACTTAACTGGACAATCATAATTAGGTTACTCCGATACTGGTCCTGAACTAACGTGTTTTTGGAGTACAACTAGACGTGTAGTATTTTTCGCGAAAAAACAGACAGCCCGAACCAAGTCGTAGTTTTAATTTAATCGCAACTTGCCACATGCGTAAACGAACAAGGCTGCCAGCCGTGTTGGCTACGTGTGTTTTCCTCGTAGTCGTGACGTCACTATCTCGGCTAGGAGAGGTCGTGTGGCCTTGAAGCCTCGGTGGTAAGGGCTGGACCCAGGCAGGAGGCCGCCATGAAGCCGGGCCTAGTAAACTGACCTGCGGCGGGGCTTCGCGCCGGAAGTAATCGCTTTGTGGCGGCCGCAGGAAGCGCAATTCAATTTCCCCGCGCGCGCGCCCCGGACGAGAAGGGACGCATATATGAATTGGCGGCGGCGGCCTACAGTAGTTAGCGCAGGAGGGAGGGCCCTTGCAAGTTGCTGCGTAAAGAAGAAGAGAGGTTGGTAAACAGCGTGGCCGGCCCGTCAACACGAGCGTGAGGGGTTCTCCGCTGCTGACTAACTAACTTCCACACACGCAAGTCCACTCACGTCCGGTGGGTGGAAGTCGAAGTTTGCGGTTTTATGCTCGGAAAGGCCAAAGGCCGATTCACGTTCACGTTAAAAATGGAGCGTGTTGGCGTTGGCTTTGCGTTGCCGCACTGTTCAATTTTAGTTCGCGGCAGCAGTGTATTCGCAATGAGTTAAGGAGCGATGCAAAGGTTCATTTGAACCAACTTTCAACCTGCCGTAAAGTTAACGTACAATTGGCCGTTCATATTGAAGGGACGATTATTTTCCTTTGTATTCTACATTCAATTTTATTCCTAGCAACTCCTGACTGCGTAGTATATTGTGTACTATGCCAAGATTGTAATAGACGTTGAAGTTTTTAATTTCGTTTGTGTGTGCGGCTATAAAAACCCTGGAATTAAAGAAAATCTATGAATGCAAATAGGTATAAATTTGTTTGAGAATTGCGGTTATTATTGACAAATAGAGACAAGCGTTTAATATTTTAACTGGTAATATATATTGTTACATGCCGCCTCTCTGTGTCATTTCCCTTGCCTCCCCCCCCCCTTTTTTCCATTCCTTCGGCAGAGCGAAGTGCAGTGCTTCAAGAGCATCACCAGTAACTGGAGAAGCGCGCAGAGATTGAGGGTGGCGACTTTTGTCTTCGCGCCGTGATTCCTTCCCCCCCTCGGACGCTTGCTGGCATCACCGGTAATCAGAGAAACTCGCAGTTACAAACGAGCCACGGTGGGTGATTGATGCTTATCCGACAAGGCTATCAGGACTCGTACCTTAGGGCATTGAATTACATGGGTTATCGTTGCAAGAATGTTCTGGTAATCGCCCTTGCTCTCCTGCAGCGGGACTCGGGGTGCGGGGAACCTTCTGGATTAGGCCAGCTGGTCTTTATAAGCCACGGAGAACCTCCGAATAGACTCTGGAGTCCGGAGATGTGTGCGGCCTTGGGCGCTCGGTGTGCCGGTCCAGCGAAGCGACGAGCGGCTGCGACGACAGTGAACAGCGAGAGCGAAGTCTGCGGACTGCGAGCATCGGCACAGTGAAGAGAGAGACTGGCGGGCGGGACTACTGAACTGGATGCCTCAGTGTAAGACATTTGGAATGATGGCAATATACAGTTGGATTGAATATATGCAAATAATCAGAGTGAATAAAGTGACTGTGACCAATACAAAAGCAGAGATAAAGACTAATTAGAGTTGAGACTGATATTCTATTTTGCGCTCACTGAGAATAACAAGTGTTAATTGTGGAGATAGGTAGTTTAATGTCGTAAATAATAGCTGTGTGTATTTTTATAACATTATAACTAAATTTAAACAAACAAATATAGTTTTTTTTTTCCAACACTTCCATCCCTCACGAACTCGGATATCTTCCCTGGTGACTTGCAACAGTAAATTTATTTGGAAACAATACTGTGCTACGTTAACAATATATCTCGGAATAACGCGAAACTGCATGTTTTCCTGGGAAAGCGTCGAGGCGGGGCGAAACGAGCAGTCAGCGAGCAGGAAGCAGCTGCAAACGTGTCACAACTACTAGTGTACAGTCGGTGGGCAAGAAAACTAGTGATTAGTCGCACGTTCCGAGGCGAGAAAATGGGAGAGTATTTCTACGGGTTTTTGTTGTTCGCATTACCGTGTAACGTACTACTTAGCAACGATAGGGAAATGGTATCTCCAAGTAATCATATGGATGGCCGTGAAATCATCGGTAATGCTATAAAGTTATTCGATGCTGAAAAGCTGCCTGGAAGACATACATATCCGATAGATAACGCTACAAAACGAGTGGCAGCTGCAACAGGAAAGTATGTGGCTGAAATTTACAAAATAAGTAAAGAGATGAAAATTGCACTACAAGTAGCACAGAAGTATGTGTGTGAGACGAGGGACAGAAAATTACTTTCGATGACTTTGGTTTGTGCGTTGTTCGGTGAGTGATACAAACTGTTAAACAGCAGGATAATAAGTGCCAACAATGTGTTGTAAACGGAAATTTATTTTCTTGGACGTAGAGAAACTCTTAGGAAAAGTGCTCCAGAAATTGGGTTTCATTTCAAAAAATTCGAAAAACAACAGGCATGTTCTAGTTGAAAGAACAGACGTTGATGCATGGAGGGTTCAATATTTATGCTTAATGAGAAATAATGACGATTTAGGAGAAAATAACCTACCAGTTATTAATGTTGACGAGACCAGGATCCATGCAGCACACATAAGCATAAAAGCTTTCGTGCGAACAGTTGCGCACGCCCACTCTCTGTCGCATCTGTATACTTCTCTATTCTGTGGCCGCATTCAGCGATTGCTTTGCGCCCAATATCCACAAATTACGTGGGTTAAAAACATTTTAAAGTTATTTTACGTTTTATATATTATGTTAGCTATGTGATTTATTTGCTGCGGATGTGAAACTACGGTGTCGATACCGGGTGTACACGCAAACGAATTACTCTGGCGTTATTGCATGTGGAAAACGGTCATGCTTATCGTATTTTGTGTTATATCTGTTGCCCTTGGCATGAAGTGCTACCGCAATGTCTGCTGTCATGTTGTGACGATGCGAGTACAATGTTCGCTTCTCGTACCAGCACTCCTTCCATTACTACAAAGGAAAGAAGGGCACTTTTCCCACATGCTGTTAAAACTTAACTTGGTCGGGCAATATACACGTGTACACTATATATATATATTTCTTTTTTTTTCAAATCCCAGATACAGCATATTTTGTAGCACTGAATTCCGACTTATCAAATACGAATATTTCTTAACTGCAATGTGAGCAGAGCTCTGATTTATAAAAAAAACTGACACAGAAAAACCACGAAGGTATGATAACGAGCCCTTTATTTTAACGAAACTAGCACCACCTAGGTGTTGTAAATAGTATCCAATACGAGGGCACCAACAGCGCAGTCTATACTTTAAAAACATAAACAAATATGGTTGCTTCCTGTTGGCTAAATCAACAACTCGCTGGTGGGTAAATTAATACACTAGCGCCACCTAGGTGATGAAAACATATGAAATCCAATGTGGCGGTTAAACGAAGGCGAGAGACAAACTCCAGTAATAAATAAAAAGATGAACAACTAAAAAAAAAATATTGGAGGGTGGTTGTGATGCCTACCAAGATGGTGGATTGCACATACCAAGATGGTATAGTGAGTTTGGACGGAGGGAAGTGTGGGGAACTTCCGGAAATTAAGGTTTTTCAAATAATTTTTTTAATACATTTTTAGAAAATTTTAAAATGGTTTTTTTTTACATTTTTAATACAATTTGTTTGAATTTTTTTTTATTTTTTTATTTGTTTTTTATTTTCTGAGTTTTCGAGGTCAAAGGTCTCGGAAGCCAAGGTCAGGGTTAGGGTCACCTGGATCCAATATGGCCGCCGGCAGACCGGAATGACAGCGTACGAACAGCTCCGACGCTCTGGTCCCAGGTCCCAGTGTGCCAAAATCCCCATAATCCCTCTACTATCATGTTTTGGAATGTGTGTGGAAACGTCATCGCTCCGGTCTTCTGCCTGCATAGGCGTGACGTGACGCCGTATGCCCCTTGCACACTTACAAATTTCCTCTTCAAATATACTAGACAATAAAATTTGAAGACGAAATACTGCCCCTTGAAATTTTGCCATTATCCAAATTTGGTCAAATATGCTTGAATGTGTTTGAACATCTGTCACGCGATCAACGTTTTTTTATTTGACCCAATCAGTCTGATTTTTGTATAAATATATTTTTGAAAATAAGATATTTCTATAGTGTTACCATGCAGCCTACAAAAAAGAATATTAACCATTTCATGAATTACTGAATTTTTACTTCTGAAATAAATGTTAATTTTATTTATCATACATATTTGTTGCGGAATGAAATTAACAGCCTTTTATATTTCACTACTCTTGTTAAATAAACACTTTTAAAATAATTTATTTATGTTCTGACAGATAACATATAATTAATTATATATATAGCATTATTTCGTTTCTAGATATTCGTCACCATTTTAAAATTTTATGAGGTCGTAAATAACCGTTTTTCATGGGCCCAATTCTGATTGACTGAACTTGTTAAAAAATTAACAAATTTATGAACGGTCTTATATACAAGAAATGTTGAGGGAACTGGAGTCATCCAGCTTTTTAAGACAAATATGGTGGCGTTCATGACGTGAAACGACGTCACAACCCTGCAACTTTCTTTGACAAAACTTATTGGAAGCAGTTTGATGGAAAAATTTTACAGTGGGACAGGGGCTTTAGCGGTCACGACTGCTGATGTCTTTGGGAGTAAGAAACATTTTTGGGGATCTATAGAAGCCAGGCAGAAGTAAGAACACAGACAGTTTTTTTTCGGGTGTGCCTATATTTACTGATGGATATCAGCAGGCTGTTGACAGTGTGTTACAATTCCATAGTATCCGTTATTATGGGACCGAGAGGGTTGGCGCCGTGGAAATACACTGGATTCGCATCCGGTAGGAACCGCATTAGATTTCCGGTTTTATAACAAATTGTTTTCCAGCGTTAATTAACTGACAAGCATGCAATATTTCACGTTTTTGTTGAACAGCGTTAAATTTATAGATTTGCAAAATATTCCAGGAAGAAAAATTAAATTGGTTTTACGTAATTTCGTTCCATTATTACATATTTTTTGCAACAAATAAATTCTCTAAAATTAAATATAAATTAATTGGGGCGGGCTAGCTCAACAAATGCCCATTTGTTTTCCAAATCACTCAAGCAAAATTTGGAGTGGTTTCTCCTACGATCCTTAAGGGGCTTCACTATTTTTCTTACAGTCTGATTGTAAGCAGTTTTGTATATTCAAATTTGTTTTTAAATATATGGGATATTTCGATGGAAAAATGTTTCAGGGTAGAAATGAAAGTCGGTATTTTGAGGCCAAGTTATAAGTTTGATTACTGAAACATAAACGAGGCCGTTGAAAAGCGTCGAAAGTCAGCAACAATCGCTGTATGTGGCCCTTCTGCTTACGATGTTTATTCTTCGGTAAAACAGTGTGTTAGACTACAGCGCCAATGCTGTATACTTTCTGAGCAGATTATCATTTTAAAACCCTACAGTCGCCGCTTAAAATTCTGAATAAACAGAACATACGCGAAGATTGTTAATGCTCTTTTCTGTGGCCGCCGCGACGCTACCTTGCGGCCAGACGTGACCTTCAGGCGTTAACAAATAATAATAATAATAATAATAATAATGTCGTGTGGGGAGTGCACCCAGGGCAAGGCAACACCCTCCGAGTGACGGTCTGTCCAGCTGGGGCCCGTGGGTGACCGTCATCCCCGGGCATGACAGAAATGAAACCCTAGAATGGAGCGGCGCTGGAATGCAAGGGCGGGGGAAACGGGAGTACCCCGAGAAAACCCGCCGGAAAGCGGCATCGTCCAGCACGATTCCCACATGCGGGGAGTGAACCCGCCGGGGATCGAACCCGGATCGCCGTGGTGGGAGGCGAGCGCCCTGGACACTACGCCACCGCGGGCCCATTGCGTTAACAAATGTTTAGTAGGGACTCGAAGTTTAATGACAGACTCCCCGGTTCCCTCGGTGATAACCTCGCCGTCGACGACACGTAATCAACAAAACGCAATCAACAACCAATTGATATGGAAATTGAAGATCGTATCGTTTCGTCTAGAGATGTGATAAATGAAAGATGGAGGTGCTTTGATATTTCCGAAATTTAATAAAATGCATTTAACAAAACATTTTTCTATAGGTGGTAATCTGTTTCAACGACATTCCTACCGAAACAAAGTAAACTAGTCGAATTCTTAGTCCTCTGCAATAAAGTACAATAAGCAAAAATTTGCGGGCATTGCAAAATACATTTTTGTCTGATTAGAACCTGCGAAATATTTCGTTGTGATAAAATTGTTCTGTAGTGAATAAAAACGCTTGTTATTGATTGCAAAAAAATAACACTCTTCGCAATAAATACAAAACTATTGTTTTCGCAGTATTATCTGTTTCTGGTTTTCTCTTTTTTTATATTAATAATACGAAAAAATACTGTTCGCTCACTCATCTGATACACCTGCCACTTTGAGTTTGCAATTACATTCCTGGAGAGTTTATCGGAAGGTTAGGAAAATGCGATGCCTTGATAACTCTTATCTGTGCGTAATAAAAATAAATGACAGCTGACCCGTTTTAATTTTGCAATCAGAAATCTATTAATCTGTGATTACGTCTCACAATTCACGTGGAAGGTAGCAAGGGATTTTATTTTTCGTCACTTACTCTGTGGTACATAAGCATGATAAACTAAACTACAAGGAATTATTTTATTACAAATTAATTTTTCAACTTTTATTTATCAGGCAAGCGTGCAATATTTTACATTTTATTTAGACAGCGTTAAATTTACAGATTTGCAAATTTTTGTCAGAAAGTAGGAAAAAAAACTAAAGTTGTTTTACGTAATTTAGTGAAATAGTTAAAAATTTATTGCAGATAAACAACTTTCAAAAGTAAAATAATATATTTTTAATTAATTTTAAATGTTTTTGGTTAAGTATTTCAACTTTATGTTAAGTACAAAAACATTTAGTATTTTTCCCGTGTTTTCTGTAAGGTAGCCCAAATTAAAATTTTGAATTTTAAATTAATGCTTAAAACCAGATAATGATAATGTTTGATTTTGTTTTAATCCAGAGAAAAAAGCATATTACTTTGGTGGGCAAATTTGTGAAAACTTAAACTATAACGCTACGTAAGGAAAGACATTTATTTAGGTAAACCCAATTTTGCTCACGGGATCTACTAACTGAAGAGTGAAAGTAAATACTTAATGAACAGTTGTAAATGGTTCGGAACAATTATTATTTTAACGTTTCTAAAATTCACGGCAATCCTTTACTGGGAACGAGCTACCTGTGGTGCAGAAGCTGCTCACTGGACTCGTGTGTGGAATGGCTACGGTTTGATTCCTAGGAGGACTACCTGAGATAAAACTTAGGTATTTATAAGAACTTACTTTTCAGGAGCTTGATCTTATTTAATAAGATACTTTATGTGGTAAACTATTCAATAACTGCAAAATATCCCCGACGCAAATTGATTCATTAACTGCATAATCTCCCCAACGCAAATTGCCAGGAACTCAAATATTTTTTAGTTATATAATTATTTTCAGGAGTATTATATGAACATTGAAAAATAAAACACAATTTAATTAAAGCACTGTCTGCTTTAACTTTCAAAGCAAAACGAAGCAATAATTAAATATAAATTAAACTTTCCTGGGTCTGAGTTTCAATATTACAAAAAGTCAGGTTCTGTACTGTCAATGCTTTTTTTCGGTCAGAGATAAGTATATAATTTTAAGCGTTGCAACTAACAGATATTTCTTTGTTTGGAACTGCACTAATATCAGTACAACGCTCTGTCACACATAGAAACAAATAAAATAAAATGGTGTTTCTTTTTGACGTTCTTAGCAGCAGATGTTTATGATACTACAGGATATAGTACAAACAGCGAATTGTCTCTCACACGTAAGAGACACGCTTAATGGACGATGTTTTCTGTTTGTACAGTTTAGTAGATGATCAAAGCCGAAGACCAATATTTAGGACACTACCCATAATGGTTAAATATTTCACTTACAATTAAACGCTAAGACACAACCATTCACCCTTCCCTTAGATGGGACTCATAAGAATATCACGTAAGAATAGCTTACCTACTAAAAAGTACAGTAAAATGGTATAAGGAATCAAGTGATCACTATCGATCAGGTGAAATTCCTATTTTACTCAGTGATCTCAGATTTTTAGAGTAATGATCATGATCTGGGCACGATAATGCTCATCATTTAAAAAAAATCCATTTCTGGGAGATAAGTTAAGCTGGAAAGGCAGAGTACGTTGTACTGGTCAGGAAATTAGGCTATGATGAAATGGCTGAGAGTAAAATTGACATGTTCGTGTTGTGATCTTGAAGTTCATGGTTTATTCGGAATGTGGGGTAGAAACTACACAAGGAAATGAGTGATTATAGGTGATCAGGTGAAAATCGAATGTTAATGAATGACGAGCGATCTTGACCGTGGTAAACTTTCAGAAAAAAATATCTTATCAGAGAGTAAGTTAAATCCCACATTCCTTTATGTTGGTATTATAACTAAATGCATTATTGAAGAGAAGTTGGCAAGACTGGAAAATACCGCCAGGCTTTCTCGTACGAGCGTCTGTGGTAACTGTGCATGCGTTTATGAGCAGTCATGATAACTGCGCAAGTGCGTTTCCGCCAATCTTTTATTAACATTGTATTTCTACCTAACAGGACGACCTAGGCTAACCTAGGATTACACAGGATAGTAGATGAATAAGTAACCAGTTATCACAAGTGTATGGGCATTAGCCAAGGCCAAGACTATCTACAGTTTTCTCGCAAAAATTCCTCAAGATGTCCGTTGTCTGTGTTCAGAGCATACAATTATTCGAGCACAATAATGTTACATGTCGTCGGTGCTTTGCATCCCCAGAGCGAGCGTAGAGTGTGTGGAGGACAGAGTAGTGATATGATATCGGGCGGCGAGTCACAAAGAAATGTTTGATTGACAGGCGAGCGATAATCCTACCAGGGTTTCGAGTTATGAAGGCATACCGCCACGATAACCTTTCGACGGCTCACGTGCTGCTGACCTTCGGAAGATGTAATTAATGCGTTTATCTGAAGAAATTTCTGGTTTACTGACCTCGTTTCTCTGCGTGACTCGGGGTGCGTTGAACCTTCCAGACGGCCAGGACGACTGATATAAGCGTCAGACCTCCGAGCAAAAATAAATATTTTATGAGAGTCGAGAATCTGGGCGATTGTGCGACGTTAAGCGATAGACAACGAGCTAGAAGAGCAACGAGTAACGCCGGAAGTGACCAGCGGTAGGAAACTCTGCGATTGCGAGCATCAGAGCAGCGAAGAGTGCGATTGGCAGGCTGGACTATTGGACTGGGTGCATGAGTGAAATACATCACAAATTATGGCAACAAACAGACTGAACGTGTGTTAATGACAAGTATGAGACATTAAAAAGAACGTTAATTAGAGTTGAAATGGAAACTAAATATTGCGCTCACTGAAAAATGAAATAGTAATAGTGGAGATAGGTAATTTTATGCTGCAAAAAAATTGCTGTACCACTAAATTAAAAATCGAATTTAGTTATTTTATTTTTATTAAGACCTCCATCCCTTAATAACTCAGATACGCCTTTCAGGCTTCCTGTAACAATAATAACAATTTAAATTTAATTTATTTTAACATTTGTGTGATCTGCACATGTTATATTAACTATACGTGGTTATATATCAAACGCTTATATTAAGAGTACGTTCCGTACAAGTGCATATTTGCCAAAAAAAAACGAGAATCAGGATAACTTACTGTAATCGTGTATCGATAATGACCGTATATTAACATAACATATCTACTTAATAAACGTGGTTTAACAAATCGCGGATTGCTACATATACACTATTGAGAAGTTTGCACTACCAAAGTTTTATAAATAAAAAATATTTGCTTTTACGAAAGGCTGCATCGTGACGGTCGATGGAGGCATCATTATCCTAAAAACGTTTATTACGATTTTTCGGAGGCTGAAAATATATCAGGGGGGACACGCGGACATACATACCGACATTCCACCTATTTCATAAGCCTATCTTTCCACAAAAAGTAGGCTAAAAACGATTGCGACAAAAGCGCTGCATACGTTACTGCACGGGAAACGTAACGTATTTTGGAGACGGCAGAAAGGCGACGTGAGCCAAAGGAAGAGAAGAGACGTCATTCAACAAGGAGGAGCCAAGCTGCTCGCTTTCTGCGGTCTAGCCAATGAACGAATTATTTCACGTGCGACGAATTCTCTTTAATATTTCCTGCAAAGAATGCTGGAACCCAACCACTTCTTAAACAGTCTTCTACCACGCTGTTGCAAGTTGAACAGCGATGTCATGAGCAACCGCTGTGTCGTGGTGGGTTTCCATAAAGTCTGTTTCTCACTGCTCCATGCGTGGACAAAACCTGACCAGGTTTGATCAGACTCGTCCCCTCATTTTGTCACGCAACGTTTTGAACTTTTGGTAACATACATAGCTAACTCGCATTCGTGCGGTAACGTGTTCGATTCGCTACGTATGTTTCCAATATGCTATGTATACAGATTTCACAATTAAACTCCTGTACATTCCTTCAAAAAATGTACTTATTCAGTTAAGCTTTTGATGAGCGAATCTGCATTTAAATTAAAACATATTACGTATTTTTTTTTGTAGAACCAGTTTTCTACATTTGTAAAGACTTATCACGGTTGAGTGAGCACTTTTGAAATAAATCTTTAAAAAATGTCGCTGCCCCAACCTGCGTGTAGATTACCGGGCAAACAAACTGGTGTGCGCCCAGTTAAGTTGGCAACGACAGAGGCAAAGTAGTTCCATGTCTTCATTGAATTAAAATCATTAGGTGAAAATTTATGAATGCTGAAATTATTGCTTTTACTTTCAGTTTTTCAATACATAAAGTGTAAGAATGAGTAAATTTATAAAAGTTTATTTTTTTTAATAATTTCACCGTTTCCCTTGACATTCGCGCGAATAAAGTGTTCAGACCAATGTCAATATTAACTGTACATCTTGTGTAAGAATACACAATGTGCATACAAGTAGATCATAAGCAGGGTTTTCAATAGTGCTCGGTTAACCGTAAACAGCCTATAAGCAAGATTATTTTTCAAAACGTCCTGTAATTTACATAAAATCCTTACATGCGGTTAATTTTTAACCTGCGTAATTATTTGAATTCATAATTGAAGTGCGAGAGAAGAAGGGCACTTTGTTGAAAATTTCAAGTTGAATTCTTCCACTAACTGAGAGTTGAAATTATCTACCACCCTCAAGAGCGAAATGTTGATGGCGAGAGCAGGCCGGTGCGGGCGCGGGATGCTATTCTCCTAGCACGTCGACGTAGGAGTCGAAAGGGTAAACGATGTAGGAAGTTAAAACTGGAGATGGATATTGCTTCCTCTGCCTTTCCCATCAGCAGGACCTCCGCACGCGAGAGAAGGCGCTTTCTCTCTCTTTCTTTTTTCAAAGAATCCCTCTCCATAGCTGGTAACGGGCTCAGTCTTGAAATACGCCCAACCACGCGAGCGTCATTCTAGCTGTGAAATGAGAGTGCGGCTGGATCCCGGGCGAGGGAGGCGCCGAGAAAAAAAGAGACGAAGGAAGGTAAAGGAGAGGAAAACCATCCGATGGCGCGAAGGGAAGGGCGGTCATTTGTGCGTGAGTGTGCAGGAAGAGGAAGGTGATGTCATCCCAGGGTGAACATAATGGACAGGAAGTGCTGTGACGTCACAAGTGTGAAGCCAAGATGGCCCCCGGGGAAGCCACACGTCGATCCTCCTCCATAGTTCTGCGACTCTTGTGTTTTCCACGAAAGTATGGCCTTTCCGCACTCTGCTAAAAGCTATCGTGGGATGTTGAAGGAAAATGACTTCTAACGTTTACGTTTTATGCGCAAAAGGCTAAACGCGAAGATGAGAGGGAGCATCTTACAAGCTCACGCATTAAAATAGCGTAAACTTACATTTGAAACTACACACGCGTATATAGGGCTTGTTCTGGATTCGAACCTGGGACCGCACTAGTCGAAGGTGCCTAAGCAACCACGGCCACGGAGGTCGTCATTGGCTGTTGGAGTATCATGAGAAACGAGAAATTTCCAGCCAAGCAGTACTAGGCCTACTTTGTTTCGTATATGTCGCAATTTTACCCATGTACTCATCTTGCAGTTACTGATGTTATCGGTAATATATACTGCATGGAAATTTACAGGAGTTCACTCGAGGACTACTTAGAATGCTGTCACGTCTACGTTTAGGCAACTTTTTGCAAGTGGATCACGCGGAAAGGAAGGAAGCGAGCATCTAATACCTAGGGGCAGTGATATTTCGCGAAAAGATTTCGAGACAAGATATAGTCCAAAGCACTGTAGGGTCGTATAGCTTATTTTATTGGCTAAAAATGCTCTGGCCCGTGCGCACGAATCACGAAGGTTCAGTGTCGTAGTTACTTAGTCCTGAGTGGCTTGGTCAGAGACGGACACGGCACCAGCAGCCAATGGAGATAAAACAGCAGCTGAGGTGTGTATATAGCATTTAAGTCTACTGTATGCTCCGATTATTACGCGAAAAGTCAGTGGCCCTACTAATACCTTGCTACCGATTCTGGGATCGAACTGGCTACTCGCTGAGGAAGCGGACATTGAACAGAGAGCTGCGACCGAAGCCATGTCTGCGGAGTCTGAGCTACACAATTGACTTGCAAAAATGTCCTATTCCTACTCATAATGCGCAGCCTCCAGAAGTTTGTTTACCAGACGAACCCCTTAAGTCAGTGTCCATTTAACTATAAACGTTGATATGTGCTGTTCACGGTAAAGTGAGCAGCTTTGATGCCCTAGTCACTTTTTACTTTCAGCCATTTTTCATCCTTCAACTTCCTTTTTTAAATAAATATTGTCGTGTAAGTAATAAGCACAGTGTGCGTGTTCCACTGCACTCGGAAATTAACGCCCAAGGCTAAAATGAAATATATTTATTGACAATTATTCCACACGAGAGGATTTTAAAAAGTGCTCACTTTGCCTTGAATGGCCTATATCACAATAGAGATATTAGAACCTCGCCCACTGGCTGCCACATTATAATAACGCGAATCTAGCAGAGTACTCTCGTCTAACCTGAAGAAGCCAGGAAATTTCGAGAAGTCACTTTGCAACAAGCTAGACTCAACTGTCTCCCTGTGCCTTAGAGCCACATTAGATCGTCTACTGGCCGGTAAAGCGTTCAGCTGTGTGGCTCAGGTTACTCATGATTCGGTCATACTATTGCTCCTAATTTTATAGTATTCGAAGTTATTAAGCGCGAGTTAAGATTGCTGTGAACCTGTCGTAACAGTAACACAGCATCACAAAGATCGTTCAATTTGCTCTCTCATCATACAACTTCTCAAAATTTCTGTGTCTGTACTAAACTGTTATCTCCTGTGATGCTATCCTCTGCGGAGCAGTTCCGTGTCCCCATCTGTGGGTTATTCATGGTAAACTGAGTACTTTTGAAAGCCCTGCTTTAAATAACCACTTGTACGTACATGGTGTATTCTTCCACCATATGTAACAGTGACATAGGCCTGAACACTTTTTCGATACGTCGGTCAAGCCGATCTGTGAAATCATCAGAAAAGTAAAGGTATTATTTTTAATTTGTTAATGCGTGCGTTATAAAAACAGAAACTAAAATAAATAATTTCAGTATTCACGAATGCTTGCCTAGCACTTTTCATTAATCGTTTATACACAAAACCACCTTCCCTTTATCGTTACCAATTTTAATGGGTGTACGCCAGTTAGTGTGCTCGTTAAAAAATAAAAGATTTTTTAATTAAACGTCGAAATTGAAACCACGCCATCTATAAGCTAATATAAACAAGAAATCATAATAGCAATTCACCTAGTATTTTTGCATTGAAAGTGAAGTTAGAAAAACAGCGTCGGGAGTCCGCAACTTCACGTACCTGCGTGCACAACACGTTGCATACCACGAAGGCGAACATAACTGTTTGCGTCGTGCCGTGACCTCCTGTACATAGGCAACCATGTCGATACATGCAGACTTGCAACGTCACTGTTTGTAAACCACTTCTGACCGCCTTAAACACCCGAACTGCTGATCTCCCGTTGTTCGTGAAGTTTCACACACGCTTACTAACAAGCAACCACCACCATTTGCCACGTATCTTGTCTGTATGCTGTCCTATGTGCAGACGCTGTCCGCATGGTGCGCCAGTGCAGTTCGCCTTCGTGATATGCAACTTGTTGTGCACGCAGGTGCGTGAAGTTGCGGAACCCCGGCACTGCTTCCCTATTTCAATTTCAGTTTTGAAATACTAGCAAAATTTTTCCAAACATTTTGATACAAGGATTTTTTGTTTGCATTAGCCCTTAGATGCCGTGGTTTGAATCTCGACATATAGTTCGAAAACACCTTATATGCAGGCAGGGAGAGTGACTTTTTCCAGAGGTTGATTTCAATAGTGCTCAGACAATCGTGGACACCCTATACCACATCGGATAGTTAACTGGTGGGTTGCGGCAGCTCGCGGGTAATTATTTCGTGGAACGTACGCTACAACGAAACGGAAGCATGCTGTCCCGGCGCTTCGGGTTGCTGTCGGGGGTTGAAGGGAGGGTGTGGGACGAAATACCCACCATGTTAATTTTTTTCCTCCCTGCGTTGCAACAACTGCATAGGGGGCGTCCGCAGCTGCGGCGGTCCTTCATTGGCCNGAGGAAGGGATGGGCGGCGAACATGTTCCGGGAGCTCCATCGAACAGGGTTAACGCGTTGGCCGACATTCGAGAACTACATGGCGACTGCGCGTGTTTTCGCTGAGTGACGACGCGGACCGCTCGTTTAAACCGGGCTCGAGCTCCGGCACAGAAATACGTCTGTACGTGTAACACGTACCAACTGATGGCGAATTTCTGATGACCCATGATAGGGTACTCAGGTAAAGGCTTTAATGAGTAAAAGTCCGGAGTATCTCAGATTGGCGAGGAGGACAGGTTTTTAAAGAGAAAACCGGTAGAATACCGAGTAACGGCAAGTAAGAAAAGTGAATGGCCCAAAGAGACCAAGAGGAGAAAGTGCCGTGCACTGCCTTACTCACCAGAGTACAGATGCAGTGCGGGAGGATGGAGGGTGTGCTGGCCTTCGGGCCTTAAAAACCTGCACGTGTAACACGGTTCGGGTCGTGAAGCCTACCCGAAACTAAATGCTCTTCACGGTAAACTGCTCACTTTTGTAAGCCCTGCTTAAGCCCTGCTTATAACGCAGAGTAAATAAGTATAAGGTGGTGAAAATAGCCGCTTATTCTGCGAACTCATATCGCACGCGCCACCAAAATGGCTTCACTAGCCAGCAACATGTTGGCACGCCGTTCGCCAATCAGCGCCTGGTGACTTACGTTCCAACCAGCAGCTCAACCAATTGGGTACATTTCGCAGCACGCGGTAGCCAATCAGACACAAGATCTATTTCAGTATGTGGAAATATTTTTTCAAAAGCGAAAGATACCCGTGCATTGACATGAACATTAACTTTGGAAATGGGCAGTACCTGCTGGAATATCAAATGCACGCTCAATTCCAAAATGCGTATTTTGGACGCGCTCCCAATCCACGATACTGAGCCCTGATAAGTTCAAGAGTTTGGTCCCGCTCGTGGTATTCGATGCGAGTAAACAGGACGGGCGTATTACCTCCAATGTTATCGACACTGCAGGGTCGAATTCACGAAACATGGAAATATACACGCAAACACGTACGTATTCTGCCTGATACCTTCACGACCGGCTTGTATCGTACAATTGCCGAGATAAGACCTTCAAAATGTCGTGAGTGCAACTGAGAATATATAAGTGTAACAGTTCACACACTATAACTGTTTATTCGTCTTCGAGCATCGCCAGCTTCAAGGTTAGAGAAGGTGCTGAAACGGCATAATGGTTGGTCGTATGTCAGGTGGTGGGGTTTGCCAGCCCGCTACATTTCCTGGGTCGACGATGCGGACGTCGAGCCGTGAACACAGAAGATTGCAATTGATAAACCTAGGGTTTTTTCCCCCCCTTTTTGTACATTACCAAATAAAATAAGTTTTTAAAAAATAAGTTTTTCTTATTTTAAAATACCCCCGCTTTATATAAAAAATATTTTAATTTAAAAAATACTAACATTAAAAATAAAACAGAAAATAAAATATGAAAATTTACATACTTTGCAGGAATGGTCAATGTCACCATTCGGTACATGTCGATAGCAGGCTGCATAATCCATAAATTAGCGCTACTTAGACGTTGAAAATAGAATCCAGTATGGAGGCCACCGACAGCACCATCTATACACTAAAAATTATACATAAATATGGCCGCCACCTGGTGTCCACATCGTTAGCTCGTCTGGTGGGTAAATCGATAATTAATACACAAGCACCACCTACGTGTTGAGAATGGAAACGAATGACAAACAAAAGAAAAACCAAAATGGCTGTGTACGACGGAATTAATAATGGCTATAGGCTGAGGTAGGGGAATGTTAAGACAATGTTATTGATTGGAGAGGGGTCAGAAATGTAAGTTGTTTTAATATAAACTTTTCAATAATAATTGTTTATAAATTTTTTATAAAATTTTTTAAATTTTTTTAAAAATAGGTGTACTATTTTTTTTTATAGATCTTGGAAAATGTTTAGGATTTTTCGGATTTCAAGGTTTAAGGCCACCGCGCTAAGGCCAAGGTCAATGGCACCTTGATACAATTTGGTGGCTAAGATGGCTGACATAACCAAGATGGCTGATTGTCAGATTTGACTTCGGACCTTGTATATTGATTTGGCGTACCCTATGATTAAAAATTCAGTATGACCGCCACTGCTCTGCACTCGAAAACGATCACCCCAAATCCTTCCGATGGATCGAAAAATGTATTTCGGGGGATCGTTTTTCCAACTGGAAGGATCGGTGCTTTTTTGGAGGGAAAAACATAAAATTGTAAGGGAGAAAAAAAGGAGAATTTTTAGGTACATTTAGTTGAGTTTAAGAGAAAAGCAGAAATTTCGAGAAACAAAAAGGGAAATTACAAAATGGCGGCGGCTGGCTGCGGCTCAGGTCCCCCGTCTCCTTGCCACCACCTCCTTGTTTTCCAACTACTGTAAACACTCAGCACTCTGGCAGCTCCATTACATGTAGCCGGTTCAGCCAGGAGAGTAGAGCCTGTTGGATATTCGCCCCCTCATCCCTAGAAATTACTCTGATAAAAAATTATTCTAATAAAAATGTTTTAATAAAACCAATTACAAAAAATTAAATAGTATCGGCCCTCCGCCTTGGATTTTTAATAATTATATCGGTCTAGAGAGTTACTGCAGATCATAATTCAATTTTTCAAGGAAATTTTAAAAAATACAATCTTGTAATGTTTCGTAGAAAAGAGTTCAATAAAAATGTAATCATTTCGGCCTGCCGCTTCGGTACCCAGTGCATCGGGGGAAGTAATGATCACCCCTCCTCCTTCTTGAAAACAAGTACCAAAATAATTATTTAAATAATTTCGGCCTGCTACCTCGGATATTTATTGCTTTTCTTATTTTAAAAAACCAATGAAGAGCGTGTCATCGCTGCGATTGTAGAAATGTGAATGTTTTAGCGGAATGTATATTGCGGGTACGAAAACTCTCAGCACAAATACGCATACGCACGTGCTGACGAGAGCAGCTGCCGCGATGCAGAAAGGCCAGGTGCCAGTCGTGAGTTGTCCGTTACGAGCGAACACTGCCGTCCACCTTCAGTCACGAACCGTCTCTAAAACTTCGTTCATGTAGCAGTGCTTGCGCAGAACCTGGGTCAGGTGGTCATCCCTTTGACAAGCGTAGTGTTGGGTTGAGTACACGAAACCACGTGCCTGTCAGGGCCGCAGTCAGCTCTCTAAGTTATGCTGCCGTAGCGACACCGCGCGTGCTTATCAGTAGGGGCGGCGGTATTTCGCGGAAAAGATTTAGAGACAAGATACAGTCTAAAACACTGTAGGATCGTCCAGCTTCTTTGATTGATTATAAAATGTTCTGGCCCCGTGTTAACCGTTTGCGCACGAATCACGAAGGTTCAGCGTCGGAGTTACTTAGTCCTGAGTGGCTTGGTCAAAGACGGACACGGCACCAGCAGCCAATGGAGGTATAACAAGAGCTGAGGTGTGTATATAGTATTGAAGTCTACTGTGTGCTCCGATATTTACGCGAGAAGTCACTGGCCCCGCTTATCAGCAATGCAGTGTCTTACATTATGCTGGTGTAGCTACACGCAGCGGCTCTGTGTTACCGGAGTCACACATAGGTGCATGGTCAGGCCGGGGGAGGGGTTGGAGACTCCGCCACTCACTCGTGACTCTCCAGATCGTGGCAGGCGAGGAACACGACGATTGGGCGGGCAGATGGGGACTCCCCCACTCCTCCCAGGGTCTTCCCCGGCCCACTGGTGATTCCCACAATGGGGGATCCCCCGGGACTCCCCCACTCCCTCCCCTTCAAAATGAAAAAAAAAACATTTGCCAGTCCTACACAGAAATTCACACAGGATATACACTGAATCTCCCGCCTCCCCCCAGACCCACCGTTCAATAAAGTAACCACATATATATGCACAGAACTATTTACCTGTGTATCAATCTGCTGGCAGTTCGTATTATTCAGCTATTTATCATTTCCCCACCAGATATAATGCAGTTGATTAGCCTCCCTCTTCCCTCCTAGATCTCAATATCCAATACAACCACCTCATACTTGAAACGAAATATTTCGGAGTGGGGAGGATTGCATGTGAGGGAAATGGTACAGGTTTATAAAGACCGAAGGCCAGCATACCCTCCTTCCTCCCGCACTATAACTGTACTCTGGTGAGTAAGACAGTGTACGGCAATTACTCCTCTTGTCTCTTCGTGCCATTCACTTTCTTTAGTGCCGTTACATGGTATCCTACCGGTTTTATCTTCAAAAACCTGTCCTCCTCGCCAATCTGAGATATTTCAACTTCACTTTGTTGAAACCTTTACCCGAATATGCCATTATGGGTCATTAGAATTTTACTCTTGCCACTCGTCAAGATTTTCAAGCCTTCTACCAACCTTAGTGGCAAACTCATTCCAAATGTTATGCATATCTTTATTGGTTATAACATTTTTCAGTCATAAGTGAATGCCCTTTTCTTCTGTGATTTCCGTCAACCAAGTTCTTATGTCTTCTGTCTTCAGACAGTCGGAAATCACATGCTGAACTGTATCGTCAACTCCGCACACTTCCCACAACGGAGATCGCACCAGCCGCAGGCTGTGTAGTTTTGCCTTAAAATTTCCGTGGCCTGTATACAATCGCATACTGTAGTGGTTGATCTTTATCCACTTGCACTCCATTCTTGCTCTTATATTGGGCAGCAGCTCATAGGTATGTCTGCAACGTTCTGAAGGGAAATGGTACAGCGCAAAATACGATGTAAACTCACGAAAGCTCTGCTGAAGACTGATCTCGATCGAGCTAAATCATTGACGCAGAGGGAAAGGAGGGCCGAACCGTATATAAGGCCAAGCGCCTCCGGTTTCACCGTCTTTCGGCGTCTGTTACCAGCATTGTTAGAAGCATTCTGCAATCCGTGGTTATACCCACAGCATCCTTCCACTGTACAGAGAGTTAGTACTCACTTTGATTTAATTATAGTGAAACAACGCGATCAGACAGACAGCCGCCACTGCAGTCCGTGCTGACCGGCCACGGAGGCCGTGCGTGGTTTTATCGCGAAGGCATGCGGGGGCATACAGATGCAGTAAGCGGGATATGAGGTGAAGAGCGGGTGTTGGCTGGCGGGCACAGTCGTGAGTGCGTGTCATCACAACAGCTGCTGTGAGGCTTCGGTCACCGTGCATCAATTGCGTATTGAAACGTCACATGTTTATTCCCATGCATGCACATGCCGAAGGAAACATATGTCACTCACTAATGAGCAATAGGAATTTAATTGTCTCGGTAAAATAAAATTCGCCAACGATTATAGTTAATAAATGTTTTTAAAAAAATCCAAAATCGAACTGTATTTGTGATATACTGTTAACCATCCTTAAGGGTCTTCTATCAAAAATGTCATAAATACCACAGTGTAACTAACATAAAACAGAGCTTAAGAAAAAATCTGCAAAATTGACACAATCTTAATTTTTTTCCAGCTGCATAGTGAAAATGAAGTGGATTTGTTCACGTATTTCAACATACTTAGCATGTTTCGTTTGTAATTGCTGCTGCTTTTCTAGAGTTTTGCTGATGTTTTGAAAACATCCATCTCATAGAAAGGAAAGGTAATGGCAGGAAACAAAAAAAAATATGTAATAGGCGGGAACAATAATTTCCATGACACACCAATAGGCTGGTGTAAAAAATATATTACCCGAAAGTTTAACGCTGCATTACATACAGACGCGAGCTACCATTTAACCACAGGTGTTGAATTCCACGCTTTAACGCCGTGCTGGTTGTGGACGACAAGCCTTGGCGCAGTTCGCATGGACAGTCCTTATGAACAGTCGCGCAGAGCACCGCAGGAATCCTGCGCGCGCTGCGGTTCACTACTGACATGATGCGACGCCGATATCCGGCCAGCCCCTAGGTGTCGAGGGGGAGGCGTAGGGTGTTCCAGCGGAGTTGAGGAGGGGCAGTGCTCAGGGTCTGCATTGTCGTCCGCAGACATGCCCAGGCCGAGGCTCTGCGCCCGCCATGCCGACTCAGCTTGCATGTGCAGCGACGTTTATCACATGCAAAATGCTGAAACGACGTATGTACTGGACATGAGGTGGCTCGGACACTCGACGCCTGACCATCCCTGGATCGTCAAGAAAGACATTTTGAAATACGTACCACGAATGTTTTTAAGTAATGTTATGTACGTGTATTTTTAAATAAAAAATACGTTTCAGCTTAATTAACATTAATTTTATTCTTGCCTCTCTTTATATGGAGTATTACGGGATTGGAGATAGCTAGCTCTGTGAAGACAGGCTAACACTGCTCTTCCCATACATGTACAGGCGCTGACCTAGTATATCTGACACCGTGCAGGTGCGAATAAGACTTTGAAGCACATGCTTGCACCTGTGCAGTTACCTGATGCCGTGCAGGTGCAGATCTGTGAAAATGCTAACATTTCACTTCCCCCCCCCCGGCCTATCCCGTTCGCTCCCTGCTGCTTCCCCTCCTCCTCCTCTTCAAAAGCAGCCTTAAACACTTGCGGTCATGACCTTAAATACCGCCGGTTATAACCAGATTCTTCCAGGTTTATACGTATGGGATGCAGAGATCAATATCAGTTTGCGTGCACTTAGCTCGGGTAGACAAACCCCCCCCCTCCTTTTTTTTTCTTTCCCCACAGTGGAATTTAGAGTGGGACTGTTATGACAAGCACATCTGTCTCGCAAGCTTGCTGGGCAGTTATTATTTTTTAATTCAATTTCTTAAAACGCAGAGCTGAATATCACCTTTTTAATCATTAAACATGTTTTTCGAGATCAAATAGTATTAATATTCACATATTATTTTATGAGGACCTGCCTGGAATGCACTATCGAATTTTACTAAAAGAAAGTATTAATAGTTAAATGTGTGATTACAGGGGATCTGGCCTACTGTGCAATTGAAATCGTGAAAAATTATTTACATCGGAAGAATTAAAAAATGTTATATACCTTCTCGTGTATGAAAAATAACATCTTTGAATTCGTAAATAAATATACACACTGGCGATTGGTAGTCGCGCGAGCGGAGGTTTGTATGCAAGCGCGCGTTTTTTCTAAGTAAATCAATAAAAATCCGAGTAAGTGAGCCAAAATTTTTTAAACTATAATTTTTCTTACAGGTTTTTGTTGGGGAGGAGGGGGGGGGATCAATACGACCCCAGATGCACTGGGTACCGAAGTGGCAGGCCGAAATTGTTTAATTTTTATTTAAATAGTTTCTAGGCAACATTACTACATTGCATTCTTTTTAATTACCTTGAAAAATGGAATTATGATCTGTAACGACACTCTAAACCGATATAATTATTAAAAATACAGGTTGGCAGGCCGATAATTTTTAATCTTTTGTCAAAATAATTTTTTGTTAAAATAATTTCTATAAGAATAATTATTTTTATCAAACTTTTTTTTAGGGATGATGGGTGGAAGAACATCCAACATGGCATCGAGCCCTGGCTGTGACGCCAACAAAGAGGGCGGACTGCACCGACCAACATGGCCGCCGGCCGCTTGTGACGTTGTGGCAGACAACTCCGAACTCCGATCCCTGAACCCCCTTTATCCTACTACTCTCATGACATCGTACAATATAAATATATAATTCACTTAGTCGGAAAATTCGACAGTCCCGATTTGTGAATGTTATCCAGCTTATCGGTTTTGGGGTGGAGAGCCACAACTTCTTCGCATTTACATTTCACCTTTACATCACGCAATGTTGAGCGGGTGTCTGAAAATTGCGTGAAATCTCACAGACAACACATTCAAACCTGTAAGCATCGGTAATCATGTTATGATCGTGCATTCTTATACTGCATGTAATGCACTATTGAGGAACGTTAATTATTATATAATATAACATTAGTATGCTATTTTTTAAAATAATATTGAAAATTTTTGTACATTTTTGAAAAAAAAAAACACAGTAATTAATCACGTGAAAGCATTCAACAATTTATTTTTCATAATGATTCTTATCGATTAATTTATATGCTTACTTAATATACCTTGCCCCATTTTAGGGTATTTGAAAACTGAATGTTGAAAACATTATTTAATTTTTTATTTTATTTTAAGTGGCGTATTTTAATGTCAGTAGCATATGTTGAATTTATTCATGCTTTTATAAAATTGACAGCTTAATGTTTACTCTCACAATCCTCAGCAATGAACATAAAGAGTATAATAAATACATTCAATGTTATTCTCACGATATTATGGTAGGAAATCACCATGGTCAAAGTACTTGGAAAAAGTGTTTTATTAATGGTTCTAATTGGTAGTACAGCAATTGCTTTCGCATATGTGGACGGTATACAAGACGTAAACATGTATTTTTGTACTACTAACATAAATATTACATTTTGTCACAGTTTTTTTATTTTGATAAAAATTTGTTTCCGTGTTACCCTATCCTCAAAGTGAAAGAAAAAACATTAATTTAGATTTTTACCTACAAAAAGTGGATGATGGCAGCCATTTTTCATACACACTGCAAGAAAATTTCACAGATTTCGGAAGTTTTCGTAACTAGCCGTAACTTTTTTAGTTAGAGAAACTTTTTTTTTGTAGTTTTAAGCGTCAGTAAAAACTTACAGAAACTACTATTACACTGTGTATATTATAAAATAAATTTTGTATTTTCAAGATAGTGGCTATCTGCTTTCAGCATTCAAATGACTGTTTTACCTCACTTTATACACGGACCTTTGAAAAAAAAAGTCGATGTTTTAATTAAATCTGTAGTGCATTATATAACCCCACTTCAGTCTGAATGTCATTAACATTAGTGTGGCAAGAGGTACTAAGTGTTAATACACTGCGCAGTGCAATGTAAAACAAATTGGAACATTCGCAATTTCGAAACTACGTAAATAAATAAAAATAAATAAACTTTTACTTACTGTACTGTAATTTGCAAACTATAGATAGTTTAAATTAAGAGAAAACACAGGCAAAATTCACGAGGAGATGTTTTAAGTCATGTTATTACATGTAATAGTAACCAATATGTAATGTCCGACGGCCTGAAGATGCTGCAACTGTTTCATGAGAATGCATCACGCAGATAAGCACATGATTAGACGCATCCTGGCGGAGCTTCAGTCATTCGTTGCCTGTCCTGGCGGCATGTTTTGTATTCTATTCAAGTGATAACGGCGTGTTCTGTTAGCTGTTTTGTTAAGGACGAGTGTCATAAAGTTGTTTATTCTCGATCATCGGAGTTAATAATTGTTGTAAATATCTGTGCATGCCATTACAAGAAATATGTTGACAAGTTCTTTCATTGGTATGGTAGTAAGTGTTGTGGCCCTTTTGTCATGCACAATAAACCTATTTTGAAGTCCTTAAGGGAAATCACTCTGCAGCTGTCTGCTAAACATGAACATCAGAAACTTATACCAGACTGTATGTGCACACTGTTTTCGAAAGTTGAATAAAACCTTAGAATTAGAGGTTGACAGAGAATAACAGAACAATGATGGTAATTTTGAGCCAGAGTTCATTGCTGTAGAAGCGGTTAGCCACGCACGTGATACTCTGGATGAATCTCCTATTCATTTGCAAAGGTCTCCTCAGTGCAATGGAAGACCAAGAATGGGGCAAAAGATTGATAACCTATAATGTAAAATTAGAAGAAAATTGGAAACAAGTATCTCATTTTCCAATGATGCTACTAACAATGAAGAAATTACTGCAAATAACAATTTATGTTACCTTGAATTAATAGAAGAGTTAAAGGAGAAATTCGCACATGCTAGCACATTTGATGAGAAATACAAAATTGTAAGTTTGGTGCCAAAACGCTGGGGCATTTATAAAACAAAAGCTGAGTTTAAGTGCAGTGAATATTAATTAAGAAATGCAAGAAATTTAAAGGCGAAACATGGTGAGCTAACAAATTTCTATAACAAAAAAAGTGGAAATCGCATAAGTAATGAAACCGTAAAAGCTGTAACAGATTTTTACAAGAGTGATAATGTAAGCAGAATCATGCCGGGTTCAAAGGACTGGACAAAAGTGTATTATTTTAGTAATGCTTCAACTGCTCAGAAAAAAAATTGTTAACCTGGCTAAGTACAAAGATGATTTTCGTCTGTCTGTCAAATGACATTTTTTTGCAACATCACATGGCAAAAGTCCGTGTGATGGTGCCGGAAGTGCATTTAAACGTCTTTTGACAACGGTTAGTTTACAAACAACCACTGAAAACGACATTGTGTTGCCACAAAAAACGTTCGAATTTCGTTCAAGCAAAATTTTCGGAATATAATGTTTTCTTGTGCCGTCAGAAGATATTGTTTGTGAAGAGAAGTTACTTGAAAGACGATTTCAAGAAACTGAAACCATTCCCATACAAGACGGTATAATGGTTTTGTTCCAGTAGATGGAGATAAAGGCTATTCACGGTAAAGTGAGTAATTTTAAAAGCTCTCTCATTTGGAATAAGAGTAAATAAATGTATTTTATTTTAGCCTTAGTTGTTAACTTCCAAGTGCGGTTTACCGTGTTTATTACTTAAACGGTAATATTTATTTTAAAAGGTTGTTAAAGGTAAAAAGTAACTAGAACCTCAAAAGGACTCACTTTATCGTGAACTGCCTATAATATTGCTGTCTACCAATACTCATCATCACAGAACTATTTAGTTGTACCCATCACCAAACCACAACAAGTTATTTGGCCAGACCTGAACGATTATGTAAGTTTTATTTATGACGGTGACTGGTGGATTTGAATTGTTACAGGAAAAGAAACTGTGGAGGGAGAAGAAGAGTACAAGGGTTTTTTTCTCATCCTAAAGGCCCAAGCACTCACTTTAAACATACGAAGGATTTGGTAAATGTGAAAGAAGTGAATATTTAAAGAATATTGTCACCATTTGAGGTAGTAACTTACAATGGATATACACACGACATAAGCAGCAAACTGAGTGAAATATTATCCGTGATTTTCATAAAGAGAATGGCACATACTACACAGTAACATTGCTGCATAAACACAGAGTGTAAATGTGTAAATATTAGTATAAGTGTAGAAACAGGAACTTTATAAATGTGAACGTACAAAAATAAGACTAGAATGTAGCCACAGTAGTAAAATGTATTGACTGGTACCACAGCTATAATGAATTAACTTAAGCAGTGATTGGGTATTTTTATACGTGAAGTTGTTTTTGATGTTTTGAGGTTACTTGCCAGCACGAAGAAAACTTATATTGACACACTCTTCAACCAAAGCAAAGGTAATTCACATTTGCATTCCTCTGACACACTTTAATTAATCACATTCAGAAGGAAGTGGGATTATATAATGCACAACAGATAAAATTTAAAAATAAACATTTTTGTTAAATTTACGTGTACTCAACAGGGGTAAAAATAACAGAATGGGACAACTTGTGCCCTATATCTATTAATCAAAAGTATCTTTCATAAAAAAAATTTTTTATTTCATCCCCACATAACTTTTTTTGACTTAGAAACCAGAAAATTATAATATTTTCCCAGATAACTTTGATGACGCACACTGTTCTACATGTAGGCACTAAGCACGTAAAAGATCAGATCTCTAAATGCAACTTTAGTGAAGCAGGGTGGGGATTAAAGTGGGGTAGAACAGTTATCTGAATGCTGAAAGCAGATGGCCACCATCTTGAAAATACAAAATGTATTTTATTATGTAAATATACAGTGTATAGTTTCCTGTGTGTGCTTTTAAAATTACGCCAGAAACTCCACAATAGGTG
The DNA here is from genome assembly GCA_002778355.1 of Clitarchus hookeri. NCBI lineage: Eukaryota > Metazoa > Arthropoda > Insecta > Phasmatodea > Phasmatidae > Clitarchus > Clitarchus hookeri. Next base: position 245,784 of record NQII01000950.1, read on the forward strand.
ACTTATTAAAAAAGTTACGTCTAGTTGCGTAAACCTCCGAAATCTGTGAAATTTGCTTGCAGCTTGTATGGAAAAAGGCTGCCAACTTCAACTCGTTGTAGGTAAAAATCTAAATTGATGTTTTTATTTCATTTTGAGGATAGGGAAAGGAACATTTTTTTTTTTATCAAAATCAGAAATCGTGCAGATTCCATAATTTAAAATGTTGATGATTTCATATGAGATGACCCAATAGGGATAGAATATACTCGTACTTTCAACAGTACTTTGTAACGATACGATTTACGACACAGGTGTCACAATATAGGATGAGGGTTTCATATAACGTACCGGTTCAAGCCAGCAAAAATAATAGTCAACTGTAGTGTGTATAAATGCATGCTGTTTCGAGCTAACACGATATTTGTGTCGTCAGTTCATAACTGAGCCGATGAAACGCAATAATGTATTATATGTCTCGATTGATACAACCTTCCCCTATATGGGTAATGAGGCACATTTGAAGGACTTCACCGTAATCAGCGTAACACAAATAATCAAGAGTTAATAAAAAAAGCATAAAACTGTCATATGTCCCTGTGTCTATTGTCGTGTTTGCAAGCTGCAGATTTGCGCAGCATTTGTGTTTGTTCTGCAAAAGGTAATTTATTATTTCCTGTACGAGTATTTCGGCCTTGTTACGTCATGACTACTTCCTGTTGGTCGAAAATTTCAAGCCCCCCNCATATTGCACAAGTGGTACTGCAACGCAACACATTTATCATTTTTAAAAATGAATAATCCTGGCTAAGGAACCGTGCAGTCGAAGCCATTAGTATAACGTCTCATGGCGTGTCAGTAAAAAAAAAAAAATAAAAAAAAAAATTCTAAAAGCCGTTTGTTTATCATCGTTTTAAGAAATAGTAAAAATCAGTAATAGCAATTCATTAAAAAATTTAAAGAAATCTGATATACAAAAAAGAAACAGACTTCTTCGCTAAAATAGCACTAATGAAAAGCGATACTCGGTAGGAACGAGGACAATAACTAAAGGGGAAGTACAAACAAAGTCTNCTAAAATAGCACTAATGAAAAGCGATACTCGGTAGGAACGAGGACAATAACTAAAGGGGGAGTACAAACAAAGTCTTGGATAAACTGCTACCTTGTCGTCTTTCCCTCTTATTTTCAAGCTATGCAGAATGGAAACTTGAGCTCAGGCCAGGAAAAGCTCTAATTCAAATCAGTTCGTTTTAATTACATTATTTATCAACTCTTATTAAATTTTCCTGCTCAGTGCCTGGAGTGCTATCGGAGGAAAAGCTTGCTCATTAAAGTAACCTGATTTACAAATTAAGCATACCCAAAAACATGAAAGTTGGTATTTTAGGAAGCAAGTATGTCTTCCGGTGGAAGTTTGGGGGCCTGCCGACTTCGTATTCCTAGCACAAAGACGAAATAGCATGACGGTTCATTTTATGTGGGCGTAACCATTCTCCAATTGACTGTGAGGGTCTCTGTGTAGGGCATCTGTGTATGTAGGAAGGTATTTAGAAAGTAGGTCTTAATTGGGTAGCATCCATTCCATCCTCAATTTTTCTTACAAATCTTCGTAATAAAATTTTATGATCAGACATAAAAAATCAAAGCTATACACTACATAGAGGAGTACTAAAACGAATTTTTCGATATTTGAACGGTTTCAATTATAAACTCCATTCACGGTTACTTTGAACTTTCCTGAAGCCCTGCTGAAGTTCTACTTCCAGGATATTCCTCCGCCTCATACAAACAAAGCTTATACATTTACACCAGAGGGCCAACGTACCACATTCGTGCGCACTCAGTGTGATAACGTTTTGCAAAAAAACTATTTATTACTAGGCATTACCAACACACTTGTTTTCTCTCTGTCTTTATTCGTGTTAGTTATAAATGAAATACAATTATTTATAAATAAAATATAAGTAAAAGTTAAATTAAGCAAAAAGTAAAGTACATTTATTTTAACTCAAGTGTAAAACGTTTGTGAGACATAGCTTATTTGGGAGGGAAACAACCAAACACGACATACATGGTGTGTTTTTTCAAAGGTTTGATTCAAAAAGTGTGAAGAAACCCCGAAGTGACTAAACCTGTATACCCATTAGGGATTGAGATTATTAATTAATAAGGCAATATTTGAATACGGTTGCAGACGTGAAACTAATCATGTAAGAAAAAAAAGATAGATTTCGAGATAACTGTTTAGATGTTCTCTATGCCTTGAATAACTTGGTTTTTAAACATTGATCCCGAAAATTAAGTAATGAAGGAGAATACGTAAATCCAAGATGGCAAGGACACTCTGCAGCGAGCCTCTAGTAAGGAGTCGTCACAGCGTTCGTTTGGAGGGAGCGATTTCGGGAAACTATCGGAGATCCGAACTCGGCGACGACCGGTCAGGGATTCAAACCCAGGTCCGAAGTTTAAGGCCTCCGTCTACCTGGAACTTTTTCCCATGTTAAGGCCGAGAAGCGCGGGAGCGATAAGGGCGACACTGCCACGCGCATCAAGTACGCCATCGCCGCTAAGCGCAAGGCTCTGAACTGGTGTGCAGTGTTCTCGTCGTGCTGCGTGTACCTATGGGACTTTCAGCGGTGACCAATTATTTTATTAGTGTGAAGTCTTTAAAAAGGTTCAGTGCAGGCGCCTATAGTAGTTTTGTATGTATCTGATGAGTACATTTTGAGCTACAGCGCCTTGGAAAGGCCGTTTTTTAGCAGTTTTGGAGTACTCTGAATTGATGTTTCTAACGTACGTGATATTTTGAAAGTACTTAACAGCTCTGGTCTGACGTGTGCGTTCTTTTCGTAGATCAGCACGTTGGACGCACGCTTAATAGTTTCGTTGAAAAACGTGTATTTGGAACACTCTGCAACGCAGTTCAAGCGCCAGGTAGACGGGCGCCTTAACCACTGCACCATTTCGCTAGGTGAGGGGGAGAGAGGGACTCTGAGAACGGGCCTTGTGTTTGATTGGCTAATGCGCGCCACGAAAGTTTTCCTGCTGGCTGCGCTGTCGGCTGGCAAGTATGTTCCCGGGCGCTGATTGGCAAACGGCGTTCCGACATGTTGCTGGCCAGTGACGCCATCTTGCTGGCGTATGCGGCTGTAGTTCGCGGAGTAAGAAGCTATTTCGCCTATGCATTCGTAAGTACTCTGTGTTCATACGTGCATTACGACGGAGTGAGTGAAGAGATTTGGGCGGCTCTTAACGGCGAGGTCTTGAGAGACGATGGAGGGTGATTGAGATGAATATGGAACAGCGCCGGAATGAAAGGACCGGGGATGAAACAGAAATACAATAGAAACCCCGCTGACCAGCGGCATCGTCCGGCACGATTCCCACATGCGGAAATCCGCTGGCCGGGGACATTACGACAGAGTTCGATCCCTACTCCACTTCCAAGGCACACACATATCTACATCTAAGTGTGGGCTGAACCCACGACCTCCTGCGTAATTTTGTTTGGAATTGAGATTATTAATGCCCTTGTTTTTACACCAGTAGGCTACTCGGGGTGCGACTCGCTTTCAAATAACATAACTTCCATGTGAATAGGGCATACACTCGCAACGATGGCTTACTTGGGATTCGAACCCATCTCCCTCCCCGCTCAATTACCGCGTCCCTATCTTTAGTGTCTCTTTTTCCTGTCCTCTCCAATGACATCTAGTCATACACACAAACCACTGAACTATTGAGATGTCCCAACAATATGCAATCGTGAACTCTGAGAGAAATGACACGAAATTTCAGTAAATGTTTTGCAAATTTTTTGTATTGCCATTCTTAACTATTTTTATATAATATTTGGCTTTTCTGAAAGCAGTTCGAAAAAAATTAACTTTACATTCTTATATTTGTATGTTAACAATTAAACTACTTGATTGCGTTCAGTAGACTAAATTTAAGCCAGCTTATACACTGGGCCAACAGTTTTTCGCGGAGAGATTTACGCAAAGCCTAAGACTCAAATTTCCTGTGGCATACGTGCACTGTGGTTATTGGCCACGTGTCTTTGTTGGGAGACGTCGCTTACATGATTGGGCCAATCAGAATGACGTAACTCCGACACCGAGTGTCCGTGTCTCACGGGCAGACACCTGTGATGTGTGACAGTTAAAATCATCCAATCACGAAAGTGGGTTCGAGATATAGTGTTTTGCAGTACAAGTAGTCCTGAAATATTTGCGCGAAAACCGACCTATTAATTTTGAAGAGTGAGTTACTGTATTTCATTTTAAATACCAGCTGTGTGGGTTAAAATCCAACTGGTTAGTCAGTAGTTGCATCAATTGTTGTTTCGGATCGCCAATTCCCTTGTTTGTTTGCGTTTTTCGTGCGTTCTACGGACATGAAATTCTTCTTCTTAATTTATGAGATAACTCATTAGGGAACGAATTAGCCATGGGAAGCGAAGGGACGTGGGGCAATGGAACATCGAGGGACAAGAAACGTGACATGATATGACTATGTGAACCGAATCAATGTGTAATTTGCAATGGGCACAACTTGGGACGAGCGAGTTGTATCAGGGCTCTTAACCTCCCAAATGTCCATTCTCTGATAGCTCTTTGCTCTAGTCTAATTATATATAATCGGTTTAATATGTGACCCCCTGGGAGCGATGGTTCGTCTCAAGGTCACACTCCAAATACTGATTACCATGCACATCTCAAAAATATGAAGTACTGAAATTCTGATAACGACAATGCGAAAGTGACTCGATGCGATACGTGTTTGCCATTTTACTCACTTATTTAGTTTATAATTCCTGATTCCGCAAGCATCGTAACATTTGATATTCCTGGTAAGTATAATCGAAATATATATCAAGGGTATGAGGTCAGTGAAATGTATTTTCGGGTTTCTATCATTAAAAAGATTAGACTCAATCTCCGTTAAAAGAGGGGCGGTCGACTTGCATCCCTTAAAGGCGAGGTTAAAAGCGGATGTGGCTTGAGGCTGGCCAATCCACGTCTTCCTTCCGCCCTTGACTTGTTCTCGCGCATTGCTCCGCCACACAGAAGAGAACTGAGTCCGTGAAGCAGTCTCTTTTGAAGTTGCTTTTGCTGATGCGAGAGGTGAGGTTCAAGGAACCGCTCGTAACTTGAAACTGAAAAAATTTTTTGGGTTGGATGGACTCCGCAGCCCTATGCTTAACTGCGCAAGATACTTTTGTTCTTTTGATCACACTTTTGCGCTTATCTCAAAGGCAACGCCAGCGCCCTTTCACACGCTGTTGCTTCTATACGTTTGTGTAATCTGCCGAATTATTACAAGAGTTTTAGTAGGGCGGATGATCCAACATCGTCACTCGGGATAACGTGCGTTCTGATTTCTGCTTTCCGTGGTTCCCCGAGATCGCTCCAAGCGAACGCTGGGATGACTCCTTAAGTCGCTTTTTCCTAGCTGCGTGCTACGTAACAAAAATCGTATGAAATGTTTTGCAACATCCAAGGTTTTCGCTCGTTGAACTCTCACCCCTGCTTCGCCCTCGTCGGCTCTGAAGACCTCGACGTTACGAGCCACCCGAATATCTTGACTCACTTCACTCGCCCGAGCGAGAATAAATCGGCGGCAAGGTTCCACTTTGAGGACTCCACGGGCGTACGTGGGCGCAGCCTGGCGGTGACAACTGTACTAATAGCGTTCCCAGCTGTTAACCAAGACCCGGGGGTTGGGGGAGGGGAGTTAATTACACGCTCCCGGCGCGAATTCGTCCGCGTTTCCCGAGGGCGAACGCGCATGCGCTCCGAGTTACGCCTCATTAACGCCGATTCAAACACAGAGGCGGCAGTCCCTCCCGTGACAACCTGATGAGAACTGAATGGTGAAGCGATTGGTCGGGACGGGGTGAAGGGACGAGCCGAGTTTTCCACACTAATCAGTTTCTGCTGCGGGGTAGCTTTTTGGTCACTGTCCAGTGGTTGTTCCGTTTCCGGTCAACGCCAAAACACGTTGTTATGTTAACTCCTACTGGAATGAGAACAAAGGAGGAGATGCGTAGTAGTAGTAAAGAAAGTTAAGACCAGTGAAGAAGTTGATATAAAAAGGTTAAGTAAAGTAATTACTTAAAACTTTCAGTCAAAAATAAAAACATAATTTTAGGCATTGCAACAAACAAATATTTTGTTTGGAACTCTACTGATACCCAGACGACACTTTGTCTTACATCGGGACCAATAGAAATCTGTATCTGCTTTATGATACTGGCAGCAGTGGTGCTACGGAACATAGTCTCAGCAGCGAATGTCTCACAAGTGTAGGGAACCTTTCTCATTGGACGGTATGTTCTACTGTGTACAGTGCAGACCATTTAAGCCGCTTCATATGCAACGTCCCAGATACGTGACTCTGTTACAGAAAGGGTTAACAATTCTAACAGAAAGAATAAGTAATAGATAGCGGCAGTGATATTTCGCGAAAATATTTCGAGACAAGGTACTGTCCAAAGCACTGTAGGGTCGTCCAGTTTCTTTTGTCGGCTAAAAACATGTTCTGGCCCGTGTTAACAGTTTGCGCACGAATCACGAAGGTTCAGCGTCGGAGTTACTTAGTCCTGAGTGGCTTGGTCGAAGACGGACACGGCACCAGCAACCAATGGAGACGTAACAACAGCTGAGGTGTGTATATAGTATTGAAGTCTACCGTGTGCTCCGATTTTCTCGCGAAAAGTCACTGGCCATAGTAATAGAGCAGTTCAAGCGGCAAGGCCAACGGAAGAAGGTAAGAAAGGAAAGGTTATTTTTAAAGTAGAATGAACATGATTTAGTTAGGACTCGCCCAGTCTCGAACTCCGGACCCTCTGCCCAGATCGCCACAGGCTCCTCGACTGGCAGGCGATCGATCCCCTGGACCCTCGTCGACTGCGACGATCTCCTCCCTCGCAGTCCAGTCCACACTTCGCGCCCATCCACGCTCGTGTGTTGTGGTTCTTCCTGATTGGCTGCCGCTGTGCATTGGAGGCGGGGTCTGCTTATAGCTAGGGCCAGTGACTTTTCGCGTAAAAATCGGAGCACACAGTAGACTTCAACACTATATACACACCTCAGCTGTTTTTATGCATCCATCGGCTGTTTTTGCCATGTCCGTCTTTGACCAAGCCACTCAGGACTAAGTAACTCCGACACTGAACCTTCGTGATTCGTGCGCAAACGGTTAACACGGCCCAGAACATTTTACAACCTATCAAAGAAGCTGGACGACCCTACAGTGCTTTAGACTGTATCTTGTCTCGAAATCTTTTCGCGAAATATCACTGCCCCTACTTATAGCTTGTTGAATATAGTCTGGAATATCCTGATGTCTGCTGGGCCCACATTTGCTCTTGTTCTCTGCATTTTGTTATTGATGTTTAGAGATGCTATTCCGGCTCGCTGTTGTGGTTATTTAGTTTTGTTAACTTTCCTGTGGCCTCATTCACAGGTGTTGTTGCGACAGGTAGTGGCACGACGGGGCCGTGCACTGTATGACGTCCTGTCGAGCAGTTGTTGCGTTGTATACATAGAACAGCGTTAGTCGAGGACTGCCAACCTAACACGAACCATTTCGTTGGGGTCTCTACCGTTCGAGTGACAAAACGTAAGAATAATGAATTAACTACTTATTAAAGTGAATTAACAACCACCATAAACATTTGGCACTATCCGAACTCGATACTAAAAAAATTAACCGTGGAAAAAATTAAAAAAAAAAATTAACCATAGAATTTATTTTGCGGACGACTGAGAACCAAGCGACGAAGATCGAGTAGATTACTGATTACAGTTTGGTAACCACTGCTATAGACGATGGTTTACTACGGGAAAAGTTGACCCTTTCCAAGGTCTCTGGTCTCAGGACATGTAAGGAAATTTTCTTTCACATTACTGGTTGGTGAAGCTTCTTTGCCACTTCTCTGGGCTAATGAGAATTCAGACATTATAAAACTGGAAATTCATGATAGGTTCGCAAAGTGCCAAACTGAGTCAAGAATTCATCAGCCAATCACAGAGTACATAAGTACACATGGACGAAATGACGTAGTGGTTCCTTTGATGTGGGAGCATCCATTCTCTGATTGGCTGCGCGAGGCTCCGGGAAAGGGCATTGTGTCTGATTGGCTACTGCGTGCTGCGGAAGGGTTCCCTATTGGCTGGGCTGCTGATTGGCGAGAAGCGACCAGGCTCTGATTGGCGAACGGCGTCCCAACATTTCGCGGGCCGGTGATGCCATTTTTCTTGCGTGGATTGCACGAGTTCGCGATATAAGCAGCTGTTTTCGCCTTTGTATTCATAAGTACTTTATTACTTAATCATAAAAGGATCAATGCGTTTCAGCGGTTTGGAAAATTAGTTCGTTCGAAAAATGTTTGCTATTTTCCAGTGTCTCTAGCCATATCATTGGACACCCACAGATAAACTTGTCATGGGCTCCCCGCATCTCTCAAACTCCGCTACGCAATCATTTTAAGGTTTAATTTGTGATCTGCATAAGCAGTGATTACAAATGACAAGGAAGCCACAGTGGTGTAGTGGTCAGACGACTCATCTCCCACCTAGGCGAAACCGGCCCTCGATTCCCGGCGGGGTCACTCCCGGTTTTCGCACGTGGAAATCGTGGCGGACGATGCCACTGGTCGGCGGGTTTTCCCCGGGGCTCTCTCATTCCCGTCCTTGCATTCTGGCGCTGCTCAATGCTCACCTCACTTCACACTCATATACTTGCAAGACCTCAATGTTAAAAGCCACCCAAATCACTTCACTCTGCTCCAAGAGCCGAAGGTTTTCTCCAAGAAACGTGAAATACACAAACATATCCGGTTTTGTCAAATGCATGACCAAATAATTTTCAAATTACCAAATTTCAGTTCCTTGAGCAACGAAGTATATGTCACGTTCCGAGTGTGGTAACTAAATTGCAAACAAGGAGGATTTTTGGTGTTGAACAGTGGTTCAAATCGAGCGAAAAATAAAAAGAATGTTCATTATTATTTAAATATTACAACCATCGCGAAAACTCAATTTACGGCGGCTGTCGGAAGCTGTGCAAGGCGAGAAGGGACACGTTTTTGAACACCAGCAGCAGGGCTTATTCTGGGCACATAAATTATTTAAGTTCTAGCGCGGGCGATGCGTCGCGAAGCGGAATCGGAACAGCCATATCTTAATTACGGTCGCCGGCTCCGCCGCGCTTTAAAAACTTCCGTGCGGGTGCATGAAACGGAAGGGGCTGCACTATTTTTTTTTCTCCCCCATTCGCTTTTACTTTCCCTCCGTTTATTACATTTCCCCCCTCCCCCCTCCACGACGCGCGCTCGTGTATGCAGATGAAGCTGCCCGAGACTAGCGCGCTATTTCCGGGGAACGTTGCTATAGTCACGGTTAGTTCTACTCAGGTTAGGAACAAAACCGAGTTTTCTTACGGGAGGGTTTGGCATAGAGGCCAATTTCCGGCGCGGAGCGCGCAGTGTTCCAAATAGGTCGCTCTTAATTAGAATTTTAAGCTACGCGAATGATTAAAAAGAAAGATTTTTCTTGGTTACGCAGTTATTTTTATATTTGATTTCTGATTACTGCGATTATTTTGTTGTTTGTTTTAACGCAGAAAATAGAGAACATCCGGTACACATGCAACACTAGCGCTTACCAAGTACTGAAAAAAATGTTTTACAAACTAAAAGCCTTGTGCTTCCAACCTGAGTAGAATTAAGCTTATTATAGTGTTCGGGGACAGTGTTAACAACCGTAGCGGAATTACGCTACGCATAGCGAAATTAGAACCTTCGTGAGACAAACAAGAGCGGATACATAGGGG